>JADLZN010003827.1:0-79006 GCA_018155175.1 Sinocyclocheilus anophthalmus
CATGGTTACTTTTATTTATTCTTTTACTAATTTATTCATGTTTCCTGTTGTCAGTAAATTAAAATATAATTGTTTCATTAACTTGCATTAATTCATTACTTGACTGAAATTGTAGATGTATTCACCTTGGCTGCGTTTGTCTAGTGTGTAGTCATGCATAGCTATGGCATATGACAAAAATTACATTTGCTTGGTGTCTATATCATAACTAATATATAGATATATATATAGATATATATATAAGACTTAATTATTGGTCGCAATTTATCATTTATGGTTCATGGAGGTTGGGGGAGGGCTGCATGCATTCTGGGGTAATCTTAATTTTTAAGTAGTAATACTTAAATTTTTTCGAGTGTAAAATTAACAGTCTTAAGGCGAGATCTTCTAGCAGCTGATCGACGTCTTCTTTGTGCAGATATTACAAATATTGCAAACATGGAGGAAAACGTACTAGGTAGGGTTGTCATGTTACTGATGCTATGAGGTGTTTGTGCACCTGTCCCTCTTATGTTCTTTTTGTATTAATACTGCAGAACTTATAATTACATTCAAGCTCAGGGAAATATGCTAGTATCTTTAACAATGAACAATCATAATGACAAAAAACAGTAAACATAACTATAATGGGTTTGCATACATCATAGTAAATTATATTCACAGAAAAAGAGGCACAATGACAAGGTAAAAAATCTTTAAATAATCATAATATTCATATAATCAATCCATCAAAATATTGCTTTTGTTGTTGTTTATAGCCGAGGGATATTGAAACGAGCAGTAAATTCTACAAGGAAAAAGGGAAACAAGGAGATTTAAGACGGTTGTTTGTGGATGACAAAGTATCTGCACATAAACATATCTATATATTCAAGAGACAACAATTAGGTTTACGTAAGGAAAAATCATATATTAAGGATATTAACCTGTGGGTCATATCTAGTGGGTTAAATATATAAAAATTCAAATTCAACCCAAATGTTGATTATACTACAATCACCAATAAAAGGGCAGAGGTTCGTCAACAAACCACAAAAGAGGACATTTCATAAACATCAACATATTTACAGCAGATAAACTCTAAACCTGTCGTCGTATCTTTCAAGTGTTGCGCTGGTACCGTCGTAGATCACCATGATAACGTCAACATGGAGGATGATGTACGATCTCATTCACTTGAAGAGAGTGGCTGTAGAGTACCTACTCTAGCGCTGTTAAGTCAAGTATATGGAAATAATACCTTATCATTGAGTAGGCGGGTTAGGACGCAGCCATGGCTTTTGGTGTTTCTCTCGTCCTGTTTTCCTGTGTTTAGCTTGCCCTAGTTTTCTGTTCAGTTATTTGTTTCTTGGTTAATGTAGGATTGGACAACTGTTACATTCAGCTAGTCCCGTATGTATATTCCAGTGTTTGTCAGTCGTGCAGTTATTTTCTGTACTATTGTGGTGCTCCGTTTCGCTCATGCGATTATTACTGGGTGTGGGCCTTGTGGATATAATTAAAAAAGACTATATTGGGATATACATCTGAGTTTTAAGGGGTCATATGATGAGATTTCAAGGTTTCCTTTGTCTTTGGAGTGTTAGAAGCTGTTTGTGCATATATAAGATCCTTAAAGTCGCAAAGATTAAAGTCTCAAATCTGAAGAGATATTCTTTATAAAAGTGAATACTCATCCACGCCCTCCTAAAACGCCTAATTTAAACACGCCCCCACAAGTCTACATCAATGTGTGGGAAGATTTGCATAACACCACCCAAATGTTCACGCAACGAAAGAAGGCATAACTTTACTTGTAGTATTGTTGTTGCCGCCACCGCCGTGTTGTGAAGACGCTGTGTTTCATTGTGAAAGGCGAAACTACTTTGTTTGGTCTTCCAAAAGAGGACACAACTAGATATCAGTGGTTAAGATGTATTTACAACACTCTTCCAGAACAGTTTAACCCCAATTATTCAGATGTGTGCAGGCATTCTTTACGGCGGACGGTCCTGAACGGGATGAGTAGCTACAATCGCCGGAAAAGGTGTTTCTTATAAAGTGGGGCAATTCACACTGCAAGGACACAGCCTTTCAGTGAACTTTCATATTAAGAATGCCACGACAATTCAACGTGAGCTTGATCGGTGTGTCTCCGATCGACCAAATGCCTAAACAAGACAGTATACTGGCATATAATGAGCTACTAACTTCAATAGGATTAGTAATATCATCAAATATATCATAGCTACTTATATTATAATCCACACATTATTAATATAATTTATAGTAAAAGTCATTCAAGACTAAACCTCATGACCCTGACAGAGACGTGGATCAAACCAGAAGACAATGCTACACCTGCAATCTCCCATACTTATCTTTTTTTAATCCACCTGAGTGTCTTCCAGGTCAGCTAGTATACCTCTTCTGTCCCTTTGCTATCTGATGTTCTCCGTGAGTATCGTTCTAAGCTCAGAGGTGCAGAAAGAGTATGGCGCAAATCACAAAATCCTACTGACCTTAATGTATATCATTCACTCCTCTCTTCCTTCTCTGCTAATGATTCCACTGCTAAAAGGACATACTACCACAACAAAATTAAATATTTGCCTAACTCTCGCATGCTCTTTAAAAACATTTTCCTCCCTCCTTTGTCCCACTCCTCCCCCTCCTTCATCAACTCTAAAAAGCTAACGACTTTGCCACGTTCTTCATTAATAAAACAAACCATCAGTGCACAATTTTCCACAACACAAACTGTCAAACACATCTTACCAACAAACATACACTCATTTTCATCCTTCTCCACTCTCTGAGGCAGAAGTCTCTATAAAATCACCTTTCCAATCATCCTACTTGTCTGCTTGATCCTATTCCATCTCATCTCCTTCAAACCATTTCTCTTGCCGTTTTACCTGCACTCACTCACATCGTTAACGTATCCCTTCACACTGGTGTTTTTCCCTAAGCATTTAAACAGGCTCGTATAACCCCTTTATTTAAGAAACCCACCCTTAACCCATCTTTTTTAGAGAACTACAGACACCGGTTCCCTTCTACCTTTCATTGCAAAAAAAACTTGAACAAGTTGTGTTCAACCAAGTATCTGCCTATGTCACACAGAAAAACCTCCTGGACAGCAACCAATCTGGCATCAGAAGTGGACATTCGACCGAGACTGCCTTGCTTTCAGTTGTTGAAGCCCTAAGACTGGCAAGAGTGGCTTCCAAATCTTCTATACTTATTTTGCTGAATCTGTCTGCTGCTTTTGATACAGTGTACCACCAGATTCTCCTGTCAACCCTTTTGGAAAATGGCATCTCAGGAACCGCAGGCCAGTGGTTTGAGTCTTACCTCTCAGAAAGGTCCTTCAAGGTATCTTGGAGAGGAGAGGTGTCCAAGTCTAACTACTGGTGTGCCTCAGGGCTCAGTTCTCGGACCACTTCCCTTCTCTGTCTACATGGCATCACTAGACTCTGTCATTCAGAAACATGGCTTTTAATATCACTGCTATGCTGACGACACTCAAATCTACTTCTCATTCCAAACAGATGATCCGACGTTAGCTGCTCGCATCTCAGCATGTCTAAAAGACATTTCTTGTTGGATGAAGGACCATCACCTTCCATCAACCTAGGCCAGACAAGAACGGCTGGGGTTTCAACAAAAACACAAAATTTTCACCATCCAGTTAGGCTCATCAACCTTAACTCCTTCAAAAACAGCCAGAAACCGGTTATGATTGATGATCAGCTGATTTTCTCAGACCACATTGATAAAACTTTCCGGTCCTGTAGATTTGCTTTATTCAACATCAAGAATATCAGGCCCTTTTTTTCAGAACATGCAACACAACTCCTTTTTCAATCTCTTGTTCTATCCAGGCTGGACTATTGCAATGCGCTTCTTGGCGGTTCCAGCCACTCTATCAAACCTCACAATTAATCCAAAATACACTGCCAAGATAATTTTAATGAGCCGAAAGGACGCATTCACACCTCGTTCATAATTGGCCACGGGCTACCAGAGATGCTGCAGTACATTTCAAGGCATAATGTTTGCCTACAAAAACCACCTATGGGCTCTGCAACCATTTACATAAATTCATCCGTCAGAGTGATGTGCCAGAAGCTTGCGTTCTGCAATGTGAACGACGCATATTGTGCCATCTCAAAGATGAACACAATTAATTGTTCCAAGCTGGTGGCAATGACCTGGGCCAACTCAATCGAGCAGATGATGTCTAGCCAACTTCAAGAACGACTTAAAACCAAATCTATTCCATATTTATTTAACCCTCTAACTCTAGCACCTTTCTATCTATGTACTTAGACTTATCTATTTATTTCTTTTGTATAAAAAAAAACTAGGCAGCTTCTATTTTTCTATTCTATCTAATTGGTTGGTGTGGTGTATTAGTAGTATGTGTGAGTGCGTAGATGTGTGTGTAAATAGATTAATATAGATATATATATATATTCGGGGTGGAACGGGTTAGCGGGCAAAGAAAGATCGAAACTCGTACGGGGTTCTCCACACACGGTTCGGAACGCGCTAGGACTGGCGATCACTAAATAGGACAACACAGTCTTAATTGTTGACATAAATAAACACGTAAAACAAAACAGGGTTGGCAGGTATTCTGTTGATGATGCACATTTGGCTTCCCCGTAAATTAAACAACAGCGATGGAAAAATTTTTGGACAAACAATCACTCGCTGTTCAATGACGGAAATGGCCTCGTATGATGGATAATAGAGCAGTCCATTTATCCAGTCAGCAACCGGGTGCTGATGAGAGCACACACAGGCGCGACCTGTAAAAGCCACACGTTGAATAATGGCTTTAAGCAATCATTAAGATTCTGGCGTGTAAAAAGTAGATACAGAGCGATGTGAGACGCAGTCGTAGAAAGATTTGTGCGCGCTATACGAAGCGTGCAAACCCGCGCCTCAGACACGGAAGATATCAGAGCTCTCTGAAGGTTTTTAATGGACAAATTCACACCCAATCGCATAAAATGCCGTCTTTGTGTAAGTATCCCGATAGAGACAGCCGGTCTGAATGTATTGATATCAGTGCATGCTCTTAAATGACTAGCCCTAGTAATCTATAACAGCACAACTAAAGAATGCCACTCATTACAGGGGAAGATTGAATGCTGTTTTCAGCTTAATTTATCCAATTCTGACCTAAAAGACTGTAGACTACTTAAAAAAAACTGAAATCTATTTGTTGATCTGACTCTAGGGTTATATTGTGCTTTGGAGTGTAGTTAGATAGATATATTATTCTTATTTGTATTTGACAGTAGTGTTTGCTTAAACGTAGACATGGAGTCCGAACTCGTACCCCGAAACTGTGATTCTTAAAACAGGATACAAACGAACGGTAAGGTGAAACGGTTCTATCCCAATCTCGTAATGATGGGATAGAACTATAGAAGATGATAATAGAGACATTCTAGATTATATAGGTTGACTAGCGTAGAAGGACGATATATAGAGATGATAGAAATATAACCTGCTATCGGGCGTTAGGCTAAGCGAGGACGTGTCATTTTGCACTCAAATATGCTTGCTCTGTTGTAGTTTGCCTGCTTTATGGCCTAAGTTGAAGTTGCTTGGATAAAGGTTCGGCTAA
The DNA here is from genome assembly GCA_018155175.1 of Sinocyclocheilus anophthalmus. Taxonomy (NCBI): domain Eukaryota; kingdom Metazoa; phylum Chordata; class Actinopteri; order Cypriniformes; family Cyprinidae; genus Sinocyclocheilus; species Sinocyclocheilus anophthalmus. Next base: position 5,627 of record JADLZN010003827.1, read on the forward strand.
TGGAAATGGCGGGTTAGGGTTAGGGTTAGGATGGATGCACCAAAAGTCCGTTATAATGGCGTTTATTCGTTTTGCTCGCGCGCTGGGACCAGGTAGAAGTATGGTTAAGGGGCATAACACACGCCGTCACCAGGAGGGTTAGGGTTTAGAGTAGGGTCAGGGTTGGACTCCACGTCTTGAGGATTCGGCTATCACAATGCGGGATAGTGCAATCGATCACCCCTCGCTTTCAGAACGATGTGTCGCTTTCGTACAAAATGTAGCATCTTCAGAAAGGCGGTCATAGAGGGAGCCACAATAATGACCATGTAGTGGAAATAAGGTGGTTAACCTGCAACGCAAAACACATTGCAGTACACCCACCACACCAACATAATTTTTTTAATTGCATCATATGACCCCTTTAATTAGCAAAACACATGACAGTGGTGTTGTGCATTTTTCCAGTCCAACTTTCTGATTATTTAAAACTGATTCTGAAGCGCAGATTTCAGTGTGATCTTAGACATTTGGACCCTACTGTATACATATTGTTCACTGAGCAATATCTGCTCTTTGGAAAAGCTGCCATGCCAGTGTTTTACAGATTAAAAGCTGATTTCATAGCTGATTCTCTCTGAGCACCAAAGGCTAGTTCTCGGTTTCATCTCAGTGAATTCAGGCAGTGAATGAAGGTCTTGTGACAGACTTGCATCATTAGGCTTGAACCTCAGACCTACAAACTGCTCAACCATATCTGTGAATGATGAAATTAATGACTCCAGCACTCTGCCTGAAAGGCAAGAGAAATTTAATACCACAGCAATGCTTTCTGGCATATTTCTTTTTTCCAGGTCTATGTACGATAAGCTCATTATGAGATTATGTGTAATTACAATAAGATGTATGTTTGAAAATTCAAATGACATTTTTCTGTTTCATTCCCCCTACAGGTGATTAAAATAAATTAATTTAGGTTGTTAACACATCCTGTTCCATCAGTTTCTTCAGACCTGCAATCATCAAACCAGAGAATAATTGTCTACATATTGAGAACAGGTTTTCAACAGCATTCAGCACTGGGGATGGGAAAAGAGGGCAGAAATCAGTTAGATGTTACTCTTGCAATGCATAACTTAAAGACTGGCTTCATATTCCTCTCAATTTGTAGAGCTAAAGGAATAATTATGCATTAATCATACACATACTGTAAATATGGTAGACTGAAATGTGTTTCATTACAAACAAGTATTCAATATGTGGAGTGGATGCTGTGCCCTCTTAATTATTTTGTGGCATTCTGTTTAGTTTTAAATTTTCCCTTCAAGCCGACTCTCTCTGCCTTATCAGTCTTTTATATTCTCAGTCTCCTCATTCCCCTCATAGCAACTGATTTTCTTTGGGCTGAAATTAATTGGCTTTTAACCACCTGGGGTCGGCAAAGTACCCGGCGGGAGCACTTTCATATTTTCCAGATGACTTATAACAAAGGAACTAAAATGCTCGGCCCTTTGACGAGGGAGCACTAAAAGTAATATTCACTTGAATTGAAAAAGGGTCTACTTTTATTTGTGTATGCTCACCATATCAACAAAACTTTGTGCTTTTGTGAAATAAAGAAAACAATCAGGGTGCGATCTCAGTCTTCACTGTCTCTGCAAACTGCTTTCAGAAACGCGTCATTAAAATGAACTGAAACTCAGCGAATACTTTACACACAGACATGAAAAATATATCTATAGAAAGCTTGACATGTCTACTCTTAAATGAAGCAACTCTTACCCAAAACAAATATTCTGTGATAAATGAATCCGTATGAAACCAATGAATGTCCAGGGTTTTCCCGTCTAACTCATTATCTCTAATGTGATCCCGCCAACGCGGTGCTCACGCTACTACAAATATTCACGTGAGATGCGCAAAATGGTAACGCCACCAGACACCGTAAACAACAGCAGCAGCATGTTCATCTCGGATGACTTTCATTTGGAAGAAGGTGCTGAGAGGAATAAGCATTGTATTTACCTCAGAAGACACGCTGAGAGGAAAAGGCCTTGCATTTACATCAGAAGACGTGCTGAGAGGAATAAGCTTTGTGTTTATCTCAGAAGATGCGCTGAGAGGAATAAGCCGGTATTTACCTCAGATGAAGACGTGCTGAGAGGAATAAGCTTTGTGTTTACCTCAGAAGATGCACTGAGAGGAATAGCTGATAACTCAGAAGATGCGCTGAGTAGGAATAAGCTTTGTGTTACCTACCAAACGGAACGTGTGGTCGGATAGAGCCCGGGAGGAGCTTCTTTTGATTCGAATAAGTAGTATTCTTATTTGCATTAGATAAAATGGTGTTGTGACATAAACTCGAAACATTTATAGGGGGACTTTCCCCAAAATATAATTTCCAGGACAAAAAGGTGCGAAATTGAGTGCAAGCGTGAAATCTTATAGGCAAACCTTAATTACATCTAAATGTTGTAGGTGTGAGGAGGGTTTACGTTCATAAACCATACTATATAAAAGGTTCTTGTAAACACTTTACAATAAAGTTCATAGTAACATTAGGTAACTACTTCGTTCACATGAACTAAAGCATGAACAATACACTACAGCATTATTAATCTTAGTAATGTTAATGTAAAACAGTGACACCTGCATACTAAAATCAAGGTGTACTTGTTAAACATTAGGTAATGCGCTGTGAATTAAACATGAACTAAACTATGAAAACTGTATTTTCAACCTAACATTTAACAAGATTCAAATAAATACTATAAATGTATTTTTCATGTTTGGTTTCAGTTAGTTAATAACTGAACAACAAACTCCGGAACCTCTTATTGTAAAAGTGTTCCCAAAGGTATGTTTAGCGATATAAAAAAGTAAGCTAAGAATGTTTAGACCATCAATAGGTGAAAATACTCTGCGAAATATCTGTTAAACATTTTCTAACAATATAATTAGTTCTCAGACATAGAATGCCTTTGTACTGTATGATAAACAAGAAAGATTGTGTGCATCTATGTATACAAATCAACGTGGGCATATAGTGATTGTATAATGAATAGTTGCTCCTGATAGGCCTATCACCTGGCTACTTATTATTATTGTGGTTTTAGTGGGGGGGTTAAAGAAATATAGAAAGGAAACTTTTAGGTAGCAAGGATGTTTTAAATGGCATCAAAAGATGAGAAAAATAAAGCATTATAATGTTACAAAGAGTTCTATTTCAGATAGTATTGTGTTCTCTGAAATGCTATTCGTCAAAGAAACCTGAAAAAAAAAATCTAATCAGCTGTTTTCAACATCATAAATAACAATAATATTAATAATATAATAATAATTATATTATTTATTATTATAAGCAATATAATAATAAATGTTTTTGAGCAGCAAATCAAGAATATTAGAATTATTTCTGAAAGATAATGTGACACTGAAAACTGGAGTAATGAAAATAAAGCTTTGCCATCACAGGAATAAATCAAATATTAAAATATATTAAAATAGAAACGTTATTAAGAGAGTACAACTATCTCAAAATGGTTATGTTTTTGCTGACCGGGATTCACATTATGCAGGATTGGACGTAGAGGACTCTTAAAACATGAAAAATGTTACTGTTTAAAAACTTTTGACTGGTAATGTAGCCTATACTGATCATTGTCTGCCTATACGGTCTTTGTCTGATCATTGTGTTGCTCACGTCCATTTTTTTTCTCGTGCAGTTTCTGCTGTCTCCTGTTTTCCTGCATTCCAGTTTTTGCCACTGTTTTGGATATTGCACCCACAGTCTTGACTCTTGTGTTGTTTATTTGTTTGTTTGCTCCTAATAAATGGTTTAACTGCACTTACAAGTGAATCTCAAGTTATTTTGTGTGATAGTGAACAATAGTGAATATATCCTAAATAAACTACAAACTGATGCTGTGTGGTTTGAGTTGCGCTCCGTCAAGTAATTTTTGTCGTCTAATTTCTTATATTAAAAATCAATTTATTACACCATCCTTTTTCAGTCTATAACGTGTGACTATATCCCTACTATTCTACAGACAAAAAAAACCAATTCAGCGCGCCTTGTTACACTAGTTCTATTTGGGACTTTCCGAGTCGCTCTCGCACATAAGCACGCTAGCAATCGCCAGGTGGTAGCAGCTAATCTGACGTACACTAATACCTATGCCACACATTACATGGTTTACTCAAGGTTACTTGCTTATGGCGGAGATGTGTGTCAACCTTTGAGTGCAGGTGAGGACACGTTTGAGCTGCATTCAGTGCAGGTCGAGCTGGAGGCCGTGGAGAAGCAGATCCGCGATCTGGTGGAGAGGCAGACCCAGCTGAGAGCGCGGAGAGCCGCGCTGTAAACATCCCAGGCTGACGCTCACAAGTCAGAGGTAAGTATACAGCGCGCTGCTAACTCTCCCCCCACCTCTACTCCGTGTGTTTCTCTGAACAGGCCCAGTGCACCCAGGACGTGATCTTCCCAGATGTCCTTCACCCCGGCACCGGGACAAGACGCGGGGCAGCCGCAGAGGAAAGACAGGCACCCGCCAACCCTGTTTGATCCCGGGCGACGACTTCTGATACAACTCCGACGTAATCCCGGTTTCGCGTTCCACCCGGAAACAGTCGTCCCAACTCCGCGCAGACCTGAACCCGCGACGCTGTGATCTTGAGACCAATCGTCAGCAAGTCGTGATAGTTAGTGAAGGTAATGTGGCACACTCTACGTCCTTTAACTGCGTGGCTCTCCCCTCCCCTCTGTATCGATGTTCTGCAGCAGATACCCGCGATTCCGTGGAAGGTTCGTGGGAACGATAGCCCCGAGCGGTCGTGCTTCAGCGGGGCTAACAGGGGAGTGACAAGGGTGCGTTGTGTAGCAGCCATCGGAGGACGCGAAGAGAACTTCAGGAGCCCTGATCGAGACGGTGCTGCCGCACATTCGACCGCGACGAACGATCATCGTTCAGGACTGCGTCAACAAGTAACTGACCAGCGGAGTAATGAATAAGCCTTCTTATAGTTTTATGCTTCTCCTGCCCTTAAATAATGTTGTATGTTCATGGTTTGTGAAACCGAAAGTAAACTGCCTTTGTAATAACTGGACCATAGTTTTTGGGAGATACTAGGCTGTTTCGCACTGTCGATGGTCCTGCATCCCCCAGCAGTCACGGAGCGGAGCTAAGGCGGACAACAGCTCGGGACGCGGGTGCTACAGAGGACTAGTAAGTCAAATCTCAAATAAATGCCCTGATGACTTTTGTTCTACCCGCTTAAATGATAGAAGTACTTGCGCTGTGCAATCTATAAAGACTGTCTGTTCCCCAAATAGTGAGGTCAAAATATAAATTTAATACAGGATCTAGAAAAAATCTGATCGCGAGTTAAACCAGAAAAATTTAAATAAAGAAACACACACACAAAACAAGTTTTAACAGTTGGGACTCTAAAATATTAGATCACTCTCACCCCAAACATATTGTAAATGAAATGAGCACCAGATAATCGTTTGAGTACTTGACTTGACGGAAACTGGCTAAAAACTAATGTTATATTGGTCTAAATGACTCCACAAGCTATATTATAAGCGACGCCCCGTCAGACTGGCGTTGCGGCCGGTTGTTGCAACAAAGATATAGTACGATCTCAAGGTTACTAGAAAGACAGGATACAGGTTTACTCATTCGAACATACTAATACTAATGTACTGCAGAGATGCCAAAGAAATATATAGTACGCTGCTCGAGCTACTGTGTATGACCACAGGGCCGTATTACAGATCTAAAAGACTTTGCAGATTCTCTCAGACCTATCGGCTACGCGAAAGCGTAATTGTTCAGAGGATTTTAATATTACGTTATAATAAAAATGAGGCTTAGGACCTGTCGTTACTGACCCCCCTAAATAAACTCTTTTGAGTCAGCAAAACGTCACCGGGCCCCACTCATTCGGTTTTAAATAATACGTAGATCTATTATATCGCATGAATTGACGTGACTGATATAGAGATCGTACCTCAAAGCGATGATGTTACAGACCATTTCCTTGTATCGTGCATGCTACATATTACTGATATTAACTAAATGGCGCCGCGTTATTGTCCGGGCAGAACTATAGTTCCAGCCACCAAAGACAGATTCACAAAAAACCTGCATGATTTATCTCAACTGCTCTGTGTACAAATAAGTACACATGAACTAGACGAAAAAACTAGCAACATGGGCACTATCTTCTAATGCATTAGAAGCTGTTGCCCCCATCAAAATGAAAAAGGTTAGAGAAAAACGTACTGCGACATGGTACAACAGTAATACCCATTCTCTCAGAAAAAAACTCGTAGTCTTGAGTGCAAATAGAGAAAAACTTGGAAGTTTTTAGAATTGCGTGGAAAAAACAGTATGTCCAGCTATAGACAGGCTCTAAAAGCTGCCAGGGCCGAGCTTATCCACAAACTCATAGAAAATAACCTAAACAATCCTAGGTTTTTATTTAGCATAGTGGCTAGATTAACAAATAATCAGATGCCACCCGATCTAAATATTCCTTCACAGTTTAATAGACTTTATGAATTTCTTCACTGATAAAAAACATCAGAAATACAATAACAAATTTAAATTCTACAGCGTCTAGTACTTCAGCTTCATTCATCGCACCAAAAGATAACCTGCAGTGCTTTACAGCTATAGGACAAGAAGAGCTAAATAAACTTATCACTGCAACTAAACCAACAACATGCCTGTTAGATCCTGTACCCAATACTTATTGAAAGAGTTGTCCCTAGCAGGAGAGAACGTTCTCAATATTATTAACTCGCGGTCGTTGGTCAGTCCCAAAACAATCAAGCTGGCGGTTATTAAGCCTCCTATTAAGAAACCACAACTAGATCCTAATAAACTGGCAAATTACAGACCCATTTCAAATCCTCCTTTTATGTCTAAAATTTTAGAAAAAATTTGCGTCTGCTCAATTGTGCGCCTTCACAGGCCAAAAAAAATTATCTCTAGAAGAATTTCAGTCAGGTTCAGGCCCCACCATAGCACAGAAACATCACTTGTTAAAATTACAAATGACCTGCTTCATGCATCAGTCCATGGCTGCATCTCATTACTAGTTTTACTTTAACTTGGTGCTGCGTTCGACACTATAGATCAAGACATACTCATAGATCGATTACAAAAATATACAGGTATTCAAGGGCAGGCTTTAAGATGGTTGAGATCCTACCTGTTCCGATTCGCTACCACCTTGTCATTAAAGGGGAGTCATCTCATTATACAGAAATATGGAGTTGCCACAAGGATTGCTAGGTCCTGCTATTTTCGATTACATGTTGCCCTTTGGTAATATTATTAGAAAATATGGGATGTTTCCACTGTTATGCCGATGATACTCAATTATATATCTCAACAAGACCAGATGAACTTCTAAATTATCTAAGCTAACAGAACGTGTTAAAAATGTAAAAGATTGGATGAAAAATAATTTTCTCCTATTAAATTCAGACAAGACAGAGATATTACTTATTGGACCAAAAAAACAGTACACCGAATCTCGTGGATTACAATTTGCAACTAGACGGATGTACGGTTACTTCCTCTACAGTCAAAAATCTGGGTGTTATATTAGATAGCAACTTATCTTTTGAAAATCATATTTCCCATGAAAAAACAGCATTCTTCCATCTTAGAAACATGTTACGAAAACCCCTCCCCCAAATTTGATACTGTTTATGAGGAGAAAAAAGCTAGTTCATGCAGTCATGACCTCTAGACTGGACTATTGTAATGCTCTGCTAGGTGGTTGTCCTGCATCTTCGATAAACAGGTTAAAAAGCTACAGGTAGTCCAAAATGCAGCGGTTAGAGGACTTACCAGGTCAAGCAAATATGATCATATTACGCCAATTTTACAGTCTCTGCACTGGCTACCTATTAAGTTCCGTATCAGTTACAAAATATTATTACTTGCCTATAAGGCCCTTAACCCTCTGAGGTCGACTAACGCGGATACGCGTTTTGTGGCATCTTCTCCTGATAACACCGAAAATAACTTAAATTACACTTTCAGTTTTGATCTTACAGATAAGAGCAATACATCAATCGAATCTGTAAAGGGTCTACTTTATTTGTATACACACATAATAACAACAGAACTTTGTGCATTTATAAAATAAAGAAAACAAACAGGGTGTGCTGTCTGCCGCCTTGGTCTGCGTAATCTTTATTTAGAAACGCGTCATTAAAATGAACTGTAACTCAGCAAATACTCAACAAAGAGACATGAGAGATATATCTATAGAAAGCTTGACATGTCTACTTTTAAACTAAGCAAGTCTTATCGAAAGCAAATATTCTGTGATAAAGTAATCCATATGAAACCAACGCGATGTCCAGTTTTTTTCACGTCTCCCTTCAATATCTCTAATGCGACCACGCCCACGCGCTGAGCGCTATTGATATTATAATCGTCCACGTGAAGCACGCGGCGTGTAAACGCCCACATCACAGCAAACAAAGCAGCAAGACCTGGAGAGCGGAAAATGGCGGCGTGATGTTGACAGCATGGGTGAATTAGTCCTTTTGAACGTTTGTCTATTTGCTTATAAATTTCGGTGCGTTTCGTTTAATATTGCATATATTTTTTCTCTAAGCACTTTCTGATCAGTTAGGGGATCTTTTGGTTATACTTTAATTTTTATTTTTTGTGTTTGTGAAGTTTACGTGGACAGTTTAACTGTTAACACGGCTCTTTCTCGGTCGTTATTTTTATTTTTCTTGTCAGTGCCGTGATTGAACTTTCGGGAAAACTTTTTGGACTATGACAAAAGATAAAAAACGCAAATCTAAATCGATGGATTCATCTTTAAGTCTCGGTGCCTGTGTTACGGTGGACTTTGACGCAGACTCAGGTGCACTCGTTCCACTGCCTGAAACTCCGTTGAAAGAACCAAAGCACAAAAAAGGCAGGAATGATGATGCTAATGGCGATGATGATCTGCAGTCTCCTTTAGCCACGGTAATTATAACGTCTCTCAAGTCCGTCATTAATGAAAGAGCCGACATCCTTGATAAAGGCATCGAGGAAGTGAAAAAGTCAGTTGAATTTTTGACAGAAGAAATAAAGGATGTGAAGGGAAAAGTGGAAGGAGTTGATAAATGGGTCACAACTGCGGAAAAAAGAATCGGTGAGCTGGAAAACAAAGTACAGGATCTCTCCAGATATCAGAGGAGGTGGAATCTGCGCCTTTACGGTTTGCCCAAACAACCAGGAGAAAACATCAGACAGAAAGTTTTGGATATTTGTGAGGCTGTCATCCCAACCTTTGCTGGCAAATCTCAGGAGTTCATCGATGTGGTACACCGTTTGGGGAAAGTGAGGAGCGAGAATTCTCTGTCCTCCGGTCAAAAACCTCGAGGGATTATTCTACAGTTCACAATGCGTCACTTTCGCGACGCGCTCTGGAAAGCTGCAAAGAACTCCCCTCATCTGGCAAAACACCATTTACGGTTCGCAGAAGATCTGTCCCCCGAGGATCGAGAGCAGCGCAACAAACTTTGGCCATTGGTTGAGAAAGCTCGGCAACAAGGACGCCGCGCTTACTTCGTTGGTCCAAAGGCGTACATCGATGGTAAAGAACTTGTTCTACAGGACATGGAGGTCACCGAGTGAATTGAGCTTGAGTTAGTTTGCTGTTTTGGTCTGCTTTTTTCAACGCTTTTTTTGGCCTAAGAATGACTTTTTATTTATTTTATTTGTTTTTACCTAGAAAATGCTAACTTAAAAGTCGGTCATTAGAATGTATATTGTACTTTGAGGTACACATTTTTTGTTTTTTTGTTATTAATTATTAATGAGGGACTATGAGCGATGCGGGGGCCCACGCCCCGGGGGGTCCACTCCTATAATATTATATGATGATGATTAGTATATTATATATATTATATATATATGTTATGATAAGAATATATATATTATATATAATTATTTTTTGTTACATTTATTATGATCAGATATTAATTAGATTATTCTATGATGTGTAGTTTATTGTTTCATTTTATTTGTAGATTGTATTATTTTATTTTATTATTATTATATTATATTTGTAATTCGCTTTTTTAGAAAGGACCCCAATCTTTTGTTACAAGGGGTGTTATTTTACTTTATAGGATCTAAGAGGTGACTACTTGTGGTTAAGTTCTGGTGTGTCATTGTTCAATGTTTCCAAATTTTTCTATTTGCTCAGTTAACGCAAGAGGGTTGCGTAATGATGTTAAACGTAAAGCAATTTTTTTTATATGCGAAATCGCTTAATACTGATTTTTGTTTTATACAAGAGTCACATGCAAATTCTAGTGATTTTAAGTTTTGGAAATCACAATGGGGTGATGAGTTATTTTCTTCATTTGGTTCTAATTTTTCAGCAGGTGTTTTAACTTTGAAGCACAAATTTAGGGGTAAGATAATAGAAACAATATCTGATCCTGAAGGCCATTTTCTTTTTTTATTGGTTACTTTAAATGATCTTTTCTTTGTTCTGGGTAACGTTTATGGATTTAATTCCACAAAAAATAACCTCAAATTATTTAATTCAATAGAAACACATTTACAGTATGTGAAATCTAAACTCATCCTAATTTGCTTTTCTTTTGTCGCGCTGGAGACTTTAACAAACTAAAAAATAATTCGGAAGAGCAAACCATAGGAGTCGGATAGTTCATCAGGTCTTTGTGGTTTGATCTCCCGATTTGGCCTAATTGACATTTGGAGAGAAAAACATCCTCATGCTTTACAGTTTTCTTGGTCTAACAGTTCTGGTTCACTTAGATCTAGAATTGATTTTTGGTTAATATCGGACTCTTTATCCAATTTTGTCAATAGAGTTGAAATCTTGCCTTCTCCATTGTCTGACCATAAATCTATAATTTTATCTTTCGATAGCCCATCTTCTTGCTCAAGAACATATAATTCATACTGGAAACTTAACTCTGTTTTATTAGAGGATGCGGAAATTTGTAGGTCTGTGATATCTAGGATTATTTTTTTTCTTAACAAAGCTCAAGCCGAGGATAATTTTGGTTCTAATTGGGAGCTGCTAAAATATAATATTAGATTAATTTTAGTCAAAGCTGGAACTCAAAAAGCTAAGCAATATAAAGCAGAGGAACTTGATATTGTTAAAAGACTTGTCTACCTCTCCTGCTCTCCTTTTGAGAATTTATCTGTTGACCAGAAATCAGAATTAGTTGAACTTCAGAATTCATTAGATAACTTGTATATTCGAAAAGCAAAGGGTGCTTTTGTTCGTTCAAGAAGGAGGTGGTTAGAGGAGGGAGAACGTAATTCCAGCTATTTTTTTAGATTAGAGAAACAGCGAAATCATCTAAATTCTATAAGTAGCCTTAAGGTAAATGGAGTGGTTTTAAAGAATTATAAAGAAATTTCTAATTATTGTGAAGAGTTTTATAAAGACCTTTATCGTTCCAGATACTCTCAACAGAATTTGGACTTATTATTTAACTCCCTTGATACGGACCTTATTCCTAAAATTAATGATATTGGAAAGAATTTATGTGACACTCCTATTCAAATTCAAGATATTTCTGAGGCCATTGATAAGTTAAAACTTAATAAATCTCCAGGAAATGATGGTTTGACCGCAGAGTTTTATAAGACATTTTCAAATTATCTTTCACCGTTTCTCTTCAATGTTTATTTAGAAAGCCTTAAAAAGGGTGTTCTCCCACCCTCTATGACTCAGGGTGTTATAAATTTGATCCCTAAACCTCAAAAAGACCACTCTCAGTTGGAAAACTGGCGACCTATAAGTCTCCTGAATAATGACTACAAAATATTAGCCATGATTTTTGCTAAAAAGATTAAATGTGTCCTAGATGATATAATAGATGAATGTCAATCAGGCTTTATGACAGACAGACTTATTTCAAATAATATTAGACTTGTTCTTGATATTTTAGATTACTCAGATTTGATCCTGGATGACAGTTTTCTGCTTTTTCTTGATTTTTATAAAGCTTTTGACTCCATTGAATTTCCTTTTATTCTTAAGTCCTTGAGTATTTTTGGTTTTGGCCCTAATTTTATTAATGCAATTCAAACTTTGTATAATAATGCCAATGCTTCAATTAAATTACAACATGGTACTACTCATAGGTTTAATATAGAGAGAGGCATTCGTCAAGGCTGCCCTATCTTGCCTTATCTTTTTCTGCTTCCTATGCAACTTTTAGCCATCCACATTCAAAATAGTAATTTGAAAGGTATCTCTGTGGCAAATCGATCAATATTACTAAGCCAACTGGCTGATGACACAACTATTTTCTTAAAAAACAAAGATCAAGTTCCTTTAGCTTTAGACAAAATTAAGTTGTTTTCCTCTGCTTCTGGTTTATGTCTTAATATCCATAAATGTGAACTTTTATCTATAAAAGATTCTACTGATGTTAAAATTTGTGACGTCCCAGTCAAATCTGAAGTCAAATATCTAGGTATAATTATATGTAAAGATCAAAAAAAGAGATCAAAGCTTAATTTTGAACCTGTTATTCTCTCTATCCGACGCAAATTAAATTCTTGGTTACAGCGTGATCTGTCAATAACAGGTAGAGTGTTGCTTTCTAAGGCAGATGGGTTGTCTCGGGTTATCTATCCTGCAATGGTACTGGATGTTTCTGTGGAAATTTGTAGAATGCTGGACAAAATTGTAGTTGACTTTGTTTGGAATTCTAAAACTCACTTAATTAAAAAAGTGCTATGTTAGCTGATCGGGCTATGGGGGTTTTGAATTAGTGGATTTTTCTACTCTTAATAATTCGTTTAAAGTTAAATGGATAAAAACATTTTTAACATTATTATGATGTTCACTGATACTAGTACTAATTTATCTAAACAAAGAACACAATCACCACATAGCAAACATATTTTACCACGAAGTAACTAAATCAAATGAAATTAACATCTGTAAAATAGTGAATGCACACTTACTCTAAAATTATGAATGGAGTTGAAAACTGAACGAGTGCCCCCTTCCTATGGAGAGATGCAGGTGAATGCTAGAGTGGTGTATTCCCCACAGTACCTTAGTATATTATGCATACTTCATGAGAAAACAGAATGCTAATAACAAAGAAATACATTTTTAACACTATCAACCACAAATAATATTACCAAATATTCTAGGAATAATACAATTACTATACTGTGCACTTACTCAGTATGATTTTCCAGCGAACTCAAAACTGAACGACATGCGTGTGCGTTTCTTGTGCAAGATGCCGGTGATGCAACCACAGTCCTAAACGAAAATTAAAACAGTTCCAAACATTTCAGCGTCATTACTCCATAAGAAACGGGTATAACACATTCAAAATATTTACACCAGAGCAGATATCCGTGAACAGAAGCTTAGTTACATTCATAAACACAAGCATGCTTTGTATGTATTATACAATACAAAAACTATAGTATAAACATTATATTGGCATTATTCGTGAACACGAGATTATTCATATCACAGTAAAGTGTTGACTAATCATTCGTACGAACTTAGGACTCGTACCATTATAACATTACTGTATATCATATTTCGGCCTGAGATCGAAACATAAAAAAACATCTGCATCGTGACATTTAGATGCTTGTGATATGAAACTTCATAATTGGGTCACTTGAGTATACATTAGTCAGGATTATAGTTTGGAGAAAGTTAACTAGTAAATGGTACCGAAGTATGTGAAAACGAAACAAGTAGGTTAATTAAAAAAAGACTTACTCATGTTAGATCACTGCTGGTCAGCAGCGCATGGTTTTTTCCTGGTAATCAAGAGCTTCTTGGCGTGATTCTGTCTTTTATTCTCTAGCGCTGCGCGAACATACAACTTGAGGTCTTGACTGCTTTTTTTTATTTTTTTTATTATCAACAGAGAACAACAAATACAAGACAAGTAAGAACAAAGGACATAGGGTACAAAAAACAATACTGCCAATAGCATTATATGGAGTATAAGAATTGACACTGAAAGAGTCTACCTGCACAAGAATTATTAGCGTTCTTAAAGCGTTTACATATACATCAAATCTTCCTGAAAATAAAAAAGTAGGAGTTCTTGAAAATTACACTTTATTGATGTAAAATTTAGCAAGATATAGGACTAGATTAATATAAATCTCACTGAGAAAGATCTAACTTCAAAGAGAACCAAAAACAACACAAGTTGGGGGTTATACAAAAGCTTTGGATTAATATTTTTAAACAAAATGGAAAAAGAAACACCAGAACGAGGCCAATCCTTTAGAATAAGCACAGTCCCAAAATAAATTATTGATTGTTTCTTCAGACTGAAGGCAAATGGAGCAATTGGGGGAAATACTATTGTGAAATTTAGCAAGTTTGTAATTTACCGGATAACAATTATGTATAATTTTGATAGAGACTTCAACAACTTCATTAGATAAGAAGAATTTTTGTCGAAAAAGCCAAAACTCTTCCCATTCTATATCACTAAAAATTGTATTCCAAAAACTCACACAAGCAGGTAAAGAAATCCGAGATCTATTAATAATCGAACGGATGTCTTTGTTTGACATGGCATTGAGAAGACTTTGGTCAACAAATAAGTTAGTGTTATCAAAAAGAGGAGAGTCTAACAAACCTTTAGGGCCAGATTTTACTAAAGGTATAATACAAGAGGGAATTGCACCAAACACAATGGCATATTCTCTTAGGGGGACTAGGAAACAGAAAATTCTTGCATAAAGTGTTCATAAGTAATGAAAGGAAACCACGATCATCTCAAAGTTGACTTGACTAGAAAGTATATTTTATCAAACCAATGTGGAAAAAAAACGAGATTTATTGTATATCTATATTTTTTGATTATTTCCAAATAAAGTAGCTAGGTGGTGGAAAAATGATAATTTGTATGAAGTGACCAACTATTAAAGCTGTTTATTGAAAACAAGGATAAACTTTAAAGGGTATTTTAGACGCTGCAAGTTGGAGCGCCAATAAAAAATGTAAAACTCCAGCAGAATAAATAATGATGGAATTAAAATCCAACAGGATTGGGGTGTTTAATGGGTTAAGCTCGCTGCGTACCTATAAATAGTCTCTACCACGCTACAATCGATCCGCTCCGAAAGTCGCAAAATTCTGGACTTTGGTACAGTGACTAGGATAGCAAGTCTCAGCTATAAGGATGGGTAGTAGCTTTTTGCGCATGGCTCCCAGAACTCTGGATAGGATCCCTGAGAACGTCGGGGTTCAGACAACTATCTCTGGTTAAATCTGTTAAAGACACATGCCTCTGTTGGCCAAGCATTCAAATAATGGCATCTCATAACTCACGCAGTTAGATCTAATCAAATGCCCTAGTACATTTGCTAGTGGGTTAAACAAATCAATTTTTGCTTGGTTGGAGCAGCAGCTATTCTAATTATGTCTCTATTTGTTTCTCTTTTTTTTTGCCACGGGATGTAACTAGGATTTACGCAAGCTTCAGTCTTGATCCATAACACCTGAGAAGAGATGATGCAACCACTCAGAGGACCTCAGATGATGCCCAACCCTGAAACAACTTACAGAACTACCACAATTTGCTATAAGTTTGATTGCATCATATAATAATTGCTGTAATATTATTCATCGTCTGTTTTATTAAGTCTTAAATAGATTTTTCCGTACGACTGTGTCGTGTGGTCAGAGGGAGAGAACACTTGCAAGAACTGAGCCTTGTTGTCCCAATGTTTTTTCTCCATTTCTGTCACCGATGGAGTTTTGTTTTCCTTGCCGCTGTCGCCTCTGGCTTGTTTAGTTGGGGACACTTCATTTCTGGCGATATCGTTGACTTTATTGCAAAGATATTATTTAAACTGAGTTGGATGTTGACATCACTGAATTCAATGTTGAACTGTCTTTAACTGAAAAATTAGGGTTTACTATTGTCATTTTGCATTACTTACACACTATTTTCCTAATTAATGCTGTACAGTTGCTTCGAAACAATCGGTATGCTAAATGCGCTAGATAACTATAAGGGACGACTTGTACAAACAAAAAAATATATACATTTATTTTTTCCTCACATTCTTTCTTGTAGCAATTCCCTCTGTCGCACACCTTACTGAAAGGCTCATTATGCGGGCCTTTGTTCATGATCATTCATGCCTCCTCGCATACAGGCTTTCTAGACAAAAAGTGACTTCGAAAATTTTAATCAATATATTGCTTTCTGTGAATAAGTGAACAGGAAAATTTTCACATCATTTTGAAGCAAAAACCCATAGGCTACAAGATCCAGTTCTCAAAAGTATTGTGAACAAATGTAATTAAAAAGGTTTAAAACAGAGTAAAGGTAAACCAAATTGAAAAAATTTGAATTCACCAACCACGCATAAAATTGGTTTTCTCACAAAACGACACATCATGTACATAATTGATGCTCACAGATTATTGTAGCCCAGTTTGTGCTGATTACAGTGTAATCAGATTTTAGCCATTAATATGTTTATAAGAAACTTTAAAAAAGCACAAATGTCAGGGCATGTGAAAACTTCTCCAGGCCCCCAAAACACCCTCAGACCCCAGGAGGTTAATGATGAGTTAATTTATTGCTATTGGAGACGTATACTCACAATTTCATGTTTAACTTTGAGCAACTAATTCCTGCATTCTTTCTCGTGGCCTCTGAATTTCATTGATTTAGACATCTTGATTAGAATGTTTTAAGAACAAGTGTTGGATGTCCATCTAACATGTGCCTGAATTAATTTCCAAGAATAAGCTATTTTGTGGCCTCACTAACACTACTGAACAACAAAGTGAGCCGCCTTAGAAAAGCGGTCAATGACCGTCAGGATAACTGTGTTCCCTGCGGATGGGGAAAGTCCTGTGACAAAATCTAAGGCAATATGGGACCACAGACGAGAAGAAATAGGAAGGGGCCTGTGCAGACCAGAGGGCAGATAATCACTAGATTTGGCTTTGGTGCAGACAGGGGAAGATGTAACGAAATGACAGACATCAAGTGCCCTCGTGGGCCACCAAAATATCTGACTTATCGTTTCGAGAGTACCCCTCACCCCAGGATGAGCAGTCAGCTTTGAGGAGTGGCCCAAGGGACGATGGCTGGATGAACAGACTCAGGAACATACAATTTCTCCTTTCGACAGCGCCGAAGTACAGGGACATTGGTAAGCACTCTCTTTACCAGTCGCACGATTCCCCAGACAAGGGTCCCGGCCACGCTGTCTCAAAGTCGAACTAGCGAGAGAGGGCATCCGGTTTCACGTTCTTAGACCCGGATCTGTAGTGAAATTAAAACGGTCAAAAAATAAAAAAATAAAAAGGGGGGCAAAGCGAAGCCTGCAATGCATTAGATCTGCGTAGCTAAACGAAGTAATCGAGTTTCCAGTGGTCGGTGCCAAACTATGAAACGTGAATGAGTTAGCCCTTCTAACCTCTCAAGCACCTCACAGAGCCAGCAGACAGCCAAAGCTCCGTTCCTGTAAACTATAATTAGCTGGATGGCGGGGCGGAGAGCCGATGAGAAGAGAAGCGGCAGGGTGAATCTTCTTGTCGAGAAAAAAGCTGCAAAGCCCCCTCCCCACGCCATGTCGGACACACTCCACCTCCGCGCACCACAATGAAGTGCTCTTGGGTGTTGGGATGATTAGAGAGAGGCGCGGTGGTGAAAAACCTTCTTAAGGAAAGCATACCGCGACTGGCCGGTCCGGTCCGGGGCGGAGGGGCCACTCAAACCAGACCAAGCGAGATTTGGTCGAGGTGAGAGCGGTTAAAGGGGTGGCTACTTGACTGACATTTCAGATGAAACTCAGATGAATGGGCCGATCAACAATGGCTTGAATCTTGGCAGGATCCATACTGATCCCATCCGCCGACACGGCTGACCCCCATGGCATGAAATGTGCATTTCTCAGCCTTCACAAAAAGATGGTTCTCCAAAAGACACTGCAACACTTGGCGAACATGTTGGACATGTACCTGGAGGGATGGAAAAAAAAATAACGATATCATCCAGGTACACGAAAACGAAAATATTGAGCATGTCTCTCAAGTCGTCATTAATTAGAGCCTGGAAAACCACTGGAGATTTGAAAAGCCCAATGGAAGAACCCGATATTCAAAGTGCCCAAAGGGTGTATCAAACGCAGTCTTCCAATAGTCTTCCTCCTTTACGCATACTAAATGATACACATTGCGGAGATCTAACTTTGTGAAAATCTTTGCCCCCTGCAAGATCCCGAAAGCTGACGACATAAGCATTAATGGGTACCAGTTCTTTATAGTGATCTCATTCAGCCCATGATAATTTATGCAGGGACGTAAAGAGCCATCCTTCTTTTTCACCAAGAATAACCCCTGCCCTGGCAGGAGAGGAGGACGGGACAATGGTACCAGCAGCAAGTGAGTCCCGCACGGCAAAGTTGTGCCGGGGCTAATGTAAAAGACTGAAAAACAAAAAAAGTTGATAGTGTCTTGATGATTGCCCGTGGTGGATAAGAGTTGATGAGAGCAGTACAGGAGGAGGAGCGTCCCAAAAGCAGAAGAGCGGCAAGGGACGTGCGAGTCTTTGAGGCAGGGGAAAGTGTTGTAACGCTCGCCAGTAATCCCGTCTACTGACGAGCCCTTGCTTTTACTAGGCAGGCAGGAGCAAAGTGACCAGCGGCACCGCAGTACAATCAAAGTCCATTCTGGAAACAGCATTGGTGTTCTGCAGAAGAAATGCGGAGACTTCCCAGTTGCATTGGCTCAGTCCTCAAGAATGATTCGGAGGAGGTGACAGCAGCGGGGGAAATGTCTCGTTGATCATCATTATAACCCAGAGCATGGCAACGAAGTTCAAACCACTTGTCAAGGCAGTTTACCAGCTCCACCAGCTGATCCAGATGGGCAGGAATTTCAAGGGAGTAAATCTCACACTGAGCCCCTCTAAAAAGTATGCAACCAGACCCGGTTCATTCAAATCACATGTAGCAGCTAGCGAATTAAACTCAATGATGTAGTGAGATACAGATCGCCTCTCCTGTCACAGCATGGCGAGCAAATGAGTGGCCTCATGCCCGTGGACAGAGCGGTCGAACATCTTAATCATCTCCTCCTTAAACAGAGCAAACTGCTCGCAGCACTCAGCCTCCCAGATGGCTGTTCCCCAGCCGCGTGCTCGTCCACTGAGGAGAGAAACCACATTGGCAATCTTAGAGCGGACCTCCACAGAGGTGGAAGGCTGCAGAGAGAACAAAACTTTCTCACTGGGTTAAAAAGGCTCAGCATTCAGTAGGCTCATCCGAGTAGCAAGGGGGATCATTGATTCTGGGCTCAGGAGAAGATGGTTGGCTCTGCAAGAGGTGTAACCGGTTGGTCAGATCAGTGACCTGAGCTGCCAGGCTCTCTACAGCATGTCAGGCAGCAGATAATTCCTCTTCATGTCTGCCCAGCATAGGTCTCTAGAGTTCGACTGCTGAGCGAATTGACGATTCCTTCGCAGGGTACATATTTGGACAGGATTAAAGGAGGACCCAGGAGCAAAGACAGGTAAATGCAAACGGTTTATGGAAAAAAGGGAAGCTTAAGCAGTCTGCCTTTCTGGACGAATCTGGCGGGCGCAGATATGGATAGTAACTCAAGATAAATTTGTCTACATATCTCTTGTGTGCAGCAAACAGCAGTTCAGGCAGCGGACAGGTGGAGAGAGACAAGAGCGGTCCCCAGCCAGCAGGCTCTTTCCCATTCTCAGCAACAGGATCGACTCGCACGGGCAGCAGGATGACTAGGCAGAGAACAGGTATGAAGCAACGGACACGATTTGACTAGACAGGTCAGGACTGACGGTAACTGAGAAAAAAACATATATGCCTGGGGAGTAATACAGCGAGTAGTAACCAACAATAATCTGGCAAAGAAGCTGAGAGAACAGCAAAGTAAAGTAGCAGAGAGAATCAAGGTAAAGAGAGAACAGGTGCGGGGTCAATCAGCATGAGTGCCGATCACGATAGCGAACAGCTGTGTCCAAGTAACAATAATGAGGGGAGAAAGAGAAACAAGGGGAAGATATTTTTAGTCTTGTACTTCTGCAGTTATAGAGAGATTTTTTCCTGTGAAGCCGATTGCTTTTTTCCAGCAGAGATGTTCAGTCAGAGGAAATAATGTAGCCTTTCATAATACTTCACATGAAAACACATAAGAGGCTATGTTCATATTCTTAATGATTACTCATTCTAATGGAGTGAAATTCAAACAGCACATGCAGATAACAACACAAAGAATCCCATTTGGAGAACAACACTCTCGCAAATAAACACCTTATTGCTACCCCTCATGAGTTCACATCTTATTTCTTGCTCAGAGTAAAGCCTCTCTCTTTCTTTGAGAATGTCAGCATGCAATAATCTATTAGGATCAGTGATCTTTAGCAGCCGAGAGTTGTCTCTCGCAGTTAAAGGGACAGTTCAGTTGAAAATCATCATTCTTCATTTTACTCGCCCCTTATGTCATTCTAAACATACATGACTTTTTCTTTTTCCATTATTCCAACACATAAGGAGCTGACTAGCAGAGTGTCTAAACTACCTTTGTGTTAGTTTTGTACATGTTTGGGTGAACTATCCCTGTAAGTGCATAATCTCTGTAGATTCTGTAAGAAGGCTTTTTGTTTTCAGGGTGGCTGATGGCTGTGATGAGCACAGGTGCCATCTTCTCTCATGTGATGTGAAATATTTATCACCAGGTTATGTCAACCAATTATAATGTGCCATGTGAAAACAGTGAATTATTAACAAGTGGCTTATATGTGGTACCTATTTTTTTGTCGCTATGTCTAGAAGGATAGGATTTCTGTTCTTCTTGCAGGTGTTTTTTTTTTTTTAGAAGTATGGATCTCAAAAGTCAAACTGCATCCCAAAGAAGAGGAAGTTGAGGTTATATGCTGTGTTTATACTTTAGACATGAAGTTATTTGTGCTGTTGTTAAATAAATAAAATAAGGTTTGTTTTTTCTCGGGTATTAAAATTTTTTAACTGTTTTATTTTTTATTTTTCAGTAATCCTTAATAAAAATGTGGAGGCACACACCAAGAAAATATATATTCTGACTTCAAGCTCTCTTAGTAAAGAAAAGACAAAGTCTGTACTCATCAAAATGTCCATGTGAAGATGTATAGGGAAGAGCGGGGCACAACCTAAAGATTTTTACTTTTTCAGTTTGTGTAAATCCACATGGGATTTCACACTTGTCTAGTACAAATATGTAGTTTTTTGTTTCATGTAACTTTTTTTTTTATTCTCCAAAAGAATGAAAGTGAAATGTGACAACATGCCCCGTAACATCTGAGGGGCACATTGTAACATTACCATATGACAGCTTAAATATTATCTTATCTAATAAAAGGATATCTATATATATATATATATATATAGATATAATAAACCTTATATATAATATTTATATTATGAGCTACATGGCTGACTGCGACATATATGTTTGCACTGGCTACTAAAAAACTAGTCCTGTGCGATGATAAATTTACCACTGTAGCACGCTGTGATACAGTTTTGCATGTTCATAACACAGCCTCTTAATAGTGTGAAGTGATTTCGTTGTGTTTGTTTGTGTGTGAGATTGATTATACTTGGTAGTTATGGGTGTGCGATTTGACAATTTTTGATCGTGGACGATTAAATGTCTCCACGATCTGCTTTTGAATAAATATCGTAGTATCGTGCTACAGTGCCTTATTCTATCAGCTGCAGTTCTGGCGCCTTCCTCCATTTCAATATAATGTACAGGGGAAGGGGGCCGGGGGGTCACATGCATTCACATCAGTGGGTAACTCCACCGGCGGTAAAGTTAGTTTGACGTTTGACATTCATTAGACATTCAGGTTTTTGCCAATTTAAACTCTTTGCAGCTTTTATGTTTTGAGCCCAAACTCAGATAGACATAAATATATGCCCTTTATTTTGCACAAGGCTTCATTTCTAGGAATTAAAAAAAAAAAATCCTATTTAATTAATTAAACAATTTACGACTGTGACATTATAATGATAAAACCATACTAAGAATGTTTCGGGAAAAACATAACTGTTATCGCACAAAGCTCCGTTTTTGGAATTACAATTTTATGTTTTTTATACTAATTTTACAACTTTTATGTATGCAATAATATAAATCCATTAAACTCTGACACAGTTTGAGATAAAGGTATCAAACCAACTGTAAAATATTCTGAATATTATTCCCTATAATGCACAAGGCTTGTTTTTTCAGATTATGCCTTTATTGTTTTTATATATAGTACTGAAAACATATTTTTTTCATATGTTTTATATACTGTACCCACTTAAATTAATTAAACTCTGACACAGTTTGAGATAAATGTGTCAAACCAACTGTAAAATATTCAGTATATTATTCCCTATTATGCACAATGCTTGTTTTTTTCAGATTATGCCTTTTTTGTTTTTATATACAGTACTGAATCCATATTTGTCATGTTTTATATACTGTACCCACTTAAATTAATTAAACTCTGACACCGTTTGCGATAAAGGTATCAAACCAACTGTAAAATACTCAAAATATTATTCCCTATAATGCACAAGGCTTGGTTTTTCAGATTATGCCTTTATTGTTTTTATAAACAGTACTGAATCCATATTTGTCATGCATTATATACTGTACCCACTTAAATTAAACACCGTTTGAGATAAAGGTATCAAAACAACTGTAAAAATATCTAAATATTATTCCCTATAATGCACAAGGCTTGTTTTTTTCTGATTATGCCTTTAATGTTTTTATATATAGCACTAAAACCATATTTTTCATATGTTTTATATACTGTACCCACTTAAATTAATTAAACTCTGACACAGTTTGAGATAAAGGTATCAAACCAACTGTAAAATATTCAGAATATTATTCCCTATAATGCACAAGTCTTGGTTTTCCTTATTATGCCTTTATTGTTTTTATATACTGTACTGAAACCATATTTTTCATTTGTTTTATATACTGTATCCACTTAAATTAATTAAACTCTGACACCGTTTGAGATAAAGGCTTCAGAACAACTATAAAAATATCTCAATAGTATTCAATTTAATATACGCTTGATTTTTCTGACTATGCCTTTATTGTTTTTATATACAGTACTGAATAAATATTTTTCTTATGTTTTATATTCTGTATGTCTGAGCATGAAAAAACCCAGGGGTCCTGGCCCGTCTCGGTTTAAGGATCAGAGATAGCAGAAGGCAAGACCTAAGGGATGTGATCTAGACAAGGCGTCAGCGCTTTCGTCCGAATCTGAGTGATACTTGAGTATCTACTCATTTCCTTCGGGGGTTTTTACATCTGCCCTTATCTTCCCCTGCCTAATTCCTTTGTAACCACCATCTCTCCACCTGACCTAGGTTAGGTGGGAACTTCCTGCATAACAGTCTCCTACTGGACTTATGATGTTTTGGTTGGTTCTATGGCTTCATAGTGACCACCTTACTGATGGTCCAGTCTAGAGGCTTCTCCGGACAGGGCTCCAACGCGGGAACCATGGGGGGTGAGTCCGATCCATTCAAATTATCTATATAATTTTTTTTGTGTGGGTGTTTTGTGTATTGTGTATTTAATGCACTGGGGTGGTTGTGTGTATAACCCTTCGCTAGCTTTCTTGCCTGTTTGCCCGGGACGGTGTGTGTCTGTCCTTTTTTCTAGGTAGGTCCACTGGTGATCACACATCTCCCTCTGCTGGATTCAGAAACCGGGTGCTCGACTTGCAGTGTTTATTTCACTCGTCGATATATGTCCAGACAGTACGATAAGCCGGGTTTCGGCTTCATACTTCCTGGATCATGCAGCCAGATCACAGGCTTCTGCGGGAGCCTTCTTGATCATCAGGCCCCCCTGGCACAGCACGCACGGCAACCCCGCAAAGATTTCCTGGACGTCCGGGCTGGGGTTATGCTTTCATGCTACCATGACTGGTCTACCGTATCTAGGTCGCCTTGAGGGGCCTCCCGATCACCAGGATATCCCCTCTTGCTGAGGCATCGAGCGGGAAGTATAGGTGGCATTTGCGAGAACCTTCTTGTGTAATGCTGTCTCAGGCAGTGCTCCCCTCACCTTAGAGGGTTGTATTTGAGCTTGCCTCTCCCGTTTGGCCCAGTACTTCCGGGTATCTGTGAGCAGATGCTTGGAAAACTCTTAAATCCATACTATGGTAAGTGCACACGTTAAGCTTTGCGCACTTTCTAAAATCCACATAAGTGGTAAGTGTGCATGTTATGTTTTGCCCACTTTTCTAAAATCCACATAATGGTAAGTGTGCACGTTATGCTTTGCCACTTTTCTGAAATCCTGTATGGTAAGGGTTATGCATTTTTTGATCTCGTTCCCTTTCTCTGAGTTGGTTTAGACCCCGGTACCTTGGGCTCCACTCATCTAGTGTGTCTCTGTCGACACACTCTGGAAGCATCGCTCCCCTCACCATTGAGGGTTATTGTGAGCATGGTGCTTTCTTTCGAGCGTTTAATTCTCTCTGAGGAGTTGGATTCCTCACTCCATGGGCTGTTCTTGTGGTAGTGTTGAGCAGTGCTCCCCTTTTATCGAAGGGTTACCTGGAATGAGCACACTATCCTCTGAATTCGGAGTTCTCCTCTTACATGAGAAATTTGAGTTCTCTGTTTCTCCAGAGCAACTAGAACCAGCAGCATCAGGTGAATTAGGCCCTTCCTCTGCCTCTCTGATGCGCTGAGTGTTTGGCTAGCTTGCAGTACGCTTACCCTTCTGATTCTACAATCGCGCTGTAGGTCGAGCCCCCTCTCGTTGAGAGCTGGGTTTGTGCTCCCTCAGCTAAGGTAAACTACTGCTAGCCGTTCCAGCATTGGAACATGCTGTAGGTAGAGCTCCCTTCTCGACTGAGAACTGGGTGTGTTGCTCCCTCAGCTAAGTAAATTATTGCTAGCTGTTCCAGCATTGGAACATGCTGCAGGTCGGCTCTCCTCTCGTTTGAGAGCTGGGTGTTTGCTCCCTCAGCTAAATAACTGCTAGGTTTTCCACCATTGGAACATGCTGTAGGTTGTGCTCCCTCTCGATTGAGAGCTGGATGGTTGCTCCCGCAGCTACAGATTTACTGCTAGCCACTACAACATTATAGCCGTAGATCCGAGTTGATGACTTCTCAAACATAGTGTTTTGGGATGCTCCATTTCCATCTATGGGCTGCTCTTTCAGAGTGCCACGAGAACCCCTTAGAACGGTATTTTTTAAAATCCATGTTATGGTAAGTGTGCAGGTGAAGTCTTTGTACACTTTCTAAAATCCACACTGTGGTAAGTTCGCACGCTAGTACTCTGCGTTCTTTTCTAGAATCCTGTATGGTAAGAGCTACACGCAACGACATTGTGCTCTTTCTGAATGGTTTAAAACCCTGGTTCCACATTGGGCACCACTCCACCTATGTATCCCCTGGATACCTACTTTAACAGGATGTTGCTACTAGGGATCTGTTGAGACAGTTCCTTCAGCATATACAGAGCATGTATTAGCCCCTGTGTGACAGGCCAAGACTATGATTCTAGGCTCTTGGTCGTATTCCCTTAAAGGAATCTATCCTGATTCCAAGGCTTGAGCTCAGGAGTTCTGGCCCTAACAGGTACGGGGCTTTTTTTTTGGGGGGGGGGGGGTATGTAGCCTATGCCTTTGGCATAGGCCTAATGTCCACTTAGCAGCCCCTGGTCACCTCCCATGGCAATATGGTAGAGTTGGTACTTAGTGCTCGCCATGGTTTCTGGCATGCACTCCCCTCAGCATGCTGGCGTGGGTATACCGTTCCCCATAGCGACCCCTAGAGGACCCAGTGTCTCGTTCCCTACTCAGGGAACCATGGTTACATACGTAACCTGAGACGTTTTGTAGCATGTTCTTAGCATAGTTGTTAGGCTTTTCTAGTTATGATAGACGGATTGATGAACGTGTTTAGCATGTTAGCATGTTTAGAATATTGCTAGCATGTTTAGAATATTGCTAGCATATATCACTATGGTGTTAATGTTTTTGTAGCATGTTTCAGGTGTTAGCATAGTTGTTAGGCTTTTCTAAGTGATATACGTAGATAGATAGGAACGTTGGTTCTTGGTAACTTCTCCGTTCTTGCTGAGGTATTATTTGACTTCATTTGCTGTGATGGCAGACACACAGAGACTGCCACAAGTTCACAAACTACTGACACATCACTTCCATTTTCTCAACACTCACGTCAAGGAGCTCAAACTGTGAAAAACAACCAGAATATAGAGGACATCACTGTCTCCACCGCTGCCATTGCTGAGCTTTTGAGGCTGTTATACAGATGCTTTCGAAGATTTGGCAGTGAAAAACAATGTTCGTGCCAGAACACATTTTGTGGGTCCTCAAGCAAGTGTGCAAAAATATCATAGAAAATGAAAGTTGCAGAAAAGCACAGTTTTATTAGTTGTAGTTGTAGAGTGCTGATTCCAATCCACTTGTGCTCTGACTGTAATACTTTACCACTGATAGACTGAAAATATCATCCCAAATTTATTCTTGAATGTTCTGGGTCAAAAGATTAAGATGATGTTTGCTTAGTCTACTATACAACAACATTTACAATTTAAAGCTGTTAGACAATTTTGCAACTTTGCAATATGCACCATGTTTTTCTGTGCATAATGCTAAAAGCAGCATAAATGTTGAGCAGCTATAATTTACTGCTTTGCAAAAT
Organism: Sinocyclocheilus anophthalmus; assembly: GCA_018155175.1. Lineage (NCBI taxonomy): Eukaryota > Metazoa > Chordata > Actinopteri > Cypriniformes > Cyprinidae > Sinocyclocheilus > Sinocyclocheilus anophthalmus. The sequence continues at coordinate 32,379 of JADLZN010003827.1, forward strand.
GCACAGATGTGTTTTTTTTTTCTTCCAATAAAAACCATCTAGATAGTCCATACAAGATTTACATAATGTTTTAAGTAGAATATTTAAATATTTAACTATTTCCACATCTGGGCTCTTCATTTGGATGTAACTGAACGAAGACATTGCTTTTTTCAGATAGCATTAATTTTAACTCTGAAGCAAGGCTTCATTCTCAATGTCTGAAAGTAAGTTGAATGAAGAATGTAATATATTGCAGAAATGCTAAATTGTGAAATGAATTAAACAAATGACATGAGGCAGCTCTTTAATGCAGTATACATATTGTGGACCAAAAGTTAGGACTGGCTCTGTATGTTAGTAAAACTAAACATAAGAAGCTCAAATTATCTTCATTAACTTCTCATGTAGTAAAGTACTTCTGCTCTTAAAGGGCTGTTAATTCCTGTCAATCTTATCTGCTCAACACTTCAAGGAGAACTTTAGCAAGGTCATTGAATGTTTGACCTCAGTCTAAAGTGTTTTTAAGTTTTAAATGGAAAATGAAATGATTCTCAAGTGAAGCTCAGAGATCTGGGGAGTAAATATTCTAAAAGAAATCACATGATTCCTCATGTCTGAGGCATATTACATATTATACGTAAATACCATAGACTGTATAAAAACATGGACGTAGTGTCCGTAACGTCACCCGTAGATTTCCGAAGAGCGTTTTTGAAGCTCAAAACTGGGCAGAGGCGGCCGTCGTCATCTTGGCAGCAAGTCACCGCACGTCACTCCCGGATAATCGAAAATGGGCAAAGAGGCGGGAGCAGGTTGCTGAAGCCACGCCCACCTAGCTCGACAGTGGTGACAGCAGCGGCAATCCACCTGTCACTCAAGTGGCCACGCCCTGCAGAACTTAAAGACTTCATCTAACTTAAACGGATGAGTTATAAAAAAAATTCACCAATCTTCTTAGCCCCTCACAGCTGTCATCAAGGGCAAATTAGCTATATAGACCAAAATCATTTTCTTGTTGGCTTCACGAGAGAGAGGGGGAGGTTGCCGCTTGGTAAATAAATGATAAATAAATAAAATATGTGTATGTACACTACTGTTCAGAAGTTACAAGTCTTTTCAGAAGTTACAATTTGTAATGTTTTTGTCCCTTATCCTCACTAAGACTTATTTGATCAGTAAAATACTATATACTGCATTATTATATTTTGAAACAACCGCTTTTTATTTTAATTTTAAAATGTAATTTATTCTTTTGATGGCAAAGCTGAATTTTCAGCAGCCTTTGCTATTGTCACAGTGCCTGTTTAGTTTCTTTGCCTTTTGGTTTTCCTTGTTCCCGTTTGCTTGTGTTTCTGCTAGTTAGTCTTTTTATTTGTTAACTAATTCTCCACACCTGTTCTGTTTCAGTTAATTATCATATTTTTATTTAAGCCCTGAGTTTAGTTATATTGTCCATTCTCATCTTAGTTGGTGTTTTGTGTATTATTATGCCTGTTTTTTTGTTTTCCCATTGGATTTAATTATTAAAAGACTGATTCTTGGACTTTCTATTGTAATGGGCCTCATTAAAATCACCTATGCGTCACAACTATAGTATTCAGTGTCACAAGATCCTTCAGAAATCTTCCTAATATGCTGATTTAGTGCTCAAGAAACATTTATTCTGTGGAAACTGCTAAAATTTTCATTTTATTATAATTTGATTAATAGAAAGCTCAAAAGAACAGCATTTTTTATAGAAATATTTTGTAAAATTCTAAACGCCTTTCTTGCCACTTTTGATCAGTTTAATGCATCCTTGCTGAGTAAAAGTATAATTGCATTGTAAATTAATTAATAAATTGAACTGACCCCAAACTTTTGAACAGTATTGTATATGAATACAGGGATTGTAAGAAAGGTATGTTAAATATAAAAGAGAGTGCCTGTACAATAACTTTTCAAGTAGTTTATAAATGGTGCATGTTCAAATCAATGCAAACAGTGTGCTTAATAATCACAGTGGGTTGTACACTGCCTCTTTTCTTCCCCTGAGTGCCAATTCACTCAGTTCTAATTTTGCAAATTTTAAAATGAGTCCGGACTTTAATATGAGACATGGATCGTAAGATTGACAATCTAACATCTGGTTGTGATCTACTTCCTTCTTTCTTCTTGCAGAGAAATACTTGACTGGCTAAAAGAGGTTAAACTTTGTCCTCTCATTCTCTTATGTCTTAAAATGGCACATCTAAAGAAAATCAAACAATCACACATGAAACACTCGCGGACAGATTTTTAGCTGTTCTGTTCATGACATTTGACATTCCTCACTATTTCTCCAGTGCACAGAGAGAAAAGAACAAACAGCTCTTTTAAAAATTGTTCTGCATATTTAAAGTAGCCTTAAATTACTGCAAAAAAGGTCTATAATGACAATTCACATTTCTTGTTCATCCTCAGCTTTATCTTATCTGTTAAAAATTTAATACAACAAAAATGCTTTTTGTAATCAAGGAACAAACCAGCATCTTTTACGCTGAGCTAATGCGATACCTGCCCTCCAGCAATGTGAACGCTTTAGTATCATTTTGACATTTTCTGTTTTATGCAACCTCATGCATTACAAATCAGCTTATTATAAATAACATGTCCTAAAGGTTTTTTAAATGGTCATGAAACAGTCTGGTATTAGTGTCAGTAGTAGATTGGCAGGGAAGGAAGAGTGGAAGATGAAGATCTTTGGAGCTATAGGTGGAGTGTGAAGCTCTGGTGAGAAAGGGCACAAAAAAAGATGTAAAGGTTGTAAAAGTTTGCAGGGGAGTGAGGAAAAAAAGAGAAGAAAAGTGTTTTAAGAAAAGTATGTTAAATATAAAAGAGAGCGCCTGTACAATAACCTCTGGTTAGGAAAAACATTTGAAGCTGAAAAAAACTTTTCAAGTAGTTTATAAATGGTGCATGTTCAAATCAAAGCAAACAGTGTGCTAAATAATCACAGTGGGTTGTACACTGCCTCTTTTCTTCCCCTGAGTGCCACTTCACTCAGTTGTTGTTCTGCACAAGAAGCTTTTCCTGTTAGGTTGACATCTGGGACATGGCCATGTGTGACCCACCTGTACTGACTGTCATTACCTCACAGGTTGAAGGTGCAATTTGTGTCATTCTGCCTTTAGAACCAGAATTTTGTCAACAGTTAGTAAAGGGAGTAGGCTTGTCGACTGCTGTCCTCAACAGTTTGCTTTCTTAGCAATGATTACATATGGCAGATTTGTTCAACACTTTCTCAAATTTAATTATAAATCTGTGCACTTCCTCTACAAATCATTGTGTAACAATTTTGTGGTTAAAGATGCACTCAAGTAGGTCTATAATATCTGGAACCAAATAAGTCTCTCAAATGTGTTAAGAGCCCTCCCCCCCCAAAAAAAAATCTATCACTGGAATATTTGTGCTTTATATGTCTCTTGAAAATGTCATCTTGTCAGCATACACAGTGACTTTTAAATGGCCTTCAAAGGGGAAACATGCTTATTGTCCGCATAATGATATATTTAGGTCTTCTAGACCTCGCATGGGATACCCCCTTATACAAAATTACATGTGGTTTTATTGCAGTAAAAGTGTAGTAACCATGTTTTTTTGGCATATTGATTACAATTTGTATAACCACAGTTTTACTACAAATACCATGGTTAAACTATGGTTAGTATAGCAAAACCATGGTTAATTTGTGATTACCATGGTTTAACTATAGTAATGTTTTTTTTTTTTTTTAATTTGTAGTAAAACCATGGTTAATTTTCATAAGGGAATGGGTGACACTAACAGGACAACGCAGGTCATGGCATTTTTTGTGTATGTTGTGCTAACCGATATTGCAGTCATCTTGGACTTATACCGACACCTAGTAACATGGACGCAGTTTCACTCAAAAGCAAAAGTTTTCAGTTTAGGATTATATAAATGTGCTATTTCAACTAAGCTGTAATTAATTTAAAGACTCCCTGTGGTGAAAATATTTTTTTTTACATTATTTACACATATATTATTTGGTGTTTTTAATATGCTTAAAGACAAACCATGTGCAAATTAATCAAAAACCATTACAGAGCATTTTGTCCTTAAAACTGCAGTTTACCAAACACAGTCTCAAAAACACTGTTTGAAACAGCCCGTTTCCTAGCGTAACATGTAACTAATCCCTTCATCTTGTGGGGTGGAGCTTTTCATATTATTAGCAAAGCATTTCTACCTAAGGAGGTTGATTTTAATAAGGCAGCCATCTGAGATGGAAAATGGGAATACGGTTTGTGTAACATTTGCAACACATTTTTAGCTGATTAATTATGTAAAGTCAAAAGCTAATGCTATCAATTACCATTACGTGTATGAGAGAGCATTAAAATGCATTACAATTCTGATACATAGACGACCCTGTATAATTTGCTCTTTCTTTTCTTCTTTATGGTTCAATCATATATGGCTGAATTATTCCAATATTGCCACTTGTCATTGTGTTGAGTTTACTATTTTAGTTTACAGAATGAAAGTGGAGCAGGTAGTCTGAGCTGGTGTGATTGAGTGATGAAGGCGGGCTCTAATTTGCATGGGAAAAAATGCTTAGATATGTAATTTTGATTATCAAAGAAGAGTCTTATGGGATGAAATTTGTGATGGAGGGACTTTAAGAGTCCATTTGTTCCAGGAGTGAAAATATCAAAGAATAAAGGTTTAAAATGTTTTAATGAGGGATAATTAGTAAACTGTTAACATATTCGTGAATGCTGTTACTTTCTAATCAAGTTTCAATGTGTAATGTTCTAAATGTATATAAGGGACTGTATGTAGCAGTTTTTTCCATGCTATTAATGTGTATTAGATCTGTGTTCTTTAAAAAGGCATAACTGTATAGTTATCGACATTGTGACTGTTTCTAAACTCATGCAGTTAATGTTGATCTCATTTGCCATGGTGAAATTGAATTATGATATCAGTCTCATCATACTCCATCTGGTCCTCATCTATGAACAGCATAAAACTCTTCTGCAAAAATAAAGCAATCGTCTCTCTGATTTCCCTCTCAGTTTGACTCCAGAACAACAGAAGATCACTTCACGTTGGGCAAACGGTTCTATTATGATTTGTAAAACAATTCTCTCTGTCAGCCGAATCTGAAACACAGCCATGACAATCATTTTGTCATTTGTCACTCTGCTTTCAGACTATAAAGACATCAGCTCCAGTCATGGCACTGTGGCTCAGGGTACTGAGAGGAGTTGGTCTGTGTAGGAGTGAGCATCTTTCCTAAAGGCTGATCTGATGTGTAGCATTACACTGAATCTGCAAAACCAGTCCCACTTTATATTCTTTATGTTCATTATACTATATGTATTTAACTACTATGTACTTGTGTCTAAATAAATTAAATTAAATTAAATATTGTTCGTGCAGATAGTGCATGATATTGTGACTACATACAATCTGCTATGGAGTGAGAAAGTGGATAGGTTTAAAGGGGACATTCATTAAATCTGACTTTTTCTAAGTTGTTAAAGTGCGATATCACAGGTCCCAAGCGGTGCTCTACGAACCAAGGAAACATGAAAAAGATTAAACCAGTAACTTTGTTTTGGTAAGTCTTTTTCTGCAAGCATCTGAAAAAACGAGCGCGTCTAATAATGTCCCCGATGTGTGAAATGGCAAGGGATCTCATTATTACCACCCCTTAATCTTTAAGTTTACACCCACAACACCGTCATTTGCATTTCGCAACGTACAGACGGTGTACTAGTTCGAAAGGCCATGGCAAAGTTTTGAGCAAGCATGCAATATTTTGTCGTTGGCTGCACTGATGAGCACAGAACACTATTTAAATTCCCAGCCTCAGAGGAGACAAGAGACTGAGCAGTTGATTTATTGATTTATTTACTGTATTTCTGCTGCCACACAGATCTAAAATAAAAAAGCGATTTATTTCCAGCTGTTTGCCTTCACAGACATAACCGGCTGTTTTTTGTAACTTGTGTGTTTTTAACAAACTTGTGTGCATGAGAAACTTAGTTTAGGTACTCGATGCTGTGACAGTCCACTTCTGTCTGTGGGGCTTTGGATGTGTGTGCTCAGAAACGTATACAGAGGTTAAACTAATAGAGGTTTAAAAAACGCACCTGATTTTCTGAGCCGTCAATAAACAAAAAAGGTACGAGCTGTAATGGCGCAGCTCTATGCTGGAAAAGGGGGCGGGAGCTGCAGCTTATTTGCATTTAAAGAGACACGCCCGAAAAACAGCGTGTTTCTGCTTCCACTCAAAATAGGCATTTTCAAAATGATATAATAATTGATCTGTGGAGTATTTTGAGCTGAATTTCACAGACACATTCTGGGGACACCATATACTTATATTACATATTGTAAAAAGGGTCATAATATGTCTCCTTTAAAATAGGACAAGTGGCTGGTATGGTTGGGCATTGTTTTTCAATCCTATTCATCCCCCAATATCGTTTTCATCCACAAATTATTACAAAGAAATGGCAAGTAACACTAAAATGTGAAATTTTGAAGCAGAAAAGGTACAATAGTATTTTCTCATTAAACATATTCCAATAATCTTTTTTTACAGTACAACTTGCTGATGGTGGCGTGAACAGCGTGGAATGGATTTTTAAAGTTAACTTAAATTAACTATTTCTTTCTTTTTTCAAATTAGTCTTAAGTGAATGATTCATGCATGTTACTTCAAAGAAAAATTCTGTTTTGGCCTGTTTGCATGTACAAAAACCCACTTATTTTGTGTGGGGAAAAATAGGCACACACACACACACACACCGCACACACGTGTGTTTAACTGGTTATTTAAAAAACCGTTGTTTGTAAAAAAAAAAAAAAAAAAAAGCTTTTTATATTGTCACTGTACTAATTAAACCAAAAGGATTATAATTTTATCTACACATTTTTTACTTTGCGTTATGTTGAGAGAGCATCTTTCTTACCACTCATTATAAAAGTTAGATGTATAAATCTAATCTAAGAATAGAACAAGCCATTGATTCATTGATTTTTCACTGATTTATTGATTGATGACCCCCTTACACCCTCTGGGGGTCACAGTACCCTAAACTGAAATCGCCTGGAATAGGGCCGAGATTACTGCACTCCAAATGGTAGATGAAAATATTATTGAATCAGCATCCTAATTAACAACATTTTTTGAAACTTTCCCAAAATGCAATTATCATGAGAAAAAAAATAATTTTTGCACTCAAATTGCAGCAGGATGAGTAGACAGCAATAGGCCTTCAAATTGAACATAAATCATTTAGCAAGGAAAATACTTAGTATCTGTATCTGCAGGAATGACAGATGTCAGCTTACAGAAGGTCATTGCTAAAGAGATGCTGCTATAATCATCAGTCAAGTAATTGTTGTATGATAACAGCATGTCATATGAGATCTGATTAGATACATAATGGTGATATTTGCCACTGCAGAAATTTGAAACTGGGTCACTTTTGGCAGCACTGTTGTCACTTTTGAAATTTGCATGTTAAACTGTGTCATTAAGATAACTGTCTCTTCAATTAATTCAACCCTTTTTATCATGTCCTGATGATTTCCAGCTCATAGGAAGACAGTGACAACTGTCATTCCTCCCTAAACCTTAAAAAAAAAAAAAAAACGAAAAACGTCCCCACACATACTCACCCAATCATCCGTCCACAAACCCCCACGCACAAGCATATTTATTATTATGGTTGGCGAGGCATTTCATATCATGTCTCATTAAATGTGTGAATGATTTTAGGTGGCGATCACACTTATCAGAAACTCGTGCTAAATTAACTTATCTGTAAGCAAAAACATACCAATGAAACAGTTATATGCTGGTGTTCCTACATCATCTCGGCGAAAATCGCCTGAAGGATTCCCACAGCAATTTCAAGCTGACGGCCTGTCTGACCACGGGTTTGCATGACACAGAACGGAAAAGGAAGGTCTATAGTGGGACGTACTGACACACACGTATATAATGGAAGGGGGCAGATGATAGCTTCTGACAAACATTGTGCATTGTGGGACGCAGCCTTTGGTTCAAAGCTGAAAGCCAACAGGCCAAGGACACTAATCTCATCCTCTGTGATAACTCCTGTTTCTCATATGTTTGTTGTCAGCCGAATACATAAATCATAGCTGTGGACTCTTCAGCAGTGTTGTCAAAGAGAAAACATAAAGGAAAAGGAGAGAGGGGAGAAGGGAAAATAACGGTCCGCTTACACTATGACCTTCCACAGAGAGCAGAAACTGAGGGAGAACCAACTGGAAGGCTTCATCTAGCTGATAAAACCTATGCAATCAAATAGAAAAACTTTGATCTGATACTTACTGTTTTATGTCTGCATAAAATGATGCAAATAATCAGCATAAGGAAAACAGAGTGAGCCCATCTTTCCCCAAAGACAAATGCAAACGTCAAATGAACCCAGTTACAAATAAAAATGTTGAATGCATCAAATAATAAACCTAAAATAGAATAATACTCTAATTACATTTCTCTTGTAATATTAGATGTGTAAGATTGCATGAGACTGTATTTCACGTGAAGTTTATTACACTTTCAGCCCAAGAGCTGAGAACTAATTACCCCATGCCAGCGGTGGTGAACTCCGGTCCTGGAGAGCCGCAGCCCTGCAGAGTTCAGCTCTAACCCTAATTAAAACTCACCTGCCTGTAGCTTCCTAATAACCGTTCAGACCTTGATTAGCTATGTTCAGTGTGTTTGATTAGGGTTGAAGCAAAACTCTGCAGGGCTGCGGCTCGCCAGGACCGACGTTCGCCACCCCTGCCCCATGCTATTGTCCCTAATAAATACCCGCTTGCACTTTCAATATTTTTTATATTATATTACAAATGTATTTTAAATTTAAAAACATATACTGTACATGCACAAAACACTAATAGGATTAATTTACAACATTAGTGCAAAATAATTCAACCATCTTTATACGCCGTCCAGTCAGACTCTGTTCCATGTTTTGTCTGTCTTGCTCCCCAGGTGTTTATGTTTAATTTCATCCCAGTGTTTTCCCATGTGTACGTTCATGAGTCCCAGTGTGTCTCCTTATCCGCATCATCCTGGTTTAAAAGTCGGAGTCATTTTAGTTAGTGTTGTCCGGTATTGTTTGTGAATGTCAACTCCCTTGTGCTACATGTGATTCCCTGCGATGGAAATAAACTTCTTGGTTTGTACTCCTGGTCTCCTCATTCCGTGCTCCTCACAGTAGCAACCCGTGACATCCACATTAGGTGACACTTGTGATTTTGGTCACGTGTCAAGAAGTAAGTGTGTAAGACACATATCTGAAAAATGCCCTTAACACACACTAAACCCATACTATCCATTTTATTTTGATACGTATTTTAAGATGATTTATTTAAATTTGACATTTTTTTATGATTTAATTAATTATTAGTTTTTCATTTAAATCACAAACCCCAGTTTGGGAAACCCTGACATAATGTAATGTTTAATACACTTCATGTTGTTAATAACAACGAATGGAATATATTTTCTTTGTATTTTCGTAAGATTATCCTATTTAAATCAATGTGATAAACAAGTTAGGTCAAAAGTATTCTAAAGGTAATCAAAAAGTTTTCCGATTATATTGCCTAAAATGTACAATGTAACGTATTACTAACTACAATTTTTGTTAAGAATGATTAAGAAAGAGAATCTAAAAGAATATCGTCTCGGTTACGTATGGTAACCCTCGTTCCCTGAAGGAGGGAACGGAGACGTCACATCGATGACCGTTGAATTGGGATCTCGCTTAGAGAGACCAATCAAGTTTGAGTGTAAACCAAACGAGCCAATGCACATTGGCATGTGATTATTGCATCCAGCTGCTGCTGATCACAGCGTGAGTATAAGTAGGCAGCAGATGCTGCGCATATTCAGGTTTTTGCTGAGGAGCCGAGCCGGTGACCCCAAAGGGCTGGTCTGAGGTTCTGAAGCTTTGCGTCCAGTCTATGTAGTACCTTAAGGCTCGGATGGGACAGAGCAAAACTAGGGCTGGGTCTGCCTCCTACGAGGGCAGCGCTTGGAGGTTCACCACCTGCTCCCTGAAAGGAGTAGCGGGAACCTTAGGCACGTAGCCGGGCCGGGGCCCCAGGGTTACCTGGGAATCAGCCGGCCAGAACTCTAGGCACGAATCGTCGACCGAAAAAATGTGTGCAGGTCCCCTACCCTCTTGATGGAGGCCATTGCCAGCAGGAGCAACGTCTTCATCGAAAGGAACTTTAGCTCAACCGTCTGCAAAGGCTCAAATGGGCCCTGCTGTAGTGCCGTGAGCACTAGAGTCAGGTCCCAAGAGGGTATAGAGGGGGGCCGTGGAGGATTTAACCTTCTCGCCCCCCTAAGGAACCTGACGACCAGGTCATGCTTCCCCAGTGACCTCCCTTCTACGGGGCCGTGGTTAGCAGCGATTGCAGCGACATAATTTTTAAGGGTGGAGGGAGACAGCCTTCGTTGCTGCAAGAAGGACAGCACAACTCTGATCGGGCATATTCGGGGGTCTTCTCGGCGAGAAGAACACCACTCGACGAACAGTTTCCACTTCAAAGCGTAGGCGTGTCTCGTAGACTGTGCTCTCGCTGAAGTGATGGTGTCACTACCTCTTGGGGTAGGTCCCTTAGAACATCCGCGTCCCGTCCAGGGACCAGACATGGAGTTTACAAAGATCTGGACGCGGGTGCCAAATTGTGCCCCGTCTCTGAGTCAGTAGATCTTTCCTCAGAGGAATCTGCCAGGGAGGGTCTGTCGCGAGGAGCATTAGTTCTGGGTACCAGGTCCGGGTAGGCCAATTGGGTGCCACCAACAGGACCTGCTCCTCGTCCTCCCTGACCTTGCACAGCAACTGTGCAAGAAGGCTCCATGGGGGAAACGCATACTTGCGAATGCCCCGCGGCCAGCTGTGTGCCAGAGCATCCGTGCCGAGTGTTCCGTCGGTCAGGGCGAAGTACAACTGGCAGTGAGAGGTTTCTGGATAGGCAAACAGGTATACATGAGCGGCTCAGAAACGTCTCCAATTCAGCTGGACTGTCTGGGGATGGAGTCACCATTCTCCTGGTAGCGCAGCTCGGGACAGCTCGTCGGCTGCCTGGTTGAGCAGCCCAGGAATGTGAACAGCACAAAGCGACCTCAGATGCTTCTGACTCCAGGGGAAGAGGTGGCGGGCGAGTTGCGACAAGCCACTGGAGCGCAGACCACCTTGGCGGTTGATGTACGCAACGGTCGCTGTGTTGTCCGTGCGATCCAGTACATGCTTGCCTCGTAAGCGCCCTTTGAGACGGCTCAGGGCAAGGTGCACTGCCAGCAACTCGAGGCAGTTGATACCAGTGCAGTTGGGGCCCCGTCCAAACCCCTGACACTGCAAGCCCATTGTACGTGGCCCCCCAGCCGGTGGTTGAGGCATCCGTGCAAACCACAGCATGCCTGGAGACCTGCTCTAGGGGCACTTCTTCCCGGAGGAATGCAAGGTCTGACCACAGGGTGAAGGTTTGGCGGCAGTCCGGTGTAACTTGGACCCGGAAAGTGCCGTTTTGCCACGCCTACCTTGGGACTCGGCCATGGAGCCAGTTCTGCAGCGGTCTCATATGGAGCAGCCTCAGTGGCGTGACTACCGCCGTAGCTGCCATATGCCCCAGGAGCCTCTGAAACTGTTTCAGTGGGACCGCCATCCTGCTCTTGAATGTATTCAAGCAGTTCAACACCGACTGAGCACGTTCCTGTGTGAAGCGTGCTGTCTGTTCGACTGAGTCCAACTCCATACCGAGAAAAGAGATCCACTGCGTCGAGGAGAATTTGCTCTTTTTCCCAGTTGACCCGAAGGCCCAACAGGCTGAGGTGTGAAAGCACCAAATCCCTGTCGCACAACTGATCCTGAGACTGAGCGAGTATGAGCCAATCGTCGATGTAGTTGAGAATGCGAATGCCCTGTTCTCTTATGGGAACAAGGGCTTCCTCTGTAACTTTCGTGATGACACGGGGCGACAGGGACAGCCCGAATGGCAGGACCTTGTACTGGTATGCCCGCCCCTCGAACGCAAACCGCAGGAATGGCCTGTGGCGCGGAAGGATCGAAGCATGGAAGTACGCGCCCTTCAGGTCGATCGCTGCGAACCAGTCTTGGGGACAGATACACCTGAAGATGCATTTCTGCATGAGCATCTTGAACGGGATTCTGTGAAGGGCCCGGTTCACGACGCGCAGGTCAAAGATAGGTCTCAACCCACCGCCTTTTTTTGGGTACAATGAAGTAAGGGCTGTAAAACCCTGTCTTCATATCGGCTGGAGGGACCTGCTCTATCGCGTCCTTCGGCAGTAGGACTGCAATCTCTGCACGCAAGACAGGGCATCTGCTGCTTTCACTGACGTAAAGTGGACGCCCTGAACTTGGGAGGGCGCCGGGCCCCCCCCCGAACTGATCGCATAGCCGAGCCTGGACTGTTCGAATAGCTACGCTACGTGTTGTATCTCCAGCCAGGCTCCCATACACCGCGTACAGTGGCATCAATGAACTAACAGGCGTAACCCGCAGTGTGGGCACGCGGAAGAATTCAGGGACCCGGCCCGGCGTCTCGTACTGGTCCGAGGCGTGGGTTTGGGTGTGTGTAACCTGACCGCGTTTGAGCAAGGTGCGTCGGTAGTCCCGTGTGGTTCGTCCTCACCTATCCGCCTGCGCTGCTCACTGCGAGAGAGAGGTGAGTGTTGATTACGGCTCTGGATCGTACACACCCCCCGTCCCCAGGGTACCCGAGATCGAAAGAAATTTCTCTTTTGTCGAGTATTTGGTACCAAAACAAAGGATTCTCCACCTGGCCCTCCTCCAGGGGAGGGAGTGGTGCGTTCACCATCTCCTGAAGAGCAACTCCCTCCATCTCTGGGTCACCCGTATCAGGGCCTCTTGCTCTTTTGCTTACCACCAGGTCTGGCGGGGGCCTGGACGGGCGGGACGGCTGCCCTGGGTGGCCGGGTGGCTGCAGCAGCTGCACGCCTGGGCCTCGGGGACTCGGCCATGGAGCCAGTGCTGCAGCTGTCTCATATGGAGCAGCCCCAGCGGCATGAAAAGGCCGGTCTGGGACACGGGGGCATTTAAGAACCGAGTCTTGTCGGTCTCCCTCATGTCGGCCAGACACAGGCAGAGATGGCACTACTGGACCACCATAGTGGATATCGCACGACTCAGAGACCGCGCCGTAAACTTTGTCGCTTGTAGCGCGAGGTCCGTTGCGGTGCGGAGTTCTTTGAGAACTTCCGGGTCGTGACCACCCTCGTGCAAGTCCCTCAGTGCCTTGGCCTGGTGCACTTGCAATAACACTGAAGCGTGTAAGGCGGACGCAGCTTCCACAGGCCGTATAAGCACTGCCGATTAAGGCCGACGAGTGCCTACAGGCCCGTGAGGGGAGCAACGGTTTGCCCCGCCAAGTGTTAGCGGCATTTGGACACAATTGCATCGCAACGGACCGCTCCACCTGGGGAACTCCCACGCTGGCACCCCCGTCAAGGGTGGTGAGGGAGGATGACCACTGGGCCCGGTTTCTGGCCGTGGGGGCTGTCCTATGACCCCGGCGTCTCATCATTCACCTCCGGGAAGAACTGCTGGGGTGGCCCTGAGAACCAGCGCGAGCCACCCCGAGAAACCAATCATCCAATCTTGATGGTTCGGGATGCGGTGGAAGATTCCACTTGAGTCCGACACTCTCGGCTGCCCGGGAAAGCATAGCCATCATTTCCGGGTCCGTATCCGGTATTGCTGATCGTCCAGAGGGCGGCAACGCTGAAGGATCTTCATCCCCAGAGAAATCCGGCTCACCCTCCGATGCTGCAACCGACATCCGATCGTCGGGGGGAGCCTCGGAAGAAACAGGTGGTGCCCCCTGGGAGGGTCCAGCCTGCTCTTTTAAGAGCTCCGCTGGTTTCGAAGTGCCGGCTGGCTTGGGCATCCCTGGTGGGGAATTCCTCACCGTGACCGTGAGACCAGTCCGCCCACTGCCAGAAAAAGGGTGCCCCCGGCTGCCACCAGAGGGAACCCCAGATCTAGGCAGTGGCACGGGCACTCCGCCCCCTTGCAGGTAACGGAGTCTGGTCCGCAACTCCGAGATGGTCATACCCCAGCAATGGGAGCATGAGTCATCCACGAAAGCCACCTCAGCGTGCTTCGTGCCCAGCAGTGCAGCCTGTTGTGTGCAACCCACTCGACACGGGAAAACCACCGCCGCTGAAGCGCCGTACCACCAGCACGAGAGCCCACGAAGAGCGTGCTTGACTGTAGTTTTTACTACTGTAGAAGGTCAGGAGCAGAACGATAGAACCGCTCGGCTCCGAAGCGAAAAGCTGAATATGCACTGCATCTGCTGCCTACTTATACTCACTCTGTGATCAGCAGCAGCTGGATGCAATAATCGTATGCCAATGTGCATTTGCTCGTTTAGTTTACACTCAAAGTAGATTGGTCTCTCTAAGCGAGATCCCAATTCGTCGGTCATCCGACGTGACGTCGAGAGTGACCGACTGAAAGGGAATGAGATATCTTCGATACATACAAGATACTTACAGGCAACTTTGAGAAAAACACGAGATGTGCTTTTTCCTATTTTTGAACTGTCACCATTGGCGTTTAATGCAACAAAGATTACTAAAGTAAACTGATTTTTACTAATAGACCTACCAATCTCTGTGTAAAAATAAAATAATGATGCTGCCAATTTTCTTTTGTCATTGTTACCTTCTGTAATTTGGCTTTAAATCGCAGGTTTGAAGATTGTCATTTTGAACCTCCTCTACAAAATAGTTGATCACTCGGTAAATATACATCCATGACATTTAATATTTTGGTATATTGCTTTATTCCCATAGTCTTGGAATTTATGTAAGTCTTTATATGACTTCATTTATTGTAAATTTATGTGGTTGCCACCTACTGGTGAATTTAGTGCAGTAGTGCTAGATAAGAGAACTTATTCACTGACATCCTCCATAAGTTTTTAATGTACGTCTCATTGGGATTTCAGTCCTGTTTTCTGACAAAGACAAACAATTTATCCTCCACTCATGGTCTGAACTCATCAGTAAAGGATTGGTTGACAGTGCCTCATCTGCCATAAACTTCATCATAGAACCCCTAGAGATAGATTGATTTTAGTCCATGCACTTTGCATCCTTGAGAAATTACAAACATAACCAAGCTGCCTCTTAAAGGGATAGTTCACCCAAAAATGAAAATTCAATGAATATTTAGTCACCCTCATGTCGCAGTAGTCGGAAGCTAGAGATTAAGGACTATAAAGTTGTAAATATGGATAATTTTTTTACACAAACGCAGCGCTTCACTTCGGGAGGCCTTTATTAACCCCCTGGAGCCATGTGGACTTCTTTTATAATGGATTGGTACAATTTTTTGGACATCAACTTTTGGCCTACCATCTACTCCCATTATAAAGCTTGGAAGAGCCAGGATGTTTTTTAATATAACTCCGACTGTATTCGTCTGAAAGAAGAAAGTCATATACATCTAGGATGGCTTGAGGGTAAGGAAAAGGTCATTTCATTTTTGGGTGAACTAACCCTTTAAGTAAACAGACAAGAATCTCCCTCGTGTATTGACCTTGCATTATCTCCCCATAGCTCTTTTTATTGTTACCACCCCCCAAAGGAATATCACAATCTCTCTAGTCACCCATCTGCTGTCAGATCCTCTATTCCAATGTGTCTACCTCTTTTACCAGCCACACTCATCCTTGTGAAGAGATCGTGCAGGTAATCCTTCATTTCCTGCATGAGAGCTTGCCTGAAGAGAAGTAGCTGCAAGCTAGTGTGTTTCAATTCAATATTCAGAAGGGATATTCTTCAATGCTTCCCATGAATTCATTTCCATATTGTTAGACAAATTTGATTCTTCCCAGAGCATCTTGTATTTCGATGAAGGAATTGGCAGCATGATGCAAAATGCATGATGCATTGTTAGTGAATCTGTGAAGCTTCAGCTTCTCTTTGAGATGCTTCAGCTCATTGTGGTCTTATTACATGTGCATATTTCCTCTTTAATTTCAGAGAGATGTCTTTTGAGGTGAAACTGTACAAACAGATAAATCTTATTCAGTGAACTCTACAATATTGTGTTTTCAGATTTACCGTTTGCTAATAGAAATTGAAATCACGAGTAGGTAAGCTATGAAATATGAAAATAATGGTTTTTACTAATAGCAAATGAAACTTTACAAAGCAGATGGGATGATTGAGGATAACTGCAGAATTGTGAGAATTGCTGTGTTAAGACATGTTGTGTTATTCTGTATTTAGCATTGAATTGCAATGACCTGGGTTTATTGATAATGTGCTTAAAGGGGTCATATGATGCGATTTAAATTTTTCCTTTCTATTTGGAGTGTTACAAGTTGATTGTGCATAGATATGATCCCTGAAGTTGTAAAGACTAAAGTCTCAAATCCAAAGATATATTCTTTATAAAAGTTAAGAGTCAGCCACGCCTACCTAAAATGGCTTGTTCTAACTAGAACACCACCCACATACTACGTCCCGAGTGGGAAGAGTTGCTAAACGCCGCGCCCAATGTTCAGCAAAGAAGAAGCGCAACTTTTATTCTCGCTGTAGTATTGTTGTTGCCGCCGCCATGTCGTGAAGGCGCTGTGTGTTTCATTGTGAAAGCGAAACTACTTTGTTTGGCCTTCCAAAAATGGACACGCCTAGAAATCAGTGGTTAAGTTGTATTTACAACACTGTTCCAGAACACTTCAACCCAAATATTCAGATGTGTGCAGCACATTTTATGGAGGACCGTTTCCTGATCCTGGTAGAGTAGACTACAATGCCGGCTGTTCTGACTCACAGATTGTAAGTACGTTTTTTATATTTAAAGATTTTATATTTTTTTATATTTAAAGCAATTTTTTGGGCAGTGTAGAGTAGGGCTAGTTGTTTGTCGTTCGTCGTTTCTCCGATCACAAATGCAGATTTGGTTTTATGTTTACGCGGCGCGATACAACGCAGCACGTAAAAAGACAGTAATAAGTCATTATAATCAGTAATTATGCCCCACTGGATGCAACGAATGCCTCGTTTATAATGGGTTTTCATGTTTTTGAATCATGGCTCCGTCCTGACAGGGCATCATCACGTCTGGGTTGGGCGTACATTTCCCGTCAACACGCTTGAGGTATTCGGCCAATCATTAACCGACCTTGCTTTTCAGACGATGACTTTGTAAAAACTACCGCGTTTCAGAAAGGCGGGCGAGGAAAACATAATGGCGTAGTGACAATAATGTTGTTTTTTGTGAACCTTAACACATAACCACATTTCATTCACACAAATACACAAATAATGTTTCTTTTTAGCAACAGCATAGTACCCCATTTACAGTTTTTGTTTTGGTAAGGGGCCAATTTCTTTGGCTTTTGAAACTTAAAATTATTACCTGAATTATCCAAGAATTAATAGCTATCTATCCTATCATCTATCTATCTATCTATCTATTAGAGTATATATATATATATATATAAATATATATAAATATATATATTATATCTATATATATATATATATATATATATATATATAAGATACAGTGGTTACGGAAAGTATTCAGACCCCCTAAATTTTTCACTCTTTGTTATATTGCAGCCCTTTGCTAAAATCATTTAAGTTCATTTTTTTCTCCTCATTAATGTCACACAGCACCCCATATTGACAGAAAACACAGAATTGTTGACCTTTTGCAGATTTATTAAAAAAGAAAACTGAAATATCACATGGTCCTAAGTATTCAGACCCTTTGCTGTGAAACTCATATATTTAACTCAGGTGTTGTCCGTTTCTTCTGATCATCCTTGATATGGTTCTACACCTTCATTTGAGTCCAGCTGTGTTTTGATTATACTGATTGGACTTGATTAGGAAAGACACACACCTGTCTATATAATACCTTACAGCTCACAGTGCATGTCAGGGCAAATGAAATCATGAGTCAAAGGAACTGCCTGAAGAGCTCAGAGACAGAATTGTGGCAAGTCACAGATCTGGCCAAGGTTACAAAAAAATTTTCTGCTGCACTTAAGGTTCCTAAGAGCACAGTGGCCTCAAATAATAATCCTTAAATGGAAGACGTTTGGGTTGACCAGAACCCTTCCTAGAGCTGGCTTTCCGGCCAAACTGAGCTATCGGGGGATAAGAGCCTTGGTGAGAGAGGTAAAGATGAGCCCAAAGATCACTGTGGCTGAGCTCGAGAGATGCCCCCAAAGTTTTCCCCCGGAGATGGGACGAAAGTTGTAAAAGTCACCATCACTGCAGCCCTCCACCAGTCGGGGCTTTGTGGCAGAGTGGCCCGATGGAAGCCTCTTCTCAGTGCAAGACACATGAAAGCCCGCACCTGAAGGACTCCAAGATGGTGAGTAATAATATTCTCTGGTCTGATGAGACAAGATAGAACTTTTTGGCCTTAATTCTAAGCGTTATGTGTGGAGAAAACCAGGTACTGGTCATCACCTGTCTAATACAGTCCCAACGGTGAAGCATGGTGGTGGCAGCATCATGCTGTTGGGGTGTTTTTCAGCAGCAGGGACAGGACAACTGGTTGCAATAGAGGTAAAGATGAATGCGGCCAAGTACAGGGAAATCCTGGACGAAAACCTTCTCCAGAGTGCTCAGGAACTCAGACTGGGCTGAAGGTTTACCTTTCAACAAGACAATGACCATAAGCACACATTTAAAATAACGAAGGAGTGGCTTCACAAACACTCTGTGACTGTTCTTGAATGGCCCGGCCAGAGCCCTGACTTAAACCCAATTGAGCTTCTCTGGAGAGACCTAAAAATGGCTGTTCACCAACGTTTACTATCCAACCTGACATAACTGGAGAGGATCTGCAAGGAGGAATGGCAGAGGATCCCCAAATCCAGGTGTGAATAACTTGTTGCATTTTTCCCAAAAAGACTCATGGCTGTATCAAAAGGGTGCTTCTACTAAATATTGAGCACAGGGTCTGAATACTTAGGACCATGTGATATTTCAGTTTTTCTTTTTTAATAAATCTGCAAAAATGTCAACAATTCTGTGTTTTTTTCTGTCAATATGGGGTGCGGTGTGTACATTAATGAGGAAAAAAAATAACTTTAATGATTTTAGCAAATGGCTGCAATATAATAGAGTGAAAAATTTAAGGGGGTCTGATTATTTTCCGTACCCACTGTATATATATTGAACCTATCCTAACCACAGCTGCACTTATATAATACGATAATATTATAAATAATACTTAAATTTAAAATAACCATGTTCCTATATGTTTTCTGCATCATTACTCCAGTTTTCAGTGTCGCATGATCTTTTAGAAATCATCCTAATATGCTGATTTGAAGTCTCCAGCAACATAAAATGGATTTACATTAATGCTGGGCGGTATGAACAAAAATTTATATCATGGTATTTTTCAAAATCATACCGGTTTCACGGTACATGAAGGTATATATTTTTTCATGCATGACCGGGTGTTAAACATATTTTAACCATATTTTCTACTGATTGAGAAAGGAAATACTGCAGTATATTGACTTATAATGCCCTATTTTACTGTCATGATGACTGAATATTGTCAAAAAATACCACACCAAATAGTGACTAAACACGACCCCTTTAAATACATGTTAACCAGGAGACACTCTCATTTATAATCGCGGCATCGTCTGATAAATCACATGCTCTAACCCTAAAGACGCGCTTATGCGTTGTTTTGGGTATATTACTTTTTGTCTCAGGCAGCGCACTTGCCTGTCATCTGAGTAACTGGAAAAAACCACAAACAAAAAAGTGCATGTGATATTACAGACGAACTACGCTCATATTTATAATTCCTAACAATCAGTGAGCGACAGGTGCTAGGAAACTTTGTTTTGTACTCATTTATTGACGAGTTGGTTGCGGTGCGGCCAACTGAATGCGCTGCCTCTCTGCCCGCTCACTGCACAGAACAGACACGGAGAGAGGTGACACTTCTCCGGGAAAATCAGACCTCACGTTCGCGGGACAGCACTAGCGAAATCTTCCAACTGAACCATAGCAAAGTTTATCCAAAAAAGTCGCTAGGATTGTCAGTATGAATATTCTATGGAAAAAATGTAAAGATTTGTGACCATAATTTTCTCCTATTAAATTCGGATAAGTCAGAGATATTACTTATTGGACCAAGAGACAGTACACAGAATCTCTTGGATTTCAATTTGCAACTAGACGGATGTACTGGTACTTCTTTTACAGTCAAAAATCTGGGTGTTATATCAACTTGTCTTTTGAAAATCATATTTTCCATGTTACAAAAACAGCATTCTTCCATCTTAGAAACATTGCCAAGTTACGAAACATGTTATCTGTTTCTGATGCAGAAAAGCTGTTTCATGCATTCATGACCTCTAGACTGGAATATTGTAATGCACTGCTAGGTGGTTGTCATGCATCTTCAATACGCAAGCTACAGGTAGTCCAACATGCAGCGGCTAGAGTCCTTACCAGGTCAAGAAAATATTATCATATTACTCCAATTTTACAGTCTTTGCACTGGCTACCTATTAAGTTCTGTTTCAGTTACAAAATATTATTACTTGCCTATAAGTCCCTTAATGGGTTAGCTCCTGCATACCTAGCTAGTCTTCTACCATGCTACAATCCATTACGTTCCCTAAGGTTGCAAAACTCTGGACTCTTGGTAGTTCTTAGGATAGCAAAGTCCACTAAAGGAGAGCTTTTTCGCATTTGGCTCCCAAACTCTGGAATAGCCTTCCTGATAACGTTCGGGGTTCAGACACATTCTCCTCTGTTTAAATCTAATTAAAGACACATCTCTTTGGCCAAGGATTAAAATAATGCATTTCATAATCTTTTACTGCAGTTATATCTTATCAAATGCACATTATTATTCTTTAGGGTCTTTTTTTGGGTTAAACAAATACATTTTGCTTTTTTGGAACAGCAGCTACGCTAATTATGTTGGTATTTGTTTCTCTGTCTTTTGCCACGGGATTGACATCCCGTGGTAACTATGATTTACACAAGCTTCAGTCTGGATCCGAACACCTGAGAAGAGATGATGCAAGCCCTCAGAGGACCTCAGATGATGCCAACCCTGGAACAACATACAGAACTACCACATTTTGCTATGTTTTATTGCATCATATAATAATTGCTGTTATTATTGTTCATCGTCTGTTTTATTACGTTTTATATTGATTTTTCCGTTCTGCTGGTTTGTCTGGTCAGAGGAGAACTGTCCCCCGACTGAGCCTGGTTTCTCCAAGGTTTTTTCTCCATTCTGTCACCGATGGAGTTTTGGTTCCTTGCCGCTGTCGCCTCTGGCTTACTTAGTTGGGGACACTTCATTTCCGGCGATATCGTTGACATGATTGCAAAGATATTATTTAAACTGAGCTGGAT
This sequence comes from Sinocyclocheilus anophthalmus, assembly GCA_018155175.1. Lineage (NCBI taxonomy): Eukaryota > Metazoa > Chordata > Actinopteri > Cypriniformes > Cyprinidae > Sinocyclocheilus > Sinocyclocheilus anophthalmus. The sequence continues at coordinate 53,839 of JADLZN010003827.1, forward strand.
GTTGACATCACTGAATTCAATGATGAACTGTCTTTAACTGAAAAATTAGTGTTTACTATTGTCACTTTGCATTATTGACACTATTTTCCTAAATAAAACTGTACAGTTGCTTTGACACAATCTGTATTGATAAAAGCGCTATATAACTAAAGGTGACTTGACTTGCTATTCTATGGAAAAAATCAGCTAAAAGGGTCTGAAATTTGCTAAATCTAGTGCTAAAGTTGCGCTCGTGTGTGAGACGCGGGAGCTGATGGCAGGGTGCGGTGGATATTTGTGGCGGTCAATGTGGATATTGTGGATGAGTTCTTCTGTGTCATGTTCTATTAGTTCTACAGCTTCAGTTTCGGAACTTTCACGCTTAGTAACACATACAGCAAATGCTTAGTTCCCTTTCAGTCAGTCACGTTCTACGTTACGTCAGTCGTGACTGACAAATTGGGATCTCGCCCGAGAGCCCAATCACCTTCGTTGAACTAAACAAGCCAATGACAGTTGGCGTGTGTGTTTCGCCATGCGCACCCCGCCCGGTAGCGCGGGTATAAAAGGAGAGCGCGTTCAAACGCACATCAGCTTTTCGCTTCGGAGCCGCGCCTTCTCAGGACGAATCTCCGCGAGTGTTTTGGAAGAAACAGCTGGCGTTGGTGTTATGGTGCGTCAGCGGGGGTTGCCATTCAGTGCTGCTTATCTTTGGCGTGCTGCAGCTGCCAATCTGCGTCTCGCCGCGACCTCCCCTGGGCGCTTCAGCGCTCTCTCTAAAAGAGTATTTTCCAAAAATTCTAAAAGAGCTATTTTTAAAAGAGCTTCACGAGCGACGGGCGTTTTTTTAAAGATGGCTTCCCGCTCGTGCTTTTCTGGATGCGGTCGTTTCCTGCCTCCATCTGATGGTCATGATCGCTGCCTCTCGTGCTTGGGCTTATAGCATGCTGAAGCAGCGCTCATGGATGAGTTGTGTTCTCAGTGTGGGAACATGACCATCACGATGTTGCGGTTTAGATACCTCCTCATTAAACGGGGGGGTTATCCCCCTTGCCATGCCCCGTTCTAGCTCTTCCGGTTCTCGGAGGGCTACTTCGGTTCATGGTCAGGGAGACCTGAGGGTTACGGTGAGAGCTTCCCTGTCGAGTACGTCTCCGCGGGCCTCTCATTCCTCGAGCATGGCGCACCACCTGGGGTTTCCTGACGAGTGTGCTGGGTCCTCGGACAGGTCGGGGTCCAGCATCTTGTTGGGCACAGGCAGAGGACAGGATGTTGATCACTGCATCGGAGGGAGATCTCTTGAGAGGAAGATTCGGCTGCGCTGCCACCGGCGTTAGGATGGATTTTCATATGTGGACATCCCTCCGGGTTGAGCGCGCTATTGCCATGCAGCTCTCCCCGCAAAGCGCCGCCGCCTGGAGGGGTAGTCCACGCCTTCCGTCCAGGGCCTGTAAGTTCTCGTCCGCTCTGACGGCTAAGGCTTACAGTGCTGCTGGACAGGCCGCTTCCACCCTGCACGCCATGGCCCTCCTGCAAGTCCACCAGGCCAAGGCGTTGAAACAGTTGCACAAGGGTGGTGCTGACTCAGGTGTGCTGCAGGAACTCGCGCTTAGGGCGACGAAAGTCACGACGCAGGCCCTGGGTCAGACGATGTCCACATTTGTTGTTCCAGGGAGCCTTCCTGACGATGGCTTGGCGGATATGAGGGAGACCGAAAAACATTTCTTCCTGGACTCCCCGATCTCCCAGGCCGGCCTATTCGGCGAAGCGGTGGAGGGCTTTGCCCAACAGTTCTCCGCCGCGCAGAAGCAGACGGAGGTGTTTCGACACATCCTGCCCCGGCGGTCTACTGCTGTCTGCACCCCACCGCCGGCTGCAGCCCCTCTGTCTGCTCGTCGCCGAGGGCGCCCTCCTGCGTCCTCCACCTCCGCTCCGGCGCGGCCTCAATGGCAGCCTTCTCAACGGCCGCAGCGCGGAGCTGGGCGCGGGAAACCGGCGCAGCCCGCCTCCGCCCCTGCCAAGCCCGTGAAGCGCCAGAGCAGGCGGCGTCCCTGAGACGGGCGACCCGGAGCTCTTGGATCCTGCTCTTCAGGAGATGGTGACTGCACCACTCCTTCCCCCGGAGGAGGGCCGGGTGGAGAATCTTATGTTCCCGTTTGTTTTTGTTCTGCCACTGGCTACCCAGCCAGTGGTACCCAAAACTTCAATAAAAGAGCAGTTTCCTTTGCCTCCGGGTCCCAAGAGGGTGTGGACGTCGGTGCACGAGACCCAGTCTCCACTCTGCCGGCCCCCTCTCCCTTCGCTAGTGGTCAGCAGGGTTCAGTTCAAGGACGCTATGCTTCCTCATGAGCCCCCTGCCCAGCCGTGGAGCCAGGTAAGTGGTGCGCCGCGCACTCAGACCCCACCCTCGGACGCACGGCCTCCCGGGTTGGGTCCCTGTGTTCCACCTCGCTGCCCCACTGCAGGTACGTCGGTGGTTTCCCTGGTCCCGCTAATTCAGTCGCTGGGGGCCTGGTTAGCGCTCCCCAGGCCGTCTCGCTGGCTCATGAGAACCATCAGACTCGGCTACGCGATTCAATTCGCCCAGCGCCCTCCCAAGTTCAGAGGCACTCGGTTCACCTCTGTGCTGGACAGGGATACTCCTGTCTTGCGTGCAGAGATCGCGGTCCCATTCTGGCGAAGGACGTGATAGAGCCGGTTCCTCCAGCCGATATGAGGTCTGGGTTTTACAGCCCTTACTTTATTGTGCCCAAGAAAGGCGGTGGGTTACGACCGATCCTGGACCTGCGCGTACTGAACCGGGCCCTTCACAAGCTCCCGTTCAGGATGTTGACGCAGAAACGCATCTTTCAATGCATCCGTCCTTTCGATTGGTTCGCAGCGATCGACCTCAAGGACGCGTACTTTCATGTCTCGATTCTCCCTCGACAACAGACCGTTTCTTTCGTCTTCTTCCGTCTTCTTCTCCGCTTTGCGTTCGAAGGGCGACCGTATCAGTACAAGGTCCTCCCCTTCAGGCTATCCCTGTCACCTCATGTCTTCACCAAGGTCGTGGAGGCAGCCCTCGTTCCATTGAGGGAAGCGGGCATTCGTATTCTCAACTACCTCGATGACTGGCTCATATTGGCCCAGTCCCGAGCGCAGTTGTGCGAACACAGGGATATGGTGCTCAGTCACCTCAGCCGATTGGGGCTTCGGGTCAACTGGGAAAAGAGCAAACTCTCCCCGGTGCAGAGGATCTCTTTTCTCGGCATGGAGATGGACTCGGTCAACCTCTCAGCACGTCTCTCAGTAGAGCGTGCGCAGTCGATGCTGAACTGCCTGGGGTCCTTCCAGTGCAAGACGGCGATTCCACTGAAACAATTTCAGAGGTTCCTGGGGCATATGGCAGCTGCTGCGGCAGTCACGCCGCTGGGGTTGCTTCATTTGAGACCGCTTCAGCGTTGGCTTCATGACCGGGTCCAGAGATGGGCATGGCGACACGGCACTTACAGGGTTTCTGTTACCCCGTTCTGCCATCAGACCTTCAGTCCGTGGGCAGATCTTGCCTTTCTTCGGACAGGGGTGTCCCTTGGGCAAGTATCCAGGCATGTTGTTGTGTCAACAGATGCCTCTGCCAGGGGCTGGGGTGCCATGTGCAATGGGAATGCAGCTGCGGGGCTCTGGTCGGGGCCCCGGCTGCAGTGGCATATCAACTGCCTCGAGTTGCAGGCAGTATGGCTGGCTCTGCGCCTCTTCAAATCGCTGCTGCACGACAAGCGTGTACTGGTCCGTACGGACAACACTGCGACAGTTGCGTACAACAACCGACAAGGTGGTCTGCGCTCCCACCGCTTATCACAACTCGCCCGCCACCTACTCCTCTGGAGTCAGAAGCATCTGATGTGCTTCAAACGCCGTTCACATTCCAGGCTATCTCCAATCGTGCAGCCGACGATCTCCCCAGCAGCCCGCCCATTCCGGGAGAATGGCTACATCCCACCCCCTAGACAGTCCAGCTGATTTTGAGACGCTTTGGGGACGCTCAGGTAGACCTGTTTGCCGTCCTGGACACGTCCCATTGCCAGTTATTTTACTCCCTGGCCGAGGGAATCCTCGGCACGGACGCACTGGCGTGCAGCTGGCCTCGGGGCCTATTCAAATATGCGTTTCCCCCAGAGAGCCTTCTCACACAGACACTGTGCAAAATCAAGGAGGACGAGTCGCAGGTCCTCTTGGTAAAACGCCATATTGGCCCAGTCGTGACTTGGTTTCCCCGAACTGATGCTCCTCGTGACAGCCCCTCCTTGGCGAATTCCTCCGAGGAGGGATCTCCTTTCTCAGAGAGGGGGCACCCTTTGGCACCCGCGTCCAGACTTGTGGAAATTCCACTTGTGGTCCCTGGACGGGACGCGGAGGTTCTAGGTGGGCTACCTCCAGCGGTAGTAAACACCATCATTTCAGCCAGAGCCCCGTCTACTAGACACGCTTACAGGCTGAAGTGGAACCTGTTCGCCGATTGGTGCTGTTCCCGCTGGGAAGATCCCCGTAGATGCCTGATCAGAGTCGTGCTTTCTTTCCTGCAGGATGGGTTGGAGCGAAGGCTGTCTCCCTTCACCCTGAAAGTGTATGTTGCCGCCATCCGCGCATCACGATGCAGTAGACGTTAAGTCTGTGGGGAAGCACGACTTGGTCATCAGTTTTCTCAGAGGGGCAAGGAGGTTAAATCCTCCACGCCCTCACCTGTTACCCTCTTGAGATCTCCCCTCGGTCCTGGCGGCCTTGAAGGGGGAGCCCTTCGAGCCTCTGCAGTCAGTAGAGCTTAAGTTTCTGTCGTTGAAGACAGTGCTCCTCACCGCATTGGCCTCGGTCAAGAGGGTAGGGGACCTGCAGGCATTTTCGGTCAACGATTCATGCCTAGAATTGCCGCAACGGGTTACTCTCACGTTGTCCTGAGACCCCGGTCTGGATATGTGCCCAAAGTTCCCACCCCGCCTTTTAGGGATCAGGTGGTGAACTTGCAAGCGCTGCCCCTGGAGGAGGCAGACCCAGCCGTCGCTCTGCTCTGTCCCGTTCGCACTCTGCGCGTTTACGTGGACCGTACGCAGAGCTTCAGGACCTCAGACCAGCTCTTTATCTGCTTCGGAGGACAGCAGAAGGGGAAGGCTGTCTCCAAACAAAGACTTGCCCACTGGTTAGTGGAGGCTATAGTCTTAGCTTACCAGGCCCAATGGTTACCTTGCCCCCTCGGAGTGAGAGCTCACTCTACGAGAGGAGTGGCATCTTCTTGGCATTGGCGCGGGGCGCCTCGATAGCAGACATCTGTAGAGTTGCTGGCTGGGCGATGCCTAACACGTTTGCGAGTTTCTATAATCTCCGTGTAGAGCCCGTTTCCTCTCGTGTACTCGCCTCAGGTAGGCAGTACACCGGACCTGCTCGGTGTCGATCACGCTTGCTGCGCCATTCCCCTCTACGGACCGGATACGTGCGCTTTTTTGCTCCTCAGTTCAGTTCCCCATGGCGAACCCTGGTGGAGTTCTTCCCGCACCCTCGGCGGTCAGGCGTGGCGGAGCGCCAGACGCCAGGCTCAGCACTCGTGTGCATGCCCAAGGTCAGCCCTTGTGCTGGGCTAGGTGCCCGTGTGTAGTGATTCCCCCTTCTGGTGATCCCACATGTGTATTCTTCCAAGGTACGGCTCCACTCACGGTAAGCCCGTGTCTTTCCCTTGCAGTCGTTCACTGTCATCTCTGCTGCGTAGTCATCTCACCCCAGGCAGGTTGAGTCTACCACAGAGACTTCCATATGTAGTACTGCCATGGGCCAGTCCATATGTGTAATTCCACAATGTGCGGGATGTGGCTTCCGTAGCGTACCCAACTGGGTACGCTTTCCCAGTGTTATCCAATGTACCACTGTATGGAACAGCAGTGGCGGACACCTCTGCCTAGCCGCTGTCCTATCTTCCGCCCCACCTGGTGTGGGGGGACTTGCCGGCTTCAGCAGGGCACTGGAGGGGGTCAGCAATAATGACGTTTTCCATACGGATCCCAATTAGTCAGTCACGACTGACGTAACGTAGAACGTGACTGACTGAAAGGGAATGTCTCGGTTACGTATGTAACCTTCTTTCCCTGAAGGAGGGAACGGAGACTTTACATCCCGTCGCCACAGTTGCTGTCCCACCGCTGTACGGCCGGGGCACGTAGTCTCGGCTCCTCAGCGAAAAATTTATGTGCGTTTGCACGCGCTCTCCTTTTATACCCGCGCTGCAGGGCGGGGTGTGCGTGGCGAAACACTCACGCCAACTGTCATTGGCTTGTTTAGTTTACACTCGAAGTAGATTGGTCTAAGCGAGATCCCAATTCGTCGGTCCACGACATGACGAACCTCTTTCCTCCTTCAGGTAACGAGGGTTACACAAGTAACCGAGACGTTCCCTCACCACAGTGCAACAGTGAAAAGCCTTTCAAAAGAGAAACCCCTTTCAAACAGTGTCGTGTTCCAAACGTTGTTTAAGCGACACGCATGTATTGCGGTATTTAAAAAATTCATATCATAACAAAAATAAACACCGGTATTCGGTATGAACCAGTATACCGCCCAGCACTAATTTATATTAACAATTAATTTCAAACAGTTTTCCCAAACACTCCCTTTATGTGCCATCAGTCAGGCAAGCAGATATTCTCACCTCAAACTTACACCATTGGTTGTTGTGTTGTTTATTGTATAGAGCTGCTGCCTATTAAAATGGGAAAGGAGAGATACTTTTAACAAATGACTCACATAATGTTATTTGCTAGGATGGTACTTCCTGGCATAATCCACCATTGCTTATAGTTACAGCCTAATTTAGCTAAACATATTTATTTTAAATAGCTTATATTCGGAAAAAGCAAATCAATCATTTTGTACAAGATGTTAATTTAATTTCCAAGCTTACATACTCTGGGAAGAATTATGGGAGTGTTTCATGGCCTGACTTCTGGAAAGTGTCTTTTATCTGTTCCCCTATGTAAGGGTCATTTAGGAGGGCTCTTTGGAGTGAGCTGTTCTGAGCCCTCCTATTTGAAATGCCCTGCAAATTGATGACATTGCCACTTGAAGGACTGTGTTTTGCCTGCGGGTAGGGCTGCGGGTAGGGCTTTCAAAAATGCATTTAGATGATCCCCACAACCATTTGGAGAGGTGGAAATGGCTAATATTGCAGCATAATAAGTATATAGGCACTGATGAGTGCATATGGTGAAGGTCAAATTCAAATATCACTGTACGCCAGTGACTAATACTACTTTACGAACCTCTGCAATGAGCATTTCTAAACTACTTGGGTTAAAATAAGTCTTCTGGCTTACACACACCACTATTGTACAAAACACTGCCTGAATATTACATGCAGATTTTGCCCTCTGCCCACGTGTCAGCATACTAGCATCTAATTTTTTTTTTATGATTCTGTCAGATTAACCACTGCTTTAGCCATCTTATTTTATGCACTTTTTTGTATTCTGTACTATATTTGGTTTACTGATTTTATTAATCTGCATGTCTTCTGTTTTTATCAATAATTTTTTTCATTTATTAACATTTAACAAAAAATCACTAAGGGTGTACAGTGATTACAGTTCATGTTCTTCATATGCCATGCTTCATATACTTCAGACCCATTTCTAATGGGTTATCTGGTTATCAAAGGTCTTTCTATTGATTGCCATTAAAGTGTGCAAATGTATACTTTTTACTATATATTTGTTATATTGAAATAAAATGTTTTGCATGCAACATATAAATATTATATTATATAGTTAATTATGTTAATACATTCTAATTAATTAATTCAAAGTAAATCTAATTTTAATAGTTACACTACTCAAAATTTTGGGGTCAGTGAGATTTTTTATGTTTTTTTTATTTATTTAAAGAAATTAATTATTTTATTCAGCAAATACACATTTTTAAAAAAAGAAGAAAAAAAAGATCAAATGTGACAGTAAAGACATTTAACAACTCTCTAAGTGTTTTTTTTTTTGTGTTGTTGTTTTTAACCAGCAATTTATTGACATGGGGCATGGAATACACATATGCTTGATTTTGTTGGACGAGATCTGCTACGCTCCTACTGCTGCTGAGCAAATATAAGAATTTATTCAGCTTAGTTAAAATAACATACATAAAGGAATGTGCTGCTGGAAGAAAATATAGAAGAACCCCATTAGCAGACCTCTACAGGTGAAGCTTTCATAATCGTGCAGTAGGCTAGGGAATGAAATATACCCTGCTGCATTCCATTAGGAAGGGCTCATCCCTATGCCCTAATCTCTTCAAAGGGTTTACCCTCCGGAGTGAAACAACTGTTTCTTGAAGTGCCCTTTTGCGTCATCATCACGTGCCCACACGGAGGCGCCGTCATCATACAAAGAATCTGCGCAAAGTATCATGGGTTTCGGTTTGAAACGACCCTTCAATATTGCGGCCATGATAGTTTTCTCTCCGAAGTGCCCTTCGGAAGGCTATATATCCTGTTTAGATCGCACCGATAAGGTCAGGATGTACTTCTGATTAGCTAATGCCACGTCGTTAAGAGAACCAATCTGAATTAACTACTTATTTATAATGTTACAAAAGTTTTCTATTTTAAATAAGTGCTGTTCTTTTTAACTTTTCATTCATCAAAGAATACTGAAAATAAAACAACAACTAAGAAGCACATGGTTTTCAACACAGTTTGCACTAGCAAATGGTAAATCTACAAACACAATATTGTAGAGTTCACTGAATAGGACTGAATAGCTGTCTGTTTGCACAATTTCATCTTATGAGGCTTCTATCTAAAATTACAGATGAAATATGCTAGCGTAAAGCTCATTTTTCAGGTAAGATCAACCAATAAGCACCAGTGTGATTAGTCACATGACATCTACAGCTCAGGTAACTGGCTCAAACTAAATTGTGTCCATGAGCAAATATGGCAGTATGCGGATCACACACAGCCGAGTGACTGATAGCTTTCTTCAAGTATTACAGACCTCCTCAAAGTAGACCGTGTTGTTAGCGATTAACCTCAGATTGCAGAGACTCATTTCCTAGAACCACCACACACTGTTGTCAACTGTGATTATAATTGAGGTAGAGTGGTGGTTGGAGATGTCTTTCATCTTAAGAGAGCCAGCCTTCAAATCATTCATTGTCAGCGCTGCCTCCAGATATTACGCCCCTCAAGAGGGCGAAATAAATGTCTGAAACTTAGTGGTCTTTTCCACATCACACACACACTCCATTTTGTCAGTCAGTGTAGGCCTTTTAGTGCATATACAGCAATACATCCTGCTGGTCTCAAAGAACAGCATTTAGTGTGATTAAAGGAAACAAAAGCATGTTGTGTTCCAACTGCATATGCAGGAGCTAGTCACCTGTTTTGTCTATTTGTTTTGATGCGTGTAATAACAAAGGTGTGTGGATCTCGTTCTTGACCTCAGAGCTGCAATAGCTGTCATATGCCTTCTTAACATGCTGTGCAAGCATGTCCAATGTAGGGGCGAATGTAAGGTACACAATCTAGTTTAATTCACAGATCACATATTATACCACAGTTGCAGAATAATATAATACCTGACGGAACTGAAAGACCTTCTGCTGAGAAGTGACTTGAGTACATCTTTGAATTAAAAGTGCTGACTTCATTTATGTGTGCAATGCCGTTTTAAGGACATTCGTTCCTAATGTCTACATGTACCATTCAAAAATCAGTATGATTTTTTTTAAGCATAAGATGCTTCTTTTTAAAGGCTACTTATTTGATCAAAAATACATTTAAAACAGTAATATTGTGAAATGTTATTACAAATTCTGTTTTAAAATGCAATTTATTCCTGTGGTTGCAAAGCTAAATTTTCAGCATCTATCACTCCAGTCTTTAGTGTCACATGATCCTTTAGAAATCATTCTAATATGCTGATTTGATGCACAATTAACATTTGTTATTAATGGCAATGTTGTGAACAATATTTAAACATTATAAATGTCTCTGTCTTTTTTGAACAATTTAATGCATAATTGCTAAATAAAAGTTGATACATTTATTTTAAAAGAATCCTATTGACCCCAAACTTTTGAATGGATGGTTTTGGATGTTTGGATACACTGAAACATACACTATGGATGTATTAATAACATGTAAAACATTTATAAGGACATTTTGCAAGAGAATGTAAGACCATCTCTCCAGTAAATGAAGCTCTAACAGAAGACTGTTGATGCAAGAGGACTACGACCCAAAGCACAGGAGTAAATCAAAAACAGAATTGCTTCAACAGAAGAAAATATGCCATTAAGTGGTCCAGGGGTCCGGTTGACCTCAACTTGATTCACATCAGACATCCCAGCAATATTGCTGAACAGACCGTTTTTAAAGAGAAATGATGTGAAATTCCTCTTAACCATCGTTCAGAAATGATGTGTAATTACAGGAAGTGGTTGATAGAGGTTATTGCTGCCAAAATAAGGTCAACGAGTTATTAAATTCAGTGGTTCACATACTTGTTCCACCCTGCACTGTGAATTTGTCTATTGCCTTTGTTTACTGAGTGTTTGTGTCATGATCTGGTTCATGTTCCCCTGTCTTGTGTTTGGACTTTTGTGTTACTTCCTGTCAAGGGTGCCATTTGTAGTCAACTTGTAGTCCTATTGTTTCTTTGGTCATCTTGATTTCATTCACAGGTGTGTCTTGTTACCTTGTTATCTTGTTTGCGTCTCTGTGTATAAATAGCCCAGTGTTTCAGTTAGTCTTTGTCAGTTGTTGTATGTCTGTGATGGTTGCTCCCTGCCCTTGTCTGAGTTCCTTGTTTTACCCATATTGGATTACTTGTTGGTTGCTGAATTCTTATTAAACTCCTGCACATAGATCCTCACCTCTGTTTGCCTCATCACACAGTCTCATCTCATCAGACGCTAACAAGATAACAAGACACACCTGTGGATGCAATCAAGGCAACCAAAGAAACAATAGGACTACAAGTTGACTACAAATGGCAGGAAGTAACACAAAAGTCCAAACCCAAGACAGGGGAACATGAACCAGATCATGACAGTTTGTCTATTGTTGTGACTTGTTATGCAGTAGTCCATGGTGAATCTATAGAGTCACATACTTTTTCCTATATTTGCTCTAAAAATGTACTGTATCTAAACAGCATAGCTGAATATTCTGTCTGTAAAAAAAAATTGTACTACATGTATTGTGTTTTTTTTTTCTCCCTGCATGCCTGCATCAGCATATACTGTGTCAGCGATGCAGGAGGTGTTGGTCACTGTGGATTTGAGCTCTATTGGTTTAAAGAGGTGATATGGCCTGTGACACTTTCACTTTGCATTAGATTAGCCTTGTGTAGTCTTCATGAAGTTGCAGTATTCCCACATCTTATAAAAGCAAGTCTTTTGGCTAAATTTTTGGGCTTTTTTTTCCTTTCAGCATTTAGCTTAAACACATTGAAAGGGAGCACAGGTAGTCAGGTGAAGATGTTGATGAAAAGAGCATGACATGTATTGTACCACTGCCAACGTGTCAGGGTTGGTTTGTCTCATCCGTATGCTCACAGATTTGCTAAGGATAATCACAGTGAGCATTTTGATAAGCGCTATGAATGTAAAACTGTTAGCTTGTCAAAATTCTTAGCTCCAGAAGGCTTCACACTTTTATTTGCAATCATTTAGATTGTAAATTGTATTGGTTTCATCCCAAATTATAGTGATAACTGAGACACATGTGCTAGTTATATCCTTAAGTCATAATTATGCAAGATTTACTTTTATTTGCATAATTTGCCTTATTGAGTATTTAAAACTATTGTGTGCAGTTCATTTTCCTATTTTTTTTTTTATACGGCCAAAAATAAATAAATAAAATAAAATACAACTTTCTAGATTCCCAAAACTTCAGCACTACTAAAATGTGGTTTAATTAAATTTGAATAAAGACCTTTGCCAATAAACAAATGTCAGCAAAACAAATTATAAGCTTTCTTCAAGGCAAACTAAGGGTCTATGAAGAAAGATCATCTTTGAAGAAACTCACCTAGTGCAACATTGCACTTGCGATAAGGAGTACTTGGGTGAAACACAAGTCACGATGAAAGAGCTTAAAGAATTGTACTTGTATCTCACATTTGCTTTTGTTAACACTAATGGAGATTTAGGATAGGTGGTATGCTATTCTCAAATGCGATAGAGCATTATTATTGCCACTCACCAGACATTTCAAACTGCTGCAATACATACAACAACCAACGTAAACAGATTTACATTTCATCTGTTTTGGATAAAACTGAATGAACCATTTGAAAGTGTTTTGAAACATGCTAGAAGCAACATAATATTTTGCAGAAATGTCACCACAGGCAGGTATTTCCAATTACCCCAAAGGGTATAAGGTTTGTAGAAAGACAACTAAGCTTGATGGCTGGTCTAATCAGTTCCATTGATGCAGGTTTGAAGATGTGTCATTGATATGAAGCAGTAGGGAGGGGTCATGTCTTTTTTCTGCCTTCTAAGAACAGAGATCAGCTGCAAAACCAGTGAGAGGGTATGACTGTGCAGATGACTCTCCTCAGTCAGAGTTTAAACAATTTGCAGTCAGGCAATAAGATAAGAAATAAAGACAGTGGTAGAAGAAAACACCAAAAGTTCAGTGACATGAGGGAGCACCACAAGCTGCAAATAACTTGTGATTGATACTCAGGTCGACAATGAGCTATTCGTGTGTTGGTGACCTGTGGGGTTTTGAAATGTCTAATCTAAGCAAATCCAAGGGGCCTTTCCAACTCGACAATATCTGCCTTGTCAATTAGTGTCCCAAGATATAGTGTAGCGCCTCACCAAAAATGATACTACATTTAGCAAACTTGATCATTTTAGTAAAGTCTGCTTATCTCAATTCACTAGAGATTCTGTGTGCTATTCAGGCTTTCTGGAGTTGCTCTCACTTTAATTAAATCAGCTGGCCAGCCAAATTAATTTATTCTGTCTTGCCATGCTGTCCCTTTTCCAATATGAAAAGCCTAAATTTACAAGTTTTGGTTTCTCATTTCTTCAGTGTGATACAGTCACACATTATGCTCTTTAAACAGGTAATAGTGCTTAATAAGTAGAGGTTTTTTTTTTTTTACTAAATTTACATTTATTCATAATGTTCATTCATAATGGTCTTATTTTGTAAAATTCATTCTTTTCTTTTTTTGAGAATTTTCTCATGATTGTTAACAATTCAATAACAGAGACATTGATATGGATTTAGTCACCTGTAGTAATGTGGTCATCTTTCAGTGACAAAATTACCATATGAAATTCAAACTTGGGACATTTGTGGACAGATTGTTGACAATTCAATATATGAACAGAATTGAGACCACAGATTTGGTCACCTGTTGTAATTTGGTCACCTTCAGAGTCTTCATGAACACCATAGCTCTACAGTAGATGGGGTTCTTTCCTTGCAATGAAGAATTAAAATGCAAAAGAAAAAAAAAGTCCTATTTTCCAAGTAAAATCCTATCTTCAATCCATCTGCAAATGCATTTACTTTATCAGCACTTTATTCCTCATGCTGTATGAATATGTAGAATAAAATTTGGTCAGCAGGCCTCTATGACTAAAAAAGGGAAAATATGGCCATTCAAGCTTCAGTCTGTGGAGGAGGGTTTAGAATAAATCTATCTGAATTCAAGATGGTCCTTCTGCACCAAAATGCCGGTAATCCCTCAACAGCTCCTTCAGTAAGCCCTGTGGTCTTATTCAGCCTTAATGGCTTGTTCTACTGACTTTTTTTGTTAGCACAAAAACTTTTGCAGGTTTATGCCCGATTTCGTAATTGCTCAAAGATGCTGCAATAGTCCAATTATTTGAGCAATTTAAGAAAAGCTTGTTTGTGCAAGATACTCTCTTCTTTAAAAAAATAAGTATACAAAATGTATGAAAACTTTACATAACAATTATATTTCAGACCAGTCCATGTGATGGACAATGTCCAAGTTACTGCCCCAATGGGAGCAGTTTCCAGATCATCACTTAAAATCAGTTTACAACTGAAAAAATAAATAAATAAATAAAATTAAAATTGTTGCCCAAATTTAACAGCTGGAAATGGTGGTTTTCAAACATATGAACCCAACGCTGTTTTTCCAACTGGAATACATTTGAGTGTGTCAGCACTTGATTACAGGCCACAGCTGGAGGAGAGATGCAATAAATTCTCACCTGAATTCCTGTACCAGTAAATAGATGACTTGCCATATTTGCATATAAAAAGGTGTGCTGATAAAAGAAGCACTTAAACTGGAGTTTCTATCCATTCAACATTCTTTCTCTTTCAGAGGTTTGATAGAGGACTACCGTTATCTCTATGGATCCCATTATAAGATAATTGTATGTATTTTCAACAGGAGCAAAGATGAGAGCAAGACATGGATATTTGTTCTTGTTTAGTGAAGTGAAGTGAAGTGACATGTGGCCAAGTATGGTGACCCATACTCAGAATTAGTGCTCTGCATTTACCCATCCAAAGTGCACACACACAGCAGTGAACACACACAAACCGTGAACACACACCCGGAGCAGTGGGCAGCCATTTATGCTGCGGCGCCCGGGGAGCAGTTGGGGGTTCGGTGCCTTGCTCAAGGGCACCTCAGTCATGGTATTGAAGGTGGGAGAGAGTGCTGTACATTCACTCCCCCCACCTACAATCCCTGCCGGTACGAGACTCGAACCCACAACCTTTGGGTTATGAGTCCGACTCTCTAACCATTAGACCATGACTTCCTAGACCTCTTCTAAACTGCAGAATGTGCTCACGCACTTAATGTGTTACTGCACTACTTTCGCAATGCCAAGAAGAATGTTGCAATAATAGAATAAGCCGCTCGAAGTTTTTAAAGGGGTCATATGATGCAATTTCCAATTTTCCATTCTTTTTTGGAGTGTTACAAGCTGTTCGTGAGTAGATAGGATCCCTGAAGTTGCAAAGACTAAAGGCTCAAAACCAAAGAGATATTCTTTATAAAAAATTAAGACTCGTCCACGCCCTCCTAAAAAGCCTCGTTCTAACACGCGCCCCCAACATGTCTACGTCACTATGTGGGAAGATTTGCAGAATGTTCACGCAAAGAAAGAAGGCGACTCTGTTCCCCTTTTGAGCTCTGTCTTTACATTATTTTGAAAGATGAACTCTGGCGATTATGGTAAGGGGCATTACATTTCCGAGGAGTGCTTGCGGTGTTCGACCAATCAAAATGCACTGTGTCAGCTGGCCAATCAGAGCAGACTGCGCGTGTCGGAAGGAGGGGCTTTGTAGAAAACGAAGCGTTTGAGGGTGGCGGGGCATAGAGGACCTACAATAAGGTACAGTATTTGAAAAAGAATGTGTTATTTGAACATTAAAGCATGTCAACATATTCGTTTACACCAAATACACAAAATAAGATCTTTAAAAAACACACATCTAAACAATGGTTTGGAAAAAATAGTTAATAAAAAATAATGATAAATAAAAGCATATACATCAACTCAAATACGGTTATCTAATAAGCATGTGTCCTATTCTGTGTACTAAACACCTGCAACATTGGTGTCTTTTTGAAACATTGGTGTCTCTTTGAATATGAAATGCTGATGAAGTGACTCAGAGCAGTTCTAGAGATGATGTTTATGTGTTCGTGTACTCATATTGAGACGGCAGAGGCTGAAAACACAGCGAGCTTCAGTAAGCCTATGTGTAGTAAATGAAACCGCATATCTGCGCCATTCATTTCCATGAGGGGCAGACTGAGAAAAAAAATTCAGGCCAGGAAATCTCACACTCATACACCCACAACAAATTTTGAAACATGGACAACCCTATTTTTTGCATGGACCTCACATAAAAAATGATTAATTCCTTGGGTTGAGAACATGCAAAATAATGAAAAGTGTTTTCCTTACAAAAATTAGCCATGCTTTTATTATAGTAAAAGTACAGTAAACATGTTTTTTTTTGGCAAATGAATTACCATTTGTATTTATTTTTACTACAAATACCATGGTTAAACTATAGTTAGTGTAGCAAAAACCATGGTTAATTTGTGGTTACCATGGTTTAACAATAATAACCATTGTCTTTGGATTTATAGTAAAATCATCGTTACTTTTCGTAAGGGTTGTGTTATTGTCTGCCCTAGCTCCCCCTAAAATGATAAAATACGATTATTTGTCTGCTAAATTACTACTGGTACTTTACAGTAGATAATAATGATGTCCTTTATACAGCATTTTGAGTGATGACGGATGAGCAATGGGCTGCTGCTGCTTAACTAAGTAAACAAAGAAAAAACTACAATAGCATATTTACAGATTAATCTGACCTGCACTTGAAATCCTGAACAGTAGTTTTGCTTCTCTGCTCCACCTGTGCGCTTCCACAGTCCACTCCATTCTCTCTCTCGCATTGATTACTCCGATCCAAACCTTTTTGCGGAGGCGCGGAGAGCGCGCGAGCCGAAGCATTGCCAGTCCCGACTAACCGATTCATGATTTATTAGAGATTTAATTATCGAATGGCGAATTCGGAAATAATCGCTTTAATACATTCGGCATATATATAATTATACAATAATAATATTACAATAGCGGGCCAAATCGGCTGCCAGGCCAATGAGAATTGTCCCGGTTCTTCCAATGGCAGTCCGCACCTGACTCCACAGTGCAAGGAGTCATCAATATTGGCTTTTCGCGGCCTTATGATTACAGACACTAGGCAGATCGCAGTTTTGCATTTCAAGTGTGCACTGACCTACTTTTGATTTATGCGTCCAAAATGTGGCATATTCCGTCGCTTTAGGGCTTATTACGTTTTTATTGACTGGAGTATAGGAACCCGTCTTGTTTTCCACATCGCGGAAATAGCTAGGGCCGTATGTTCAGAGTAGTCTAGGGCAAGTGGGAAAGAAGAAATCAATTAAATCTGTATGTGGATGGGTGTAAATATTCAAATGTAATCCCCTTTGTAATCGTTAACATTTTCATAAGTAACTAATTTAATTACACATTTTTTCTTAGTAACTGTAACTGATAACAGTTACATTTATTTTGTAATTAAATTACGTAACGCCATTACATGTAACTATACAGCAAGAAAAGTTTGTGCTGCGTTTAAAAGAGGTCTATTAGCCGTCTAAACACAGCCCAGACGTCTAGGCTAAAACTAGGCTAAATTTGGGCTGTCAGTGAAAATATAATATACGTCTAATCATAGCCCAAGAATAGACTAGGCATCAATTAGACAGCTATTAAATTACTATATATATATACACGTCTAATAGATGGTGAATATGGGTCTACGCTAAAACAAGGCTGAATTTGGGCTGTCAGTGAAAATTTAATAGACGTCTAACCATAGCCCAAGAATAGACTAGTCATCAAATAGACAGCTAATGAATGCCTACATATATACAGTGGGTACGCAAAGTATTCAGACCCCCTTAAATTTTTCAACTTTTTATATTGCAGCCATTTGCTAAAATAATTTAAGTTAATTTTTTTTCCTCATTATGTACACACAGCACCCCATATTGAAAGAAAAACACAGAATTGTTGAAATTTTGCAGATTTATTAAAAAAGAAAAACTGAAATATCACATGGTCCTAGTATTCAGACCCTTTGCTGTGACACTCATATATTTAGATCGGTGTGTCCATTTCTTCTGATCATCCTTGAGATGGTTTACACCTTCATTTGAGTCCAGCTGTGGTTGATATACTGATTGGACTTGATAGGAAAGCCACACACCTGTCTATATAAAACCTTACAGCTCACAGTGCATGTCAGAACAAACGAGAATCATGAGGTCAAAGGAACTGCAAAGACAGAATTGTGGCAAGGCACAGATCTGGCAAGGTTACAAAAAAATTTCTGCTGCACTTAAGGTCCCCAAGAGCACAGTGGCCTCCATTCCATAAATGGAAGACGTTTGGGATGACCAAAACCCTTCCTAGAACTGGCCGTCCGGCCAAACTGAGCTATAGGGGGAGAAGAGCCTTGGTGAGAGAGGTAAAGAAGAACACAAAGATCACTGCGGCTGTGCTCCAGAGATGCAGTCGGGAGATGGAAGAAAGCTGTAGAAAGTCAACCATCACTGCAGCCCTCCACCAGTCGGGGTTTTATGGCAGAGTGGCCCGACGGAAGCATCTCCTCTGTGCAAGACACATGAAAGCCTGCATGTAGTTTGTTAAAAAACACCTGAAGGACTCCAAGATGGTGATAAATAAGATTCTCTGGTCGGATGAGGTCAAGATAGAACTTTTTGGCCTTAATTTTTAAGCGGTATGTGTGGAGAAAACCAGTCACTGCTCATCACCTGTCTAATACAGACCCAACAGTGAAGCATGGTGGTGGCACAAAAAAGCGGGGGGGGCAGCATCATGTGTGGGGGTGTTTTCAGCTGCCGGGACAGGACGACTGGTTGCAATCGAGGGAAAGCTGAATGCGGCCAAGTACAGGGATATCATGGATGAAAACCTTCTCCAGAGTGCTCGGACCTCAGACTGGGTTGAAGGTTTACCTTCCAACAAGACAAGGACCCTAAGCACACAGCTAAAATAACGAAGAAGTGGCTTCAAAACAACTCTGTGACTGTTCTTGAATGACCCAACCAGAGCCCTGACTTAAACCCAATTAAGCATCTCTGCAGAGACCTAAAAATGGCTGTCCACCAACGTTTACCATACAACCTGACAGAACTGGAGAGGATCTGCAAGGAGGAATGGCCGAGGATCCCCAAATCCAAGTGTGAAAAACTTGCTGCATCTTTCCCAAAAAAGACTCATGACTGTATTAGATCAAAAGGGTGCTTCTACTAAATACTGAGCAAAGGGTCTGAATACGTAGGACCATGAGATATTTCAGTTTTTATTTTTTAATAAATATGCAAAAATGTCAAAAATTCTGTGTTATTCTGTCAATATTGGGTGCTGTGTGTAAATTAATGAGGAAAAAAAAAAAAACTTAAATGATTTTAGCAAATGACTGCAATATAACAAATAGTGAAAAATTTAAGGGGGTCTGAATACTTTCCTACAACTGTACATCTATTAGACAACAAAATGGCAATCCATCCAAACAAATTAAATATACAGCAATTTTTTTTAACAACTTGGACAATTTAAGACAATACAAAATTATAAAAATACAAAATAATTAATGACAAAAATTTTTTATAAATACAATACACTTAAATATAAATATTATGATAAAAAAAATCTGGAGTTTTTAACAAGATAATAACAAATATAAAAATGAAAAAATTTAATATTTTAAATAATTTAAGATATTTAAAAGAAAAAAAATCGAATACAAATAAAGAGCATGTTATCACACTTAACATTTTAACAAATAAAACAACCAACAATGAACTTAAAGGAAATTATTAATTATTATTTCTTGTTTAAAATGCTTCCCAAGTGCATTCCTCAAGTCCAACTCTGTTGCTGCTGGGAAGTTAGTCATCACAGCATCTGCCAAATAAGAAAAAAAAGCATAAGAAAAGCTTGACATTATTTTTTTACTTTAATTACACTAATTGTGAAAGGGAGTCCTTCTCTTTTGCTTGGATGCCAACTAAAAACAAAAAAGTGAAAAAAACGATGGATTATAGATTAGTGTATCACCTTTCAGTGTGTTAAAAAAGAGAGAAGCTCTCTGGTAAATGTTGTGTGTTTTATACACATACCTCTAATGACTGAGAACAGTGTAGTCTTTTCAAATGCCTCTTTCTGCAGCGGACCACCCCCCTTCATGTTGAATTTGGACATGAGGGAATTTTTTAAAACCCTAAAATATAGTACAGATTGAGGTGGTTAACAACTGAGGACAAAGTTTGACATTTCAAAATGACCAACGGAATTATTTTTTAAATTTCTGATTTGCATTGTAACTTATTGAGTATTGACACCACAAAGTTTGATTAATGTGGCAAGATTCGTAGGCTTTACCTTTCCAGCATCCTTCTGGCACTGTCTTTAAGGTTTCTTCCTTCAACTCTGCACAACTTTGACACCTGAATAACACATGCCAATGTCAGGCAGGTAGTATTATATGCGTCCGTGTACGCATGTTTACCAACCTTAAACAATTATGCCCATTGACCTGCAAGTTTTCCATCACTAACCCTTTAAAACTCTTTATTCCAGCAGTTTAAGTTTTTCCCTATTAAGTTTTTTTAGTGCCCCCCACAATCTGTCTCTGCCCCCAAAATTGTCTGGCACAACTGACTTAATAACAACACAGTGATAGCTGATGTAACTAAAAATTAGCCCAGTACACACATTAACCTCAATTGTACATGGAATAATAAATTCACCCCTTACCGTTTTATTAAATTATGTTTTCTGTTTGTACTGTTTAGGTTTTAATGCTGCATTGCAAATCTGAGCTATTTGCACTATTTTAATACTGCTGCAAACTTTTTATAATTAATAATTTTATATTGCCATTTTAAATCATTTCTATTAAGATTTACTATCAATTTGGAAGTTTCAAAATAAAATCTTATTGTAACGTTACTTGTACAATGACAAAAATATTCTATTCAATTAGCTCATGCTCTCTCTGTATCTAACAAGCCATTGTTCAGTCATAAATTCAATATAATAATTAAAATAAATGATGTACTTTGTCAAAGATGAGAGCTTTAGTGAGGAAATGTTGTTTTGCAGAGTTTTTGTTGTTGTTGTTGTTTTTTTACCATTGCTGCCCAGATCTTTTCAATTTCCAACCGCTTTTCCAGATGTTGAAACTCCTCCTCAGTTTCTCCAATTCTTCTGAGTGTGTTCACTGTATAAATTAATATGGATTAATCTTTATCAAAGCTGTGTTTGTTCTGTTGTTTACTCTTTGCTCTTCTTGCGCTGTTTTAAAATCGATTGTGTTTGTAAACATGTACAAATGATAAAACTTTGACTCTATTAAATTTTGCAATTAATCCTCTGAACGCATGCGTGCTGAACCGTGGGCCTATGTCATGGATACAAGACCAAGTAGGAATGTCCTTTATCGTTTGTTGTTTGCCCGCTGATCTCCGACAGGAAAACTTAGTGCTCTCTCGTGTAAAAACAAAATTCAAAACACAACACTGATCTCTAAACTCTCATGTCTCGTGTTGCCAGTAGTCATGTCTCAGTAAGGCTACAATTGCCATCTAGCGGTTGAGAATTGTAATTGAATTTTTATTTATAAAATGAAAGACAGCCAAATATCAATAAAATCATATAATGTGTATGAATGTAACATAACAACTTGTGGGATGCATGACATCATATTATCAAATACAAGTAAACTTTTGAAACATTTAAATTAGCATTATTTTTGGCATAATAAATAATGCTATATTTAATAATGCTGTAAAATAATTAAATTAAATATAAAATAATGCTAATTTTATAGGTAGCGTTCTGGACACTCAAACACACCAATATAGTGGTTTTTATATTTAACAAATACTCTGTAACCTCAGTTAACAAGCCATATGAGGATTTATGGACCCTTCCCCCCGAAATGCGTGACACCCCAGGAAGCTGAACAGGCACCTGGTTGCATGGCAACTAACGCTGATATCACTGGGTTTATTGCCAAAAAGAATGTAAAGCAGGGAAAATCCCTGCATATCCCAGGGCAAGAGGCAGAGTAGAAATTGACTTTTCTACTAATTAATTCATAGGAAAACCTTTCTTGAATGAACACACATATCCTTCATGTCATTGTATGATTATTGTAAGAGTGTATTTTGTATTTGAAATTGGATACTGTGATGCAGGTTATAAATCGAAAAACACTCCTGATCATCCCTTTTCACTATATGTAATCTTACCTTTTTTAGTATCTATGAATTTGCCTTCTTGTGATCGAAACAAGCGTGTATAGTATATATTGGTACATAGGCAATATATTAGTGTACTGAGAATCTTTAGTAATTTCGATCCAAGTCCATTTGCAAATTACCATGCTAAGAGAACAAAGGGTCGTAAACCCTCCATCAATTGCCACCTCCCGCTCGGAATTTCCATCTTTCTCATTGGATAAGCCCATCTTGAGAGGCGGTGATCTTCTCCGACCTTAAAGGCCCACACACCAGGGACCCTCCCAGGTTCGGTTGTTCTGTTAGGTTTTCGATAAGATGTGAGTTCCAACGCTCCAGACCATCCCAAGTTACGTGCCAGGTTTCGGCCTTGTCCTTTCCATTCATCAAGTTCCTCTGATCCTCTGAATTATGGTGTTTTGGGGATGTGTTCTCATCAACCAACTTCCCCCCCCCCCCCCCCCCAGAAGATCTTGGCCTTAATGATGCATCAGAATCTATTCAGACAGTCGAGACTCGAAAGTATCACAACTGTTAGAAAACACTCTCTTGTCTTTCTGTTGATTCCAGACATGCCTCACCCCTCCTTTTTTTCCCTTTCTCTTATTCCCCCTCCTTTCCTTTTTCTCCCTCTCTCTAACTCTTATATATACAACGCATTCTCTCTTAATCCCACTTCGGTATCCATCTCTCTCTCTTGATATTATATTTTAAATATGTCTTACTTATATGCGAAATATGCATGCTTAAATGTATACATTAGCTTATCTTGGTTCAAATGTCCCAAATAAGGACATGAATGTTAGGACTACAAGGGTAAAAGAGTTCGTGAGGAACTCTGAAGACAGCTCAACATTCTTCGCAAAAGTCTATTCCTAAAATGTCCATGTTTTTCTGTACATGTGGCCATTTTATATAAAAAATCCTGTTCTTGGCCAAAGATCCTATATGTGTATGTTATTCATATCCTCATTGGTTAAGAGGATGAAATTCCCCTCGACATATGCCTATATAATATATGTATTTCTATTAATAAATTGAAGTATTGAGGATACATTTGAATGTGTGTTTTCTTACTTCCCAGCCGTATTTACACTTTAAGGAGACTGAGAAAACTTCAAGGTGGCAAAGAGAATTTACAGAGGGACCAAATTGTTATTCTTTATTAACACAAACTTAGTCTTATTAATTAATACATTAAGTATCAGTTACACCTTTTTACAAAGGTGTGTTTGAACTAAGAATCTGACGTTTTCCCTTAGGTTTTAGATCTGTTGAATATGCAAAAGTGTTTCATAAAATTCATTCTTTATGCCTCTTCCTGTACTGAGTTAAGCTTTAACGCATTCCTATACCAACTGTATGTGTGTGTGTGTATGAGTATGTTAGACTAGTTTAAGTGTTTATGTAGTTAATAAAACCTTACTTGTATCACACTTGACGTGGTTCATTGTTTGCTTATAACTGGAGTCACTTAATCACGCAGATTTATGCTACAAGTTTTTGTAGAATTGTACAGTAAGAAAGTTATTTCCCTTAACCAGGAAATTAACGTTCTTAGAATTGACAAGACAGTTGACCATGAGAGATCAGCTAAATATCTATAGCGGATCTAAAATATTCATAATTAAATATAACTAGTTATGGTTAATTATTCAAATTTCCCATGAGAGATGCGTTACAATATGTTTCAAAAAAGTTTACTCTGCATCATTTTACATAGAAGCCGCGTGGGTGTGAACTTAAAATATAAACATTTTAGGCTATGTTTGGCATGTCATCGCTGGTCTGGTTACCTGGTACTAGGGGCTATAGCCAACCATTAAAATTAGAAAATGAGATTGCCCGATTTTCGCCAGGTGGGCTAATAAGCAGACAAACTAGTTAGCCGTCCAATTTAGAGCTAAATTCATGGCTACATATAGACAGTCTTTGTAGATATTATTGACACTGCGAACACGATGGGATATCAAGCATCTCATGTGCTGCCTGGCCAAAAAATACAGTGAATCAGGTTTGACTATAAGTGGGCTACAGATAGCCGCTCGGACTACGAGCTAAATCGTGGCTACGCTCAGGCTAAGTATTGAACATGTCAAAGAAATTAAACCAAACACTTTGTAAACGCTGTTGACTTTGCTTACATGATGGTATATCATACATCTCACAAGTTATTTTGCTAAAAAACAACATGAAACCAAATTCAAGGTTGTAACAAAGGTTCAGGAGGGTGGAAGGAAGAAGGCAGGGTCGGCTTGCTGGGACGCAAGCTTTATTTAAATTTATTTGGGCACTGCACACAATACGGCGCTCACTCCGCGCTGTCAGATTCGCTGTCAATAACTCATAACAAACAGAACACAACTTGCTTACGTGTATCTACACCCGTCTCTCCGGGTCGCTCGCGTACCCAGTCCGTCTCCCTCCCATCATGTTCCAGGTGGCCCCTTTTATCCGGTATCTCCACACCAATTACTGAAACAAGACAGAGGTGTTTGTCATTTGCACTTGACCCACTTACACACAGCTCGTCTCCTGTCTCTCTCTCCCGCTGCAGACCTTGCTGAACCACGCCCCACTCGCCACATACCCCCACTGCCCGACTCAGGCCGGGGACCTCTCCGGCATGCTGCACGCACCCCCACATTCCGGGAGAGGAAGTCCGACTACTACCATCATGTACCCATGTTAAGGGCATGTGGGCTCACAATTGAACTGAAAGGTGGTTGCAATGTAGATAAACGGGTGATCCGCGCCTTTGGGATCTCAACTGACGTGGAGACAACTGCAGGGGAGCGTGGTACGAGCGAGGGTGAACACGTCCAGGAGATAATAACGGAGGGGTGAGGACGGCTCATCGGATCGCCAGGCACTCCTTTTCAATGGTGCTGTACATTGTCTCTCTCTTAGAGAGCTTTCGACTGATGTACAGCACTGGCCGTTCCTCTCCCTCTATCTCCTGGGACAGGACTGCTCCCAGCCCCCTGTCCGACGTGTCGGTCTGCAACAAAAAAGGGAGAGAAAAGTCAGGGGAGTGAAGGAGTGGCCCGCCACACAGAGCAGCCTTTACCTAGGTGAAAGCCTGCTGGCACTGCTCCGACCACTGGACCGGGTCTGGTGCTTCCTTTATAGTGAGGTCAGTCAGCGGGCTGGTGAGGTCCGAATACTTAGGTACAAACCTCCTATAATATCCCACCAGCCCCAGGAACTGCCTCACCTCCTTTTTTGGTCTTGGGTCTCGGACAGGTCGCAACCGCCGCCGTCTTATCAATTTAGGGACGCACCTGTCCGTGGCCCAAGTGGAAGCCCAGATACCTTACCTCCACCCGCCCAACCAC
>JADLZN010003828.1:0-10927 GCA_018155175.1 Sinocyclocheilus anophthalmus
ATCTGGAACTGCAACACAGCTGCAGCACATGCCCTACTGTTCCATTACTCAAGAAGATCTTACCATTTAACATGTTTGTCTCCACTAGGATCCAGATGCCATTAATTGCAACTACCAGATCTGTAACAGGTCAATCATGAAAAATAGTTAGAATTATTAGAAATACTGGAATGAATATACTGTAAGTGCAGTACACTTTAGTTTGAAACCTTTAGGTCAGTAAGATTTTTGAAAGAAATTAAAACTTTTCGCATTATTTTGATCAAAAGTTAAATAAAACTAATTTTTTTAAGTAAATGGCTGTTTCTTTGAACTATCACTTATCAAAAAGTATCTCTGTATTGCAAAAATTCAGCACACAACTGTTTTCAGACATGGATGTTTTCATGTTTCTTTAGCACCAATTCAGCATATTAGAATGATTTTTGAAGGATCATGTGACACTGAAGACTGGATATATTCTGGAATAAATTACATTTTAAAATGCATTAAACATAAAACAGTTATTTGTAATCATGTTAACAGTTAATGTTTTCACAATATTACTCTATTTTACAGTACAGTAAGTAATAACTATAATAAGAGTACTGAAAGAATATCAGACAGTTTTTCTATTAACCTACAAGCTAATGGGTTCCAATGAGAATATTTTATTGATCAGGTATTGCATGTTAATGTCTAAAGGGTTAATACAAGAAGAGTTACTTAAAGATTTTAACTTACACATTGCATATTGGAAAGCTTTGGATTTCACAAGTACATTGATTCCTGTTAAAAAAGAAGAATGATCATACTTATTATGGAAGAAAATATTTGATCCCAACTAATCTTGAATGTATCTGGTCATTGTGAGCAGATCATTAAACTGTACAATTCTGTAACTAATGCAAATCGCATCAACATGACAAAGTATAAGAGTTTTTGAACAATGAGGGAATGCAGTAACGAGGAGCTCATCAACCAGTGCCCCCCACGCCGTCAAACAAGCCTAAAGAGCTGGATGTAAATCTACCTCAACCCAGTCAAAGATTCGTTCATCACCAGCCATGTCCTCCAGTAGCAGTTTTTCAAGTTGCTTGTTCAGTTCCTCAGGCGAGAGCGTTCTCTTAGAGACAGCCTCGTTCGGGTTTGAGCCGTCAGAAAGTGTAAAGTCTAGTTTCTGTAGGAAGGTAAATTATTATCACTCGTTCAGTATGGAACAGCTGATTAATAGGCGAGTTTTGATGGTTAGCATATATTAAATGTCTAAGAGAATGTAAATGAAGGCTCACATGTTCTGTGATGAAGCTGTGCACATCCTCCGTTTCAGGTATAAAATCTGCCCAGCTCAACCCAGAGTCCCTCCATAATGATCCCACTTTCCTATGGCTCTGCAAACACACAATCCATTCATTCCCACTATCCTCACACTAACAAATGTTACACATGTGGCAATACAAACAAAATGTTTGATTAAAATCTTACAGCTTACCATTTGTTTGCATAGAAGGTGCAATATTTCAGAAAATATTATCCCAGCTCTTCCCACAGGGAGTAATGGTTTGCTAAATTCACTGGAGAAACAAAATAAGCAAATAAAAGGTGTGTACTGGTGAGTTCAATAACTCTGTGGCAAGTGCCAGCTGGGTAAAACCTCACCTAAATAATTCTCTCATAGAGACTCCCCCCTCTCGAAGCACAGGGGTCACCAGCTCCGCAAGGTACAGCCATATATGGGGAATATCAATGGCCATATCATCTGCTAATTCAAGAGTTTCAGAGAACCTGGGGGAAGAAACAAATATATTAAAATCCCAAAATGGAATACAACAATTTTTTAAAAGTTGGCTGGAGCTCTTTTGAAAGATTACATTGTTTTGAAAAATCACATACCCATGTATGAAACAATCAGTATTGGCAATGGTATCGTTAAAATTGTAACAAAAATGTAAGCATCAGTAATACACTGAATTTAAAAAGGCTTATCGCCTCATGCTACCTTAGTAGATAATGGATAGCGAGGCTGCTTACTACATTTTGGAACAAAATTCAAAAGCACACATAACATAACCAATGCAAAGACTATAAGAATCTGTTTTCTTCTACATTTCTGCAAGTACTGCAATCTCACCCTTTAAAGAACTGAAGTTTGTGGAGGATTCCAGCCTGCAGGAGCTGGTAGAGCAGCTGACCCATATGGTCTCGTGTGATCTGACTCCTCTCCAGCGTGGAATCCACACCCACCCGCACAAACACATAGAGCATGGCAGGTTGCTCTAGTTCCTCCACACACTGCACTGCCTCCTGCATTACAAGTATACTGCGCTTAGAAAAGCCTCTACTGCAGGGTTCCTCAAATCTGGCCCACGAGATCCACTTTCCTGCGGAGTTTAGCTTTAACCCTAGTCAAACACACCTGATCATGCTAATCAATGTCTTCAGATCATTAGAACTCACAGGTGTGTTTGATCAGGATTGGAGCTAAACTCCGTAGCGCATTGGCCCTCCAGGGCAAGATATGAGGAACCCTGCCCTCACGCCATTCTGGACTGGGAGATAAAGTATTATAAGTGGCATTTTTGGTACAAACCTTGTAATCATTAATGTGCAAAAACTCATCAATAATGGACTTGGACCGCCTCTCCATGTCCTCTTCCGTTAATGTAGGCTTATCTGGAGAGGGTCCAGACAGTACTTCAAGTTTAACAGCTGCAATGAGAGACAGCCTTTAATGTTGGATTCTCTATATGTATTTCAACATAATTTCTTGTGCATCATTATAATGTGTGCGAGGGTATCCATGCGGCTCACCAGACTCCCTGGATTGGCTACGCTCCAGTCTGCTTTTGTCTGCAGTGCTGGCGGGCAGCCTGGGCGTGTCTGAGGCATTCGAGTCTCTGCGGGACACTTCCTGGACCGACTCCTCAGGAGCCTCCTTATTGCTGCTACCCAATGAGATGGGCCCTGTCCGTGCGGGGCCTGTACTCAAAGCCTTATCATTACATTCTCGTCCTGAGCTTCCTCGACTGAGAAATTCACAAACACACAAAAACAGACATTCATGATTCATAGAATCATGTTTCTATCATTCATCACAAATGAAATACATCATTTTATAAAAAAATTTGCTAAATGTTAAGTTACTTATTATTATAATTTATTAATGTTTTATATGTTGTATTTGAATGTAGTAGATGATTGAAAAATAATATTTATAATATATTTGAATAATTATTCAAATATTACTTAATTCCGAAAAAGTAAGTATAAATAATTATAAAGCTTCGAATTAGGGATACACCGAATGTTCGGAAAAAAAAAAGAAATAACCTAATAAGTGAAAACCCGAATAACTGCCGAGCAATGACGTGACGCGATCAATCATCAACCAGCTATGTGGCGGCCAATGCAACAACATGTCAGCCGGTGTGGAAGCCGTTAACTATCCGGAACGACGCAAAATCATTAAGCAACGACGAGAGACTGTTCGTCCTGCTCTCAGTCTTCGATAGAAGAGGAATGGGTGATTGGCTTAACGAAATTGCCTTAAACAATTAGTACATAACTACAGAAGTTATGTTTCTAATACATGCACAAATTGCTGTATTCTGACAGAGCTTCACAGCTCGTCGCGGATCTGCTCGTTAACCATGTTCAATCCAAAGCGCGAGAAGATCTGCGCTGAAACTGTGTTTCCTCTTCAGTTGCTCAGTCACATTTTTATGATTTTTTTTACAAGGCACGTGACAATGCAATACCATCAACTTCTAAATGTTAGTATGGTATTACTGTTTGTTCTGTTAATAAAATCAACAATATAGACAGGATAATGATAATAATCTGTGTATCATTCGATCATTCGTTTTTTGGTTTAATATTGAAAGTAGAAAAATTTGAATTCAGCTTAAATTTTCGTTTTTTTCGTTCATGGGTGGAAAAATGAATCAACAGTTTGAATATTCGATTTCTACACGTGGGCAGGCATTAAACACCCCTTTCTGCTGATTGGTCATCCGAAGATCAAACCGTGCCATCATCATTTCTTCTGCAGTATCACGCAGCAGAATAATAGTCCTCCGCTGCTGCAGTTGTACGGATTAATAAACCATTTTATCAGTTTCATATTTTTCTCATTAAACAGACTAATGAATAGCTCGACACACCTCGTCAGTCAGGGCAGAGTCTAGACAGGTCTTTCTTCTGTGTATACCAGCGGTTCTTAAAGTGATAGGGGTCCGAGAAATAATTTGCTATAGCCTAAATTATTTCCAGACTGTAAAGTCGCTTTTTTTTAATCTTGGTACATAGGCCTACTGTGATTTATTCCAGAGTGACTTATATGATGCATTTAATGTCAAATCATCTAAATGAAGCCTTTTTAAAAGACAAGTATTGGCTGTGGTTCATGTTTGTGGTGTGCGCCGGAAAGATGCTCAAGGAGACTGAGTCGCGCTAAAGTAGCGCATTCTGTTGTTCTCTTTATTTCTCAAAGGCATGACATTTTGTAGTTATATTGAACGTAACGTTACACAATTAAAAATGCTTATTCTTAATAACACAAAAATGTCCGCTGGCACTTGTCAATTTAATGGCAGAGAATGGTGACTTTTTTTTTTTTGAAGCGGATGCATATCTTTCGTAAAATAATCCTATGCATCTCGTGCCGTTATATTCCAAGCATTCTGAATTTATACTGAGGGTTTGGTGAGAAAAAACCCGAAATGGCAAGTTATTATATTTTATGAAAATCTTGCGTTGCAGATTT
The DNA here is from genome assembly GCA_018155175.1 of Sinocyclocheilus anophthalmus. Lineage (NCBI taxonomy): Eukaryota > Metazoa > Chordata > Actinopteri > Cypriniformes > Cyprinidae > Sinocyclocheilus > Sinocyclocheilus anophthalmus. Next base: position 4,745 of record JADLZN010003828.1, read on the forward strand.
ACTTGCGTTTACAGCTGTCATATCATACCCTGCCATGCCAGCTGATGCAAAGAATAGAATTTATATCTACACAGAAGAAAGCCCTGTCTAGACTCTGCCCCGGTATGAGTTGTGTCGAGCTATTCATTAGCCTGTTTGTTTGAAAAAAGATGAAATGTAGTTGCAATAGATGTGTTAAGAATCCATACAACTGCAGCAGCAGGGGACTATTATTCTGCTGCGTGATACTGCGGAAGAACTGATGATGCCATGGTTTGATATTTGGCTGACCAATCAGCAGAAAGGGGCGCTTAATTCCGGCCCATGTGTAGAAATAGAATATTCAAGCTGTTTATTCATTTTTCCACCCATGAACGAAAAACGAAAATTTAAGCTGAATTCTTGTTTTTCGTTTTTTGAAAAAAAAACAAAAAACAAAAAAGGAGCCGTTTTCTAATTTTTCTACTTTCAATATTAAATCAAAAAACGAATGATCGAATGATCACGGATGATAATAATTACCCAACAACAGCTCTGTTAATACATTTATTATAACGTTCACACATAGTGTTCAAATTGGGATCTTTAATATTTTCTAATGTTTTAAAAGAAGTCTCTTCTGCTTGGCAAGGCTGCATTTATTTGTACAGTACATGCCTGATTTAAGAAGGGGGTCTAAAAAATGGCCTAAAAATATTATTTTACTAACTTATTATTTTTAAGTTAAATTGTGCTTTGTTGGTATAATGTCTGCTAGAATGTTTAAAAATGTTCAGTGTTAAATATTTTGTTTGTTGTTTTGTAATTGATTTTTTTCTTTGAAAAGCAAGACAAAACAGTAAAAAGAAAATTTTGGCTATTTAATTTGTGCAGTGGTGAAAAAAAATTGGCAAAATACATGGTGAAAAAACTCGAAAAACTATGTTCGGTATTCGGCCTCCGGCCCAGTGTTTCATTTTGTTCAGCTTCAGCCAAGAATTTTCATTACGGTGCATCCCTACTTATAATCTAATAATAGGGCCACAGCGAAGGAAGTGATATGATTCAGGGATGTGGGCTTGCTTAAACGAATGTATTACCTGAAAAAGGTGTCCTTCTCCGTCTCAATGACGATATGTTACATGCTACCATACCTTGCTCGAACTCTCCTGGCCAATCAAAATCTCTGTATGTAGAGGTAAAAGAGGAGGCCGGCACTGAGGGTTGCAGGGTGAGTACCGATTTAAACTGCACTGGGTTGAGAACATCTAAAAGAAAAGTGGCTATACAGGAAAAAAAATACGCCATTAAATCAATTTTAATAGTACCAAAGTATAGAGCCATAAAATAATTGCATAAACTATGAAACAACCAAATTGACAGAGCCCATCAGCCCACGTCTGACGAACACAGTATTTCTTTACTGACTCACTGGCATTGGCTCCGCCCCTCCACTGCTGCCCTTTATCCCTTTCACCTGAGCTCGTGTTCCCAGCTAATCTCGTCATCTATCTTTGGCTGAAAAAAAAAAAACACACACACAACCAGTTTTAGTAAGAACATGTTATATTTACTCATACATTCATATAGATGAGTGTTTCTTGGGGATCTACAGACATCATTCAAATTAGCAGCTCATCAGCAGAGAGCTTTATGAACTGCGCTTAGTCTGTAAGAAAAGGTGCAAAATGAGCAGCACTGCAGATCCCCAGAATCACAATTAAGAATCAATGAGATACCAAGATGCTACTACACAAGGAAACAGAAGCACCATCAGGTGGGGCTGTTGAGTCAAACAGTTAATTAGCATACTTATAAACAAACTAAGCAAAAAAAAAAGTTTTTCTTAATCAATATTTTAGACCCGTTTCCTGTTAAAATTTTATTTTAACACCATTAAGACTCAATAAATATTGTTATATTTATGCTTAAAACAAGAGATATGCCAATAGGGCTAGAAAGCTCATCCAGATCTTTTTTGTTTTAGTTTAGATGTTTTGCAGTAGTGTTTTAATTGCGCTTATGCTGTGCTTTAGCTGTCAGACAGTTTGCATGGTAAAATCAAGCGCAGTTATACAGGGCCTCCAGTTAAGACCAATTAGTAGAAAAGTCCTTCACAAAATATGAAAATATATTGTTTAGCACATCCAAAAAAATTTACTTATTTTAAACAAATTTTACTGGAAACCAGTTATTTTCTAAATGAGCCATGACCCTACGTGCCACATAAAAAATATATATATATTGGTCTTTATAAATTATATATTTTGGAGCGTGAAGATGCTTTAAGTCAACATGTTTTAAAGCAGCACTCTGCAAAGCACAATCAATGACATGTAGCAAGCTGTAGTTTGCACGACCTCCACAAGTGTGATTCAGCTTATAAGATCAATTGTTTACATAAAGATGCAGCTTTCTTACTTCCAAACAGATCATAGGAGAGTATGAAAAAATGCAGAACGGCAGATATAGAATCTCTTCCTCTAAAACTCTGTTATGCTAGCTATCTCAAGATGTGACTAGAATGAAAATGTGTTTTTAGTTTGACATCTGGACTTTACCTTTGAGATCTTGGGAATCTTAGTGGGGTCTATTGTTCTGCTGTTCTTAGTCATAGGCACAGTGCTCCAGGTCTCCTCTCTCTGTACCACTGCAACATTAAGAGAAAGAATGGTTGGAACAGAGTACAGCTGCTTCATCAGAGAGTGAAAAAAGAAAAGGAGGCCCACAGGACTGAGTAAGCTGTAAAGAGGATTAGCCTACAGCAGAAGTCTCTTTCTGACCTGGTCTCCTCTTGTTGTCCTTGGACAGCAGTTGCTGGTGGACCTTCCTCTGTTCCTCCTGCCGCCCCTCCTCCCAACCCTTTGGCCTATTTATAGGATCATGGTCTCATTATAGTCTTGGGCCCTGGGTCATCGTCTCTCCGATGACATCCCAAGATTGTGAGGGGATTCCCGTTAGTGTGTTTTGCCCCCCCTTCCTTTCTCGCTGAATGAGCGAAAGAAATAATTAATTCTTCAAAGTATCTCACCCTATAAAGTTTCAGAAACAGGGTCATAAATATAATACACATAATATGTAATTACTTTTAAAGCTTGGTCTACTTGGTCTTGCCCCCGCAGATTAGATAGGCACCGTCGATACACGTTTTCGTTCGATTTTTTTTTTCCCCAGCCATCCCTACCTAGTAACAAATTATGTTCACCCCCATCGGGACTAAACCAATTCTTTATTTACAATTGTTGCTTTGCTATATTGAGGTAAAGTACTTGTACAGAAATAAGTATGCTCATTTAATTTTTCTTAAGCTTTGCCATATTGTCCTATTGTACATTATTACATTGCTCTCGCCTATTATGTGGTGTGTGTTTAAATAAAAGAAAAAATTTTTCTTTTTATTTTTGTTTTTAATCATTCCTATATATTCAGAAAAAGGAACAGTAAGTCATTTAAAAAGAAACTTTTTGTTTAAATAAATGGCATGTATACTCTTAGTGGAACATTCCATGCACAGAATCCTGAGAAAAATGTCTTATGGCTTTCCACAAAACCCTCATTAAGCCAGAATGTTGTTTCAAACATTGATAGATTAAAGGATCATTGTTGACACTGAAGACTGAGTAATGGCCTGATGAAAAATGTACAGCTTTGGCCTAGATACAGACCGATGTATAAATGGCCCACATTTTAAAATAAATGAAAAATAGATAACACAGGTAAGACACTGAAATAATCTTTCAGCACTTGTGCGGCTCCAGAGCGGTGGGGGTTTTTAACTATATGTTATGATCAAATAAAGTGCCAGCCTTGATGAGCCCCATACTAAGAGAATTATTTTCTAAAACAAAAAAATTTAATGACAGAATCTTAAAGGGACTCAACACTTGTGACCAATATATAGCCCGTGATTACGCTTATATGAGCATCTATATCACGCGTTAAAATTGACAGAACTAAACATACTACATGCCCTTGAGTTTATTTGAGCACTGTTGGAGATGTGTTCATTGTCATTCCCTCTTACAAGATCTTAATGACCGAAGGTTGTACATTTGTCTTTCTTTTTTGAGTTGTTCAAATTAAAATGTTGCTGACGTTTGTAGTTCACAGGTTATACGAAAAGCTTCTCTTTGATCACGCTTCCAAAAACAATTACGCGACTACAGAACTCAGCCAGATCGGCCCTAGCCGTCAATAACATCCTGCAGCATATGAACCGATCCCGTGAACCGTCCGTATGCGCCCCCCCCCCGCGATGCAGTTTTTCTCTCCCTATTAACTAATCTTCTCCATCTGGCTACACCCGTACTGAATCCATTCGTGGTAAAAAAAAGTGAAAGATTAAAAGACTGTGCAAAGCATTCACAAGCCTGACACAAAAAGACTTGAAACTATCAATAGGAGGCACCCCCAGCATATATCTATATAAGGCCAGGCTTTGCGACATGTAATTGACATCTCGCTCTTTAATTAAGCTAAAAAAAAAGTTCAACTATGAGACGAGGTGTGAGTAAAGTAGATGACTCAGACTTTCTCATTTTTGGGAATGAACTCGCCATTCAAGTGCATTAGGCACACCCTCACAGTTATCAGCGTGAATCAAAGTGAGTTTTGGAAGCAGAGCACCACGATTAAAAGACTCAGTTTTGGTGTTTGTGATTGTTTTTTTTTTGATGTTTTCCTTACATTTATTTGGAGCCAGCATGTACGAAAACGAGGGGCCTCTTGTGGCGAATGTGGCTGAGGTTGCCAAAGAAATACTAGTTTTATGCAGAACTCCATCCACTGCAGTGACCATATAAGAAACGGGCCAACGGATACGATTACGTTTGCATGGAAAATAAGACAAGAGTCTCTATGCACTTATTAACTGGGCAAGCAGCATTCGCATTATTGACCAGATTAGAAGGCCCGTATTCTAATGCCCTATTATATAGGCCATCTCATTTTTTTGCTCCGATATTAGGAGTAACACTCCTAGACATTGATTCCTTTAGTTTCTCAAAGTCGCAAGTCCTTGCCAAATAGTATGTGAGCAGCCTGCACAGGCACTACCAGGTGACTTATTTTCTTATTCAGTCGTCCGTCTTTTCAGCAACTTCACCACCGCTGTAGCCCACCGAGGGGTTTTTAGTTTCTTTTGTTTTTTTTTACCTTTTTTTGCCCCTCCCGTGCATGATGCACCTCCGCCTGCTGTCAGTGATTCGATCCTTTGATTTCTCTTTTTTTTTATGTTTGGATAGAGCCTCACCGGAGAACTGCTGTGCCAAATGCGATGCGTGATGCTTTACCACATGAGGGCCGCCTTATCTTTGCGACTCACTTCCACGCTCTCGCTGCCAGCCGTTTCCCGTCCCTAACTGAAAGTGCGAGGAATGACTGACTGCCAGAGAGTAGCTGGAACGAGGCGACAAGTCAGAAAATGATCGCCTGCTAGTGATCCGGGACCTGGACACAGTAAATCTGCCATCTTTTTGCTATGAAGAACTAGAAGCACCCAGACTACTACGCCATTGAATATTATATTTTCAGAAGCGCAGTGATTGTAATTTTGAATATGATGTTTTCAGGTCTTTATTTCTTTGAATTAAATCTGATCAATACGTTCATTGCCCCCAAAATTTCACACGGTAAATGGACCAATTTTTTATATTCGTGAATTTTTTATTGTGGACATTAATGTGGAGTTAGTGACAGATCCTTTTCTTTCAGTATTGCCTGCACTTCTTTCTGACAAAAGTAGGAAAGGAGCGAAAAAGCAAAACCTGTAGGTGGGGACGACTTGGTCTCAATTTCATTGGTTGTTGATTGGATGACGGCCAGATCTAAATGCGAGGCTAGCCGTGGCTTGTCAGAAAAGCCCGGTGGCGTTTTTAAGCGATCTAATGATGTTAGAAGATCCGGCCTACCATCCTGTCTTTCAGACCGATGAGGTAGTGGCAATGCACTGAAACAGACCCAAAACCAAATTATAAGTTTTCATTTATCCTTACCACTGCCACGTTGACGGTTTTCGGCAATCACTTTGGCCGAGCAACTGCACTGCTTGTCTAACCCGGGGCTCCGCCTGTTTTAACCGGCTCGCTTCCTTAATTTTCCTCTACCCCCGTCGCCCCTTCCCCCACTGTTCACCTTGTGTTCTTGTTCTTCTCACTGCCACCTTTTTTTTGCCGTTTAACACCTCCTGTTTTGTCCCATCTCATCTGCTTGTCGCCCCCCCCCCCC
>JADLZN010003829.1:0-273187 GCA_018155175.1 Sinocyclocheilus anophthalmus
AGACGTGTTCCCCAAATGCTCCAGGAGGAGTTAATTATGAGGTTATTTTATTCACTTTATGATAAATTAGATAAAATAGATTTTTAGCTTGACTCTTTGTCCAGTGACCTGTGTTCAGAGATGGCTACAGTCTGACTGCAAGTCAAAAACTAGCTGGAGCTCTAAAAATCATGATACACCAAACCGACATTCAAGAACCAGCACTGATAAAGGCTGACTGTGTTGTCACCAGACTTTGCCTGCATCTTGGCCACAATTTGTTCTTGAACACACTGCAGACTGCAAGACTATAGTTAATGGCCAACTAGCACTTACACTCTGTATGAGATTAATACTAGCAGTGACTTCTACATTTATCGAATTCCAAACTAAAAGTTCGAACTGAAGCTACACAAATGTAACAAAGCAGACACATTATTCCCCCATTTTGAACTTTATTGTTTATTTTGTAGTTAAATAGACACCAAAGTCTGACACAAAATAACAGTGTTCTGTGAATGTTGATGCTTTAATAACAATTATTTATCGGGAGTGTGTATGCTGGGATTTCATACATTTCATGGAGAAAAATGTAACATAACTAGTAATGTAACTAATTACTAATTATTTTTTAAATAAAGTAATCAGAACAGTAATGTGATTACTTTTAAAAGGAGTAATCAGTATTTGATTATATTTTTAGAGTAACTTGCCCAACACTGGTGACGTCACACTGACAGGCCCCTCCCATGATTGTTTGATTGACAGTAGCATTTCAGCACAGACTGGACTGGTGTCTTACCTTAGACCCGCCCTGAGTAAGCTGTCATCAGTCCTCCATTGTTTCACCGCCGGAGCAGATGTAGACAAGAATGACTCCTAAGCGATCGAGGTGTTCTGTTGTTGGATGTAATAATGAACATAGCAGTCGTCATTTACTCCTGACATCTGAGCAGCTGAAGACGCACTGGATTACCTTTGTTTCTGAAGGAATGTGCCCCCAATCTACTTAAATGTGTCTATGTTTGCGCAAATCATTTGTGATCCAGCTTCACCTTTAGAAGAAGTGAGTGTAAGGTTTTTTTAATGAATCTTTGCAAATCGCCTTTCCTAATAATGTGCTAGTTAGCGAGTTTTAAAGAATCATATCAACTTGTGGAAAATGGGCATCTGATGACCCCTTTAACACAAACTTTATAGCGGAATAATTTCAAGGAGAATTTAACATACAACTTTTGTATGTCCCTTTAGCTCAAATGGTCACAATGTCCAAGGTGCATTTCCTAGAAAATATATACTTATAAAATGTACTTGTGTAATGTGTCTTCATTACTTTGAATATCATTCAGTGTGACAGAATATCATTACATATCATTGTCAACTATTGTTTACTAAGAAAAAAAAGCATCTTCCAAATGAATAAATGTACATTTGATCATCATCTACATACTAAATTATGTGATATCTTGTGGTGAGATGATTCACTTTATAAGAAGTGCAACGATAGGAACATTTCTCTAAAATAATTTAATTTTGTCGTGTTCTCATTACAACTGTCTAGCTCTAATTTTAGATATGGGTTCCCACTCTTTCATTTTGTGCTTCATATAATACAACCTCTCAAGATTAATGTTTGGATACCAAATATTTGGATACCAGAAACCCCATCCAGTCTGACATCATTAACATGATTCAATATCACACGTTTCCATTCCTGCAGAATATAAAAGATCCTCATTCACCACTGAGTCAACAGCTCTGTCTCCAGAAACACACATCTTTAAATGGATATTTTCCTACAGTGTGTGGGTGTACCTGGAATTATTTTAATTTTTTTTGCCAGCATCTAAAAGAGGGAATTAAAAGCCATTTTTATAATGTTAACTGCTACTTTAGTTTCTCTGTTATATTTTCTATTTATGTTTCACTCAAATACAAAGTTCTGGCATGAAACTCTAAATTGTGCAGTCCGATAGATCTGACTCGATATGACAATGACATCATCACATGGCACAGCTGATTGGTTCTCTCCTGTATCAGTAGCCTATGAGCTCCCTGCTCAACATTCAGATACCTGGCAGTGTTTGCTGTAGCAGCACACTTCAGAAACCCTCTACCTTCCCCAGCTCCACCTGTATAGAATTGCTATGGGGTGATCATGTATGCTATGGGGGTTATTCATATACAGTACGTTATATGTGCAGCAGCAATATTCCTTAAATTCTCACAGCGGCATGTTATGGATGTATTGGAAGTAGCAAGTCTCGGTACTTGCTCTGCCGCCGCAGCAGCAGTGTAGCAGATCTATTCTGCCAAGACCAAATACATTAACATTGTCATGTACATTACCATGCAAATTAAAACTCCAAGAGTTGTCATGACAGAAATAAAGATGTCTGAGAAGATGTTCAAGTATATGTAGCCTTTATATTCATGTTTGTTTCATGTTTTAATAAAACGTGGTAACACTTTATTTGAAGGTGTCCTTGTTACTGACGTTACATGTGCTTACTATTATAATAGCAATTAATTATGCATAATTACATGCAAGTAACCCTAACCATATAGTAAGTGCTTGTATTTAATAAATATTACTCAGTACTTAAATGAAATATTACACTGTAAGAAAGACATCTTAAAATAAAGTGTAACCTAAAACTTTTATACCATTATTAACAAAACTGAATTAATGACTATAATAAAAAGTGTACCCATCAAGATTTACATTTGCCATGTCATAAACTGTCTGCATATTTATTTATTTTAATTTTCTTACTTACACGCCTTTGAAACACAGTTAATTAGTCAGTTAATTAGTTAATGTTAGTTCATGCATTAACACAAATTAACTAACACTGACAAATACGTTTGTTACATTATTAATCTTTGTTACCATTAGTTAATAAAAATCCTGTTACCAGTAAAGTGTTACCAGTATTTTAAATAATTATTGAAACACACAGGAAGGTGGATTATCTGCACGGAGGGATGGTGTCCGCGAATATGAGCGAAGATGTTGGATGTATTGCCTGATTTTGCAGCCACTTTGCGTCCACATTTTTTGCAAATTGGATCCATCCTCAAGGACAACCCCGCATTCGTTTTTTATATCCAAAGCATTACCATACTGCAGATTTTTTACTTCTTTTTTTTTTCGGCGGGGATGGAGATTAGATATAATTTCTGTCTCTGCAATTTTCTCCGCTGTACGTGCGTATAAGCAGCCGAGTGGAAATAAGTTGCATATGTGCAGGTGAGATTTTTTTTCATTAATTTTTTTGAACCGTAGATATGTAAATGTTTACGATATGATAACCGTGATAAACCGTCATACCGGTATATCATTACAAACTTAGCTCCCACAGAAAAATAGGCCCACAACACAAGATACAGCAGTATATTTCATAGTACAAATGGGGTACTTTTTATCACTGTGTGCATCAAATCCATCTTGAGTGTTTCCTCCAAAAATAGGCTTTTTTTTTTTTATCTGACCATAACCCAGTTCCGTTTAAAGTACTTGTAACGGGGCTGATGAGACGTGAGACGTGTGGATCCATCTGCAAGCTTTATTAAAAGAGACGTGGTATAACAGGCAGGGTCAAAACAATGGCAAACAGTTATATGGCGGGCAAAAACACAAGATAGTCCTAGGGCTAGCGTAGGTCACCGATCGGCAGGCAGAATCACAGGGGTGAGACGAGAGGGAAATTCCAGGGAAACAGGCAAAGATCAGAAACCACAAAAACAGGCAAGGCAAAACAAGGAAAACACGGAGACTCAGAAAGGGGTACAGGCTAAACAATACTCAGAGAAATGTGGTTAGAGTGGGTTTTATATAGTGAGTGAGGTGATTAGAAACAGTTGTGTGCAATGAGTGCAAATCAGTGCAGTTTGCAAATCGTGCAAAGAATGATGGGATATGTAGTCCAGGGTGCTATGCAACAGTTTATGTTGTGCAAGAGTCAATGAAATGGAAAGGGTGACATCTGGTGGTGAAAAAAACGGAAGTCCATGAACCGAATTCGTGACAGAGCACCCCCCCCCCCAAGGAGCGGCTTCCAGACGCTCCAAACACTATACGATCCAGGTGGGTGGTGGAGTGGAGGCGGAACAGGGGTAGGGACGGAGGGCCAGGTCCAAAGATAGGAGAGACCAGGGACTGAGGCAAAGCCGGCGGAGCTGAGGACCACCACACCAGAGCAGACGGGACCGAAGATCCCCAAGGCAGAGCAGAAGACCACCACAGCAGACATGTAGAACCACCACGTCGTGCTAGAATCCACCACGTGCGAGCGGAGGACCACCATAACCAGACAGTAACCACACAACTGCGGGGCAGAGGCCACCACGGCGGAGCCAGAACTCACCAGAACCAACAGTAAGAAACCACCACGGCTTGGCAGAGGGCCACCACGTCTGGAGCAGATAACCACCAGAACCATACCGTAGACCACACGGCTGGGCAGAGGACCCCAGAAACCCAACAGTAGACCACCAACGTCGGGCTAGTACCACCACGGCGGTGCAGAGGGAACAGGAAACCCCCCTGGTGCACCACACCGATCAGGAGACCATGGCGTAGACTGTAACAACGAGAGAGCAGAGACAAACAACACAGACAGAACATTGGGGTTGATAGACAAGACTGAGCGTTCAGGGGCAGCCTCAAGACAATGACAGACAAAGACAGGACAAGACAAAAATTCACAAACGGCCTCCATAACCGTGACAAGACAGGATGAGTATTCCCAGACGGCCTCCATAGCCGTGACAATACAGACAAAGAGTTCCCAAACGACCTCCTTGGCCGGGACAGAACAGACAGAGAGTTTCCCAGACGACCTCCTGGGCGGACAGAACAGGCAGATCGTTTCACTGACGACCTCCTTGGCCGGACAAGACATCAGGAGAGTTCATAGTGCGAACCTCTTGGCCGGACAGAACGACAGAGAGTTCATGGCCGGCCTCCTTGGCCGGAACAGGACTGGCAGGAAGTTCATAGACGGCCTCCTAGGCCGGAACAGGACGAGCAGAGAGTTCATAGACTGCCTCCTTGGCCGGAACAGAACAGGCAGAGAGTTCATATGTGGCCTCCTTGGCCGGAACAGGACAGTCAGAGAGTTCATAGATGGCCTCCTTGACCGGAACCGGACGTCAGAAAGGTTGTTGCTCTTGATCAGTGTTGCCTCCTTGGCCGGACAGGACGAGCAGAGAGTTCATAACGGGCCTCCTTGGCCAGACCCATAACGGCAGAAGTGCGTTGCTGGCCGCCACCACCACGCAAGGAACTGAGGCAAGTGTCGCCATCTTGGGAGGTTCTGCAGCCTGCGCCGCCATCTCTGAAGAGACTTCAGTGGACACCATGGTCTCTGGGAGCACGGCAGTTGACACCGCTTCCTCGGGAGGTTCTGCAGCGTAAGCCTCCACCTATGGAGATGTTGTAGCCGGTGCCGCTGCCTGTAGCAAATCGGCGGTGGAGTACGCGGACCAGATACACCATAAAGCAACCCCCCATATGTGAAGTTCCTGTCAGACTGGAAATAGTTCATGACCAAGGTAGTGTGGTCCGTTTTGGGGTACCAACACGGTGCGTGCAGACACCAGCGTTGCATCCCTCACACTGGATACCAGACTGGTATACCGAAGGACTGACCTTGAGAATCTGGATTTGACAGACAGGACGTGACATGACTCTGGATGATCAGCTGTGATGCAACGTGATTCTGGATGAAGAACTGAGGCGTGACGTGACTCTGGACGAACAGTTGAGACGTGACGAGACTCTGGACGAACAGCTGAGACATGGTGAGACTCTAGAATATCAGCTGTGACGTAACGAGGCTCTGGCAACTCAGCTGAGACTTGACTGGACTCATAAAGATCAGTTGTGATTTGACTTGACTCATGAAGAACAACTGTAACTTGACTTGGTTCATGAAGATCAGCTGTGACTTGACTCAGGAAAGACAGTTGTGACTTGAACTAGACTCAATGATAATAAACTGTGACTTCGATTTGACGGCATGCCGAGTCACTGTGCCTAGATCGAACTCAGGAAGATCCATTGTGACTTGACTTGACTCAGGAAGATTAGCTGTGACTTGACTTGACTCAGGAAGATTGCTGTGATTGACTTGACTCAAGGAAGCTTAGCTTACTTGACCATCTGATACTGAACTGTAACTTGCTTTATCGATGCCGATCAACTGTTACTAGACTCTCCATGACATGTAGCTTCTGGACCAATCAAACACACAATATATTTATTTTGTTAGCTATATTTAACAAATACTCTGTAACACCCCTCAGTTAACAAGCCATATGAGGACCTATGAACCCTTCCCCCCGAAATGCGTAACACCCCAGGAAGCCGAACAGGCCCCTTGTTCCATGGCAAAACCACCCTAAATCACTGGGTTTTATTAGCCAAAGGAATGACAATCAGGGAAATCCCTGCATTTCGCCGTCAGGATGCAGAGTAGAAATTGACTTTTCTACTAATTGATTCATAGGAAAACTTTTCTTTGAATGAAAACACATATCCTTCAGATCATTGTGTATACCATTACTGTTCTTCTATATTGTCTTTTGAATTGTATACTGTTATGCAGCTTCTAATCGGAACACACTCCTGTCATCCTTTCACTATATGTAATCCTACCTTGTTTAGTATCTATGAATTCGCCTTCTTATGATCGAAACAAGCGTGTATATTATATATTGGTACATAGACAATATATATTAGGGCCCTGAGAATCTTTAGTAATTTCGATTCAAGTCCAATTGCAAATTACCATGCTTAGAGACAAAGGTTCGTAAAACCCTCCAGCAATTGCCACCTCCCGCTTGGGATTTCCATCTTTCTCATTGGACAACCCCATCTTATTAGGCGGGAATCTTCCCACCTTAAGAGGCCCTGCTCCAGGACCCTCCCCGTCGTTAGTCCTGCTAGGTTTGATAAGAGTGAGTTTCCAACGCTCCAGAACATCCTAAGCTCGTGCCAGGCTTCGGCCTTTTCCTTTCCATTCTTCAAGTTACTCTGACTCAAAACTGGTTCTTTCTCATCAGCCAACTTCAGCTAGATCTTGGGCCTTAAGATTGCATCATGAATCTCTTTCAGACAGACGAGACTCGTAAGTATCAAACTTAGTCTTATTAATTGATGCATTGAGTATCAGTTACACCTTTTTACTAGGTTTGTTTGAACTAAGAATCTGACTTTTCCCTCAGGTTTTAGATCTGCTGAAAATGCATGTCCTTATTCTCCTTTTCTGTACTGAGTTAATGCTTTAACCCTTTCCTATAAACCAACCTGTATGTTGTTTATGTGTATGTTAGACCAGTTTATGTGTTTGTTTATGTAGGATGTTAGACCAGTTTTGTGTTTATGTAGTATGTTAGACTATTTTAAGTGTTTATGTAGGTAATAAAACCTTACTTGTATCACACTAGACGTGTTCATTGTTTACTCATAACCAGAGTCAATAATCATGCAGATTTACGTTACAAGCTTTGTAGAAGTGTACAGTAAGGAAGTTATTTCCCTTATCCAGGAAATTAACGTTCTTAGAATTGTCAGACAGTTGACCCTGAGAGGTCAAGAAAATATCTACAGCGGATCTAAATATTTCTAATTAATTATAACTAGTTATGGTTAATTAGTCATATTTCCCCATAGCTGATTCGTTACAACTATCAGCTGTGACTTGACCAGACTCAGGATAATAAACTGTCACTCTATTTGACTCAGGAAGATCAACTGTGACTATACTTGACTCGGGAAGATTAGCTGTGGCTTGACTGAACTCATGATAATGAATTGTAACTTGACTTGACTCATGACGATCAGCTGTGACTTGATTTGACTCATGACGATCAGCTGTGCCTTGACTAGACTCATGATAATAAACTGTTACTTGACCTGACCCATGATGATCAACCGTGACTTGACTATATGCTGTTGTGTCCGCCATCTTGTGAGCGTACTCTGCTGTCGCCGGCATTTTGTGAGTGTGCTCTAGTGTGGCTGCCATTTTGCGATCAGGCTCTGCTGTCGCTGCCATTTTGTGAGTGTGCTCTGGTACAGCCACCACTTCCGTCACAGACATTGTGTCACGTTCTTCCTCCACGACACCCACAGTAAATACAGATCCGACAGTCAACAAAGCATAATCCATGAACTGAGTGAGTGATGAACGTGGACCCTCGCGTCTAAGTTTAGACTTAAGAGGTTGATTTATGCCATCGCAGACAAACTATCAATAAACAGTCTGGTAACTCAGAATAGTGAGCGATGGCTAAAAACTCTCGGATATAGTTCTCCAATGATCGTGGACCCTGTTTTACGGCTAACAAAATCCTTGCCGTTTCCATACCTGGCCAATGTTCCTCAGAATAGCTGCTGGATCCTTGTTTGGCTGAGTATTCTGTAACGTGGCTGACGAGACGTGAGACGTGTGGAACCATCTGCAAGCTTTTATTAAAGAGACATGGTAAACAGGCAGGGTCAAAACAATGGCAAACAGGTATATGGCGGGTAAAACACAAGAATAGTCCCAGGGCTAGCGTAGGTCACTGATCGGCAGACAGAATCACAGGGGTGAGACTAGAGGGATAAATCCAGGAAAGCAGGCAAAGATCAGAAACCGCAAAAATAGGCAAGGCAAAACAAGGAAACACTGAGACTCGGAACGGGGTACAGGCTAAACAATACTCAGAAGAGAAATGTGGTTAGAGTAGGTGTTATATAGTGAGTGAGGTGATTAGAAACACGTGTGCATAGTGCAGTGTGCAAATCGTGCAAAGATTGATGGGATATGTAGTCCGGGGTGCTTTGCAACAGTTTGTGTTGTGCGAGAGTCGATGTAATGGAAAGGGTGACCTCTGGTGGTGAATAAACGGAAGTCCATAGACTGAATTCATGACAGTACTAGTATGGATGTCAGCTGAATATATTGGAGTTTGTTTTTGGATGAAAGCAGAGGATTTGTTTCTTGAAATCCTCCCAAACAACTTGTGATGATGCATGCTGTTTATTATTTATTTATTTTTTATTTATGTTTTTTCCCCCAGGGCTCTCTGACCCCTAGACTATTTTCTACAATTTTCCAGCTGTGATCCTGGAAGAGTCTTTGGCCACTCAAACTGTCCTCCTCATGTTGCTTTAAAGGGTTAGTTCACCCAAACATTAATCTTGAGAGGTTGTATTATATGAAGCACAAAATGAAAGAGTGGGAACCCATATCTAAAATTAGAGCTAGACCGTTGTAATGAGAACAAGACAAAATTAAATTATTTTAGAGAAATGTTCCTATCGTTGCACTTCTTATAAAGTGAATCATCTCACCACAAGATATCACATAATTTAGTATGTAGATGAGGAACAAAAATTATCCTGTGTTTTACTCACCCTCAAAGCATCCCAGGTGTATGCAACTTTCTTCTTTCAGACGAATACAATCGGAGTTATATTAAAAATTGTCCTGGCCCCTCCAAACCTTTCAATGGGGGTAAGCGGGTGTTGGTTGTCAACAGTTCAGAAGACGTGAAATAAAGTGCGTGCATCCGTAATAAAACATCACTCACACGGCTCCGAAGATCTGGAAGACCCCCCCCCGGTCTTCCAGATCTCCACCCGGAACTCCGTGAGATGGAACACAACGCTGTGATCGTCAGAGACTCCATCGTCCGGCACATCCGTGCTACATTAGCTGAAGGTAAAGTGCACACTCACTGTTTCCCTGGTGCTCGTGTTCTCGATGTTTCTGAGTAGATACCTGCGATCCTGAAGGGCGACGAGAGCACTGGCGCGGTCGTGCTTCACGCGGGGGTTAACGGCACCAAGCTGCGCCAGACGGAAACACTGGAGAGGGACTTCAGGAGCCTGATTGAGACGGTACGCAGCACATCGCCCGCGACGACGATCATCGTGTCAGGACCGCTTCCCACGTATCGACGAGGACACGAGAGTTTCAGTAGACTTTTTGCTTTAAATTAATGGTTATTGTCATAGTGTGAAGAACAGAAACTGCTCTTTGTAAATAATTGTAATCTTTTCTGGGAGCGACCTAGGCTTTTTCGCGCTGATGGCCTGCACCTGTTCCAGTCAGACCGGAACTCCTGTCGGACAACATCTCCAGGACGCTACACTCCATATGACTAGTAAGCCAATTCTCAAAGAACTGCTATGATGGTTTTTGTTCTACCCACTTAAATGATAGAAGTACTTGTTTTGTCAAATTTATAAAGACTGTGTCTGTTCCCCGAATAGTGAGGTAAAAATATTAATTTAATGCAGGATCTAGAAAAAATTTGTAACTGAACAAAAACAATTTTTAAAGTTTGAACTCCTAAACATTAGATCACTCGCACCAAAAATCATTTATTGTAAATGAAGTAATCACATATAATAGTTTTGATGTACTCTTCTTGACTGAAACCTGGCTAAAACCAAATGATTATATTGGTCTAAATGAGTCTACTCCACCAAGCTACTGCTATAAGCAGTATAATAAAGACTGTCCAATCTATAAAGACTGTGTCCGTTACCCGAATAGTGAGGTCAAAATATAAAATTTAATGCAGGATCTAGAAATTTTCACTGACAAAAACATTTTTAAAGTTTTGGGTTCTAAACATTAGATCAGTCCACCCAAGCAGTATTGTAAATGAAATTATACAGATACCAGTTTTGATGTCACTGGGCCCACTCATTGTTTTAATCATACGTTAGATTTAATTATATTGCATGGAATCGATCTTACTGAAATAGATATCGTACCTCAAAGTGATGATGTTACTGACCATTTCCTTGTATCGTGCATGCTGCGTATTACTGATATTAACTATATGGCTCCGCGTTGTCGCCTAGGAAGAACTATTGTTCCAACCACTAAAGACAGATTCACAAATAACCTGCCTTAATTATCTCAACTGGTCTGTGTACCCATAAATACACATGAACTAGACGAAATGATTAGCAACATGGGCACTATCTTCTCTATCTTCGAAAAAGAGCTAAATAAACTTATCACTGCAACTAAACCAACAACATGCCTGTTAGATACTGTACCCACTAAATTACTAAAAGAGTTGTTACCTGTAGCAGAAGAACCACTTCTCATTATGATAACTCGTCGTTATCTTTAGGTCGCGTCCCAAAACCATTCAACCTGACGGTTATTAAACCACAACTAGATCCTAGTGAACTTGCTAATTACAGATCCATCTCAAATCTTCCGTTTATGTCTAAAATTTTTGAAAAAGTTATGTCTGCTCAACTGTGCTCCTTCCTGCAAAAACATAATCTCTATGATGGGGCCTTAGGTGAACATAAACTGCACTTGTTAAAATTACAAATTACTTGCTTCTTGCGTCAGATCAAGGCTGTGTCTCATTGCTAGTTTTCCTTGATCTTAGTGCTGCGTTCGACACCATAGATCATGACATACTCATAGATCGATTACAAAACTATACGGTTATTCAAGGGCAGGCTTTAAGATGGTTGATATCCTATCTGTCCGATCACTACCACTTTGTTTATTTAAACGGGGAGTCATCTCAATTATCACCAGTAAAGTATGGAGTGCCGCAAGGATCTGTCCTAGGTCCTCTGCTGTTTTTGATATACATGTTGCCCCTTGGTAATACGGGATTAGTTTCCACTGTTATTCTGATGATACTCAACTATATATCTCAAAAAGACCAGATGAAACTTCTAAATTATCTAAGCCAACAGCGTGTGTTAAAAATGTAAACCGACCAATAATTTTCTCCTTTTAAATTCGGATAAGACAGAGATATTACGTATTGGACCAAAAGACAGTACACAGAGTCTCTTGGATTACAATTTGCAACTAGACGGATGTACTGTTACTTCCTCTACAGTCAAAAATCTGGGTGTTATATTAGACAGCAATTTGTATTTTGAAAATCATATTTCCCATTTTACAAAAACGGCATTCTTCCATCTTAGAAACATTGCCAAGTTACGAAACATGATACCTGTTTCTGATGCAGAAAAGCTAGTTCATGCATTCATGACCTCTAGACTGGACTATTGTAATGCACTGCTAGGTGGTTGTCCTGCATCTTCAATAAACAAGCTACAGGTAGTCCAAAATGCAGTCCTTACCAGGTCAAGAAAATATGATCATATTACCCCAATTTTACAGTCTCTGCACTGGCTACCTGTTAAGTTCCGTCTCAGTTACAAAATATTATTACTTGCCTATAAGGCCCTTAATGGGTTAGCTCCTGCGTACCTAACTAGTCTTCTACCACGCTACAATCCATCACGCTCCCTAAGGTCGCAAAATTCTGGACTTTTGGTAGTACCTAGGATATCAAAGTCCACTAAAGGAGGTAGAGCTTTTTCGCATTTGGCTCCCAAACTCTGGAATAGCCTTCCTGATAACGTTTTGGGGTTCAGACACACTCTCTCTGTTTTAAAGACACATCTCTTTGGCCAAGCATTCAAATAATGCATCTCATAACCTTTTACTGCAGTCATAATCTTTTACTGCCGTTATATCTAATCAAATGCACATTATTATTCTTAGTTTGGGTTAAACAAATAATTTTTGCTTGGTTGGAACAGCAGCTACGCTAATTATGTTTGTATTTGTTTCTCTGTCTTTTGCCACGGGATGAACATCCCGTGGTAACTAGGATTTACACAAGCTTCAGTCTGGATCCAGAACACCTGAGAAGAGATGATGCAACCCCTCAGAGGACCTCATATGATGCCAACCCTGAAACAACTTACAGAAATACCACATTTTGCTATAAGTTTGATTGCATCATATAATAATTTGCTGTTAATAGTGTTCATCGTCTGTTTTATTACGTCTTATATTGATTTTTCCGTACTGCTTGTTGTCTGGTCAGAGGAGAACTGGCCCCCCCCGAACTGGCCTGGTTTCTCCCAAGGTTTTTTTTTCTCCATTCTGTCACCGATGGAGTTTTGGTTCCTTGCCGCTGTCGCCTCTGTCTTGCTTAGTTGGGGACCTTATATTTCCAGCGTTATCGTTGACATGATTTCAAAGATATTATTTAAACTGAGCTGAATGTTGACATCACTGAATTCAATGATAAACAGCCTTTAACTGAAAAATGAGTGTTTAATAGTGTCCTTTTGCATTATTGACAGACTATTTTCCTAATTAATGCTGTTCATTTGCTTTGTCACAATCTGTATTGTTACAAGCGCTATATAAATAAAGGTGACTTACTTTGTACATTAACTGACAAAGTCACCACTGATAAGCTACTACTAAATATATTGTAGAAACTTAATTTTCTGTAAAGCTGCTTTGCAACGATTTGTATCATGAAAAGCACTATACAAATAAACTTGAATTGAATTGAACACGAGAACTCGCAGTAATCTCAGAGAGCTTAATCCAGATATTTTAATCAAATCCACAAATTTGTTTGAAGAAGCAAATTAGCCAGAGATAAGTTATCACGATTAGAAGATCTGGCATCTTTCAAATCATCTCAGATTTATTAAGCAAGGTACGAAAAACGGACCCCTGTTTTAAAAAGTTTGCGTTTTCAGGCCCCCAGAATGCTGCTATGTAAATGAATGGTCAAAACACATAAATTTGACATTTTTTAGTTTAAAAAAGTTTAGTTGTGTAAATGCCCCCTGAAACTGAACCTGCAGATTCACTCTTTCATGTTTGGTCTCTATCTTATGAATTTTCTCTGTCACAAATGTGTTGACTCTCACTCTCACAGTTTGGAGACAATTTTAGTGCAGTCAAGAAAAATCATTCCATGACAGACATTAAAATTCAAATGTGGGCTGCGTTTTCCAAAAGTATCATTCACATGCGTTTGGCCAACCCTGACTCATTGGAAAAAATTGTTCCTGCGAAATGATTAATTCATTCAGTTTTCC
The DNA here is from genome assembly GCA_018155175.1 of Sinocyclocheilus anophthalmus. NCBI lineage: Eukaryota > Metazoa > Chordata > Actinopteri > Cypriniformes > Cyprinidae > Sinocyclocheilus > Sinocyclocheilus anophthalmus. Next base: position 13,889 of record JADLZN010003829.1, read on the forward strand.
CCAAAACAGAATCTAGAAATATTTTATTACATTGGTTGCTGTTCTTATCGCAGAATTTCAGAAAGAAAATTTTGGATGGTGGCGCTAAAAGGTTGATGCTCCCACATTCGAAAATAACATACTGTGTACACAAAACCTGACCCTAAACCTAAGCCAGTGCTTCCCAACCCTGTTCCTCAGACACACCAACAGTACACATTTAGGATGCTATGCTATGTATCTTGCCTGTGTTCCCCTGTCTTTAAGACTTTTTTTTTTGTAATTTTTTGAAAAAATGAACTTTTGTTCATTATAGGGAAATAACAAAAAGAATATGCAGTAAATGGCCCATCTGTTTGCTACAAACAAGTGTGTTTATAATGTAATTAAATGTTTTGTACAGCCAGAAATAATTGGAAGCAAATGACACCAGAAGCTAGATACATTCAATTTGCAAATGGCCGTGGATGTTCTTATGTGAAAAATAAGGTGGATAAATACCCCTATGTTTGATCATGTTCTCTGTCTGCTGTTGTCCCTTGTGGATGTATCGATTAACTTTCTAGCCTAAAATGTCTTATCAGAATTATGAATTAGACAGACTTGTTCTCTTCAAGTCAAACCATTCAGAGTCTCCTCAGAGTATAAACATTTTCAGAAATGGGTGTTTAACAAAGTGAAACTTCTAGATGTGGGTGGTATTGAGGCCTCAACTGCATCAATAAAAATCCATGTGTTTTGATCTTATAAGATCAACAATTTTGACATTCTGTGAATTCTGTCTTTGTTAGGATCAACATGTGAGATATTAACATTTTAATTTAAGATGGAACTGTGCCATATTAGGGTAGCTCATTGGGTTACACTTTCACGTCACAGCAAGAGGGTTCCTTAAAATATGTATTATGTTACTGTATAGCCAAAAATACAATAAATCATATGCAGCACCACTTCAAGCACTTTTGGCAATGTAATTTTTTGATTATGAAGTAGAGTTGTTGTTTTTTTAAGACTATGAGTGATGTAATGTTAAGTGACTCAAGACTTCATTCAAACTTTATCATTATAGACTTCAGACTTGACTCGGACCTCTGATGAAAGACTTGTAAACATCTCTGCCAGCTAGTCACCAAGTGTAACTCAAAAGTAGCATTTAGGTGTGTGTGTGTTTTATTTAATGATTTTTTCTGATGTCTGTTCTGGTGGCCAACAGCAGTGTGAGTCACATCAACTATATGATGGGGAGAGACAGGGTGGGGACTAATATACAAATAGATGACTGTGCAAGGTTTGTCAGTGAACTTTCCTACTTGAGCAGAGCAGGAGGTTGTTTAGGGCATGTCTAGCCCGTTGCTAGGCTGCTTCACTGCGCAACTCACCCTCCCATTGTGAGGCCTGCAATCTGATTAAAGAAAAATAAAAAAATCTTGATTTACATTTACAGTTTAAGTAGGAGAAGATAATGGATTCAATCCTGGAGCATAGTGGATGAGTTGAACGACAGAAAGAACACAACATGACATTCCATAAACCTAAAAATATTTCTTTGTAGTTTATGGTGGATTAAAATAACTGACCAGACTTCTTAAAATTTGGATCATTCTACAAGGCAACTATTTGTTCTTTCACATAAAATATTTATTGTTTTATTGCCATTTGCAAAAACTCATACAATGCATTGTTTTATGAATTAAGTTGGAGCGTTATGGAAATATCACTGACATCTTCATGTGCGTCACATTAACTTAAACAGGTTATTTCAGTCCATTTGCTGTTATTCAAATAGTCTTTGTCTTATGTTTCCACCCTGATGACTCACTGGTGTGGTCGAGCTGCTTAATGTCATATTTCAAATGGAATTTTACAACGTATAACAAATAATGAAAGAGGAAGTTCAAAAGACAATTTAAAATTATGTAATGGTGTCAAAATTGGATATTTTATTTATTTTGTGAAGGTTTTGAATGATTTTATGCTTTGCTTGTGTGGGGGCAGAATTCAACAGCCATGCTGTTGGATTTAGATCTGTTTTATTCAGGCTTTTAAAAAATACTGGAGTGGTGTTTTTGGAGTTTAAAACACTGAGACAAACTTTGAAAAGCTTAAAAAGATTTATTTCAACCTAAGACAAATTCAACAGTCTTGGATAGCTTTGTGTGACATGCTTGACAGTGGCTGGTTAAGTAATTAATTTTATCCTATGAAAAAAAGAGCATTTGGGGTCCATAACGTAACAGCCCTTACAACAGCCATCTAATAAACTACCAAGGAGTACTGCAATTGATGATGAGGATGATGATGATGGTGATCGCCTTCAGTGGCGTCCTACATGAATTAATCCATCTCTTCATACCATCATAACCATGCCACGGCTATAGAAATCCTAAATCTTACACAGTAATACAGAATAACAGGGCACTACATAACAGACAGGTATCTTATGTAGCGAGAATGAATGCCATAACTAAAGAAAGTAACCCAATTAACAATTAAAAAACATACATCACCTGTAGCTGAAGCATTAACCTAACAAAATGACACAAATACAGTCCATCCGATGTTCTTACAGACATTTATTCACCCAAACGCATTTATACCTTACAGATAGCATTGGTATAAAACAAATAAGGTGATTACATGTGTTTTAAAGTTGACCTAACAATTGAATGTTCTCTTACTGCTTTATTTCGTCTTCACGAGTCTCCCCGCTGGTCTGCCAGCACACTGCGGGAGGAAAATACTGGTTAGCACAGCTTTACTGGGAAAGTGAGCAAGTAACAATAAAATAATTCATACAAGACGATGAAGAAAAGTGTATACATGTGTTTTAACATACCTCTGTGACTCTCATCTCCCCGCTGGTCTGCCTCTGCCAGCGGCGCTGCGGCCGGAGGAAAAGATCGGTTCATACAGCTCCACTCAGGAAACTGAGATATTCTTACGGAAACTTAAACCTGGCTTTATATCGCGCAAATAACATCAGCATACAACGCATCAAGCGATAAAAGAGTCAAAAATGAAAATTAACCTACCATACTCTAGTGGTTTTTCATCTTCACGACGAGTCTTTCACAGAGCCGGTGCCGAGGAGGTGTGTGGTTGTTTTTCTCAGTCATTAGGACTACTGTTTTTAGATATAAATATAGTAGGCAAATATTTTTTCAAAATGCACTGAAAATCTAAACCTGAGAAACAGTAATAAAAGTTTTACGTAGTTTTAATAAAATGATTTACAGTGATGCTGTTTGCTAGCTAGTATGCTGACCATCCAATCAAAGGACGAGAAAATGCTGACGTTGTCGTTAGCCAGCTAGATGGCCCTGGTGTTGCCAACTCGAAATCTGATTGGTTAAAGCAATGGTTTCATTGCCATTGATTTAAGCCAGTGGTTCTCAACCCGCGGCCCGTCACAAATTCAAATGCGGCCCACCGTGCTGAACACAATTAAAAAAAATACTTTCAGTTTTACAATTCATTTTAGTTTTTACATTAATTTAAAAATGTACCAAATAAATATAAGCTATAGCCTAATGTTTTTATGTAAAAATTTTGTTTTTCATATATTATTTTCAGACATGAGCAGTAGGCCTACTCACATAGCCCAATTAACGTTATGCATTTAAAGTAACGACCAAGTGGCCAGCGGCAGACAGTGAGCATGGCTATGTTTGATCAATTTAGCCTTCTCAAATCATCACGACTTGACTAAAATAAAATCTATAGATATAAAACAGTTCAAGCATATAACAATGTTTAAACGTTAAACCTAGATAAATGTGCGCTGTATCCAATAGTTTGTGTGGAGAGTAGAAGCTAAAGCGCGCTTTGCAGGACATAGAGACGCCAGCGCGATCACTTGCATTTTTTTCAGTGGATACGCCGTCATTTTTGCTCATAAAGGTAAGAGTAATACATCATTCGCAACTGTAAAGGGTCTACTTTTATTTGTGTGCACTCACAATATCAACAAAACGTTGTGCTTTTATAAAATAAAGAAAACAAACACGATGCGCTTTCTGCCGTCTCGTCTTGAACAGGAGCGCTTCACAAAAATGAACCGAAACTCAGCGAATACATGCCTCACAGACATGATAAGTATATCTATAGAAAGCTTTAAATTACTACTTAACGAAATAAAACAAATCAAAAACAAAAACTCTTTCATTATGATCATAATATAATAATTGATGGATGTCTAAAATATAAAAATAAGGAGAAGCCTAAAACAGGTCCGAGGCCCTGCCCGCGTCTGAACTATAACGTGAAAATTGTCCCGAAGCCCGGCCCGAGGGGCGTAAAAAAGGCTGAAATGCAGGGCTCTAGCTCTGATCTCGCACACAGAAAACGATTTGACTGAAAATGTATCAGAAGAGATGAAAGAAAGATAGTGGTCATCTACGCAATTCGGAAAAAGAGGCGGCTTTTCTGCATTAGGTATGTTTTTTTTCTTTCTTTTTTTTACTCTTTGTACAGCAGTTATTGTTCATTCTAAATTAATTTTTTAATGTAGAATTTGTGTTACATAAATACATGAAATGTATATGTAGAACATATAAAAAAAGTGCTCGTGGCTCGTCTGCCAATGGGTGCCCCCCCCCCACGCATAAAAGTGAAACTCCGCCTATGATTGTGCTGTTACTCCTTTCGAGCCGAAGTTCACATAATTGGGTGTTATTTATGGGGAGTAGAATTATTTATTTATTTCAATGAATGTAATCGATTAGATATCATAATATTTAGGCTATAATATTATAAATCAGGTTGGTTTGTATTGCTGACGTAATATGTAAATGACATGCGTGCGGCCCGCGAGACTCGCACTTGGACCATAGTGCGGCCCGGTGGAAAAAAAGGTTGAGAACCACAGATTTAAGCTAACAGACACCTGCACTGTTGATTCTGAAGGCCTTAAGGCAGATTTAAGGCACAATTGCTGAAATATGATTGGATAAAAGCGCTAATATAAACATACACTGCTGGAAGCAGTGCAACCAAGAGAAAAGCTATGAACTGTTGGAAATAATTTAATACACATTCATGGAAAAATATATTAAAACTAAATCAGTGATTCTGATAGTGTTTAGGCCAGCAGAGAAGGCTTTGCTGGCCCTGATGGCCCACCACTGAATAAACTCCTATGTGGTGCTTATTCATTTGTTAAGGTAGATGTTAATTTCGGTATGGGGTAGAATCTAAAATATGTTCATTCAGAATAAGGCATTGATATTTGCTTTATAAGTACTAATAAATAGACAATATGCTACTAATATGCATGCTAATAAATAACTAGTTAATAGTTAGAATTGGTCCCTAAACTAAAAATCCCAAAAAGTTTAGGCACCAATTCTCACTATTAAAGTTGTTTATTGGCATGCATATTATAGCCCCCTTTAGAAATTATGTTGACTATAAGTAACAACTACATGTCAGCTGTCTCATTACAGTATTAGTATACTGTTAGGTTAGGCTTAGTAGAATAAGTTGGCATTTAGCTGCAAATTTATATATGGTCAGCAGAATTATGGTCATCTAGGCTGGGCCTCATGCCCAGCTGTAGTGTCTCATCAGCGTGAGTCTGGCAGGATGATATGAGTAGCCTCTTCATCACTCCATCTGTGGTCTTTGCATCTTTTAAAGGTGACAAGCACTTTGTATTGTCAGGTAACTTGGCTTGAGGCGGCACTATTTGCTGCTGGCAATGTAAAAGTGAGTTATGACACTTGGGAGGTTATCAGTCCTTGCATTGAACTACATAACTGTACTGTCTAGCACACCATGTAAGTCAGAGGAGGAGACTGGAGCTTTCACTGTTGATGCCGTTGCTTTGGATAGAAAAGGAAAGAAAAGAAAATAATGGGTGAGCAAAGGATTTGGTTGAAGAGCAGAGAACATAAATATTTCTCTCAACAAGATAAATTCTTCTGAAACGCTTATTGAGTGGAGAGATGAATGAGTGTGCTGTCATGCAACCTTTTGAAATACAAAAGTAATTAAACATGGACCATTATATTTATTCAGTGTTCTTTTTTAATCTAAAACTATTACATATAGACCCAGGGGTGCCCAATCCTGTTCCTGGTGGGACAATGTCCTGCAGAGTATAACTCCAGCCAGCTCCATCACACTTCCCTGGAAGTTTCTAGTGAATCTGAAGATCTTGATTAGCTGGGTGCAGGTTTAATTAGGGTTGAAGCTAAAGTCCCTAGAACCATGGCCCTCCAAGCACAGGTTTGGACACCCCTAAAGCCAGGCATGCACTGTGCAATTTCCATTCGATTTTGAGCCATTTTCTGAGTTGTATGACCCTTTTTTTTTAGTCAGGCTGTTTATTTCACATGTATAGTGTGAGCAGTGAAGTTGCAGCTAGTGTGGGCACATAAATCCTGAGCTTTGGCTTTACAGCTCATGCGATTTACTCGTACAGTGAGAGATGATATTTAACAAAAACCTTGCTGAAATTGCAATAGTGTACAGTATGCCTGGCTTAAGCCTATATTTAAATAATGATACCGTTATTGACTATTTTGATTAAATTATTTGTATTACTCTTACTGTAAGATATTTGAATGTAAAGTACATATTAATTTAAAGTTAATAAATTGTGTATTGTGTGTTTATTGCTGTTGTCTAAAGTTATTAATATCATTAAATATTGGTTATCACATACTTAAAAACAAGTCATTTTGGTATCATTTGTAACAGAAAAAAAATATATTATTTCTTCTGACAAGCAGCAATCATAAAACTACAAAAACGTGGGAGTCTCGAATGTCAGCTGGATTTATAAGGACACAACCCCTGCAGTGTGGGAGATTACAAACTTTTTAATAGTCTTGCACAATAACACAAATGACACATTAGTCAGATTTTCCTTGAGAGTAAGTAGGCAGACTGATTACGTTATTTAAGGGCCATACTGATCATGACACATATCCAGTCTTGACAACTTCCTGATTTGTTAGGTCTTCACGGGCATGGGAGAATCTGCATTCATTATAATTATGTAATTAAAGATATATACACATAACATTCTCATATTAAGATTTAAATCATCACACTTGATGATGCATTTTAGCATAAAATTGCTTTCACGTGAAGTAGCATTCCCTCTGCAATCCCAACAATCCTTCCTGATTTTTTCTCTTAACAGCTTGTTTTATTCAGACTTGGCATCGTTGTGTTTCCAGTTGTCAGTTTAAAACAATAGAACTATAATTTATCAGGAAATTGGCAATACAGAAATGAAAGTTGTTGCGGAAGTCACTATGGGAAGTCACCTAAAGCAATTAATTAAAGTAAACTGGGGAATAAAAATCTGGGAAAAGTCCTGTCTGTGCATATCTGGTATGTGTATTATCCTCAGAGAAGGGGGAAATTTGTAGAACAGTGCTAAAATGGTGCTAAAACAGCACAATTATCACTTTTTTTTACTTTTTAAATTGGTTGAGCAAATGATTCAAATACTTAGTTAAATACATTCGTTTCATTCCTGAATGAGGAATGAAAGATACCGTTATTTAATCTTAAGAAGGATTTCATTAATAACAATAAACCACTGCCAGACAGTTAGACTACAAAGCATGCCTACCAATGGGGAGTCAAGCCAGTGAAGCACACTCCATTCAAATACTGTAATGGAATGTTAAGGAGGAGGTGACATTACTATTTTACAGTCTTATAATTTCCATTACAAATTATTAGTAAAACATGTCATGATTGAAGTCCCTTCAGTCTCCACTTCATCTGCCATTACCTGCTGTAAATCACCATTATTCTAATACAGTTATCATTCAATTATCTTCATCGCCTGCTGCATTAAAAAAAATCCCTGAATTTGGGTTTACCCTGATTTTTTCAGCAAACCCTTGCTGCTTATAAGCAGGTAGTTCTGAGTCACTGATAATCCATAACCAGCTTTATAGGTTATCAGTGGGTTCCACATCAGCTCCACAGAGCCTCCTCTTCCAGTTTTAGTTTAATTTAGCCCATGGCAATCCTGGCATGATATTCTGGCTCCGTGAGGAAGTGCAGAATCTTCCTGCTACATTGTTTGCTGGTATTCGAGATGTCTCAATGAGTCGATAGTCTGAATGAGTCCTCACAAGGTAAGCAAGAATCATCTTCTCTCTCCTGATGAGGAAAGATGTATAGTGGGGTTCTACGATTTGGAGGCAGGTCAGTCAACCTGTTTGTCATTCAGATTCAGGAGGTCTTTGAATATCTAAGCAGTGATTATTGTTGGAATGAGCCTGCTCTTATAGCCACATATCTCCATGGGTTAACTAAAGCACTGCGTGATGGAAATGTATTGAAAAGCTGAGCTCACGAGGCCTCACTCTGAGCGGGGGGGGTATCGACTCGGGGGAGGCGGCGTCGGATAGACGGCCTCGGGGTCTACCTTCACCCCGAGTTTCGAGTCCCTAGGCCTCGGCCCCGGCGAGATATAGCCGGTCAAAGTCTCAAATTTGGGGGGCGCTATCCCCGGCCACCGGTGGGCTATCGACTCGGGGCGGGCGGCATCGGACAGGGGGCCTCGGGGTCTATCTTCATCCCGAGTTTCAAGTTCCTAGGCCTCGGCGTTCCAAATCGGGCGCGGGTCAGACTACTGCGTGATTTTTGGCTGTCCCAGACGAAAGATTGCCATCGTGAAGCAATTGTGGCGGTTTCTGTGATCGTGGCTCTTAAACGCTGGTCTTGTGTCATACAGTGAGAGAGGTTCAAAGACGGGCGTTTTCCCGGTCTTGCGACCAAAGATAGCCTACGATAGTTTTCTGGCAGTGTCAGAAATTCAGCATGTTCATCGCACAGTGTGTTTGCAGTTATGACCACGTTTACTGACCAACCAGTAAAAAATGTGACATGAAATCAACGCCACATGGCGCTAAAACGTAAAACTGCTTACCTCAAGCTCTTTTTCCTTCCTCTTTCGCCGCTCCCACTTTTTTTCAGCACACATAAAAACTACAACTGTCAAAGTGTGATTCATTATGCTCTTTTTGTTTACCACTAGCGCATGCTGATGACATTTTATTATTTTATAGTAACGTGCGTCGTAGCCTACGAGTCAATAGGTGTCATCATCGTACAGTCTACATGCATGTCGTACCCAAGTTTATTAGATCCATGTTGCACAGTGTGACCAGCAATGATCTTATAGGATTGCTAAACTTGTGCAGTGTGTAGAAGGCTTAAGACACTAGAACTACAACTCGTTGATGTAGTTGGTAACATGAAGCTTAAATAGATCATCCAGTTATCCCTCAGAGTGGACTATTGTTTCTAATCCTGCCATGATACACATCATGCACAGATCTACCCCAGTACCTGAGGAGAGATTTAATATCCCTGCCAGCCAAATCCACTTTGTAAAGATTTGATGCACCTCATCACCACCTGTCTGATGCCATTAGAGTAGAGGAGACAAGAATGCCATATTTACCTAGATTTTGGACTTGCTGACCATTTGCCCATCCAGAAAGATGGAAAGTTCTATCCACCACACTCCCTTCACAGACTTATTTAATGTTCTTTGTCTTCATTTCTCATCATACTTTCTCACGTGATGCCTTATTGGACTCTTCTGCTCTCTTCTTACTCAACTCTACCTCTGGAAGACCCAATGTTCCACACCACTCCCTTCAATTGTGAATAACCAGTGCTCTCTTTCACCCTCAATACCACGACCGAGGTGAGACCCTTGAGCAAGGCACCGAACCCCCAACTGCTCCCCGGGCGCCGCAGCAATATGGCTGCCCACTGCTCCGGGTGTGTGTTCACTGTTGTGTGTGTGCGCACTTGGATGGATTAAATGCAGAGCACAAATTCCGAGTACGGGTCACCATACTTGGCCACACGTCACTTCAGTTAATTTCGTTAAGTTATTTGCCAGGCAAGGCAAGTTTATTTGTATAGCACATTTCATACACAATGGTAATTCAAAGTGCTTTACATAAAAGAAAAAAAAAGAATAATCACAACAATAAAACAAGGAATTTGAAAATCATTTAAAAAAAATTGATTTAAAGGTTTAAAATGAATTTAAGAAAACAGTTATACATAAAATATAGTGCAATCAGTTCGGACATCGCACAGTGCTCATTCAATAAATGCAAAGCTAAACAGATGAGTTTTGAGTTTTTGCATTTAAATGTGACTAATGTTTTAGCACATCTGATCTCTTCTGGAAGCTGATTCCAGCTGCGGGCGGCATAATAACTAAAAGCAGATTCCCCTTGTTTTGTGTGAACCCTTGGTATTTGATCCTTGATCTGAGTGGTCTGTTAGGTTTATATTCAGTGAACAAATCTGCTATGTATTTAGGTCCTAGGCTATTGAGTGATTTATAAATGAGTAAAAGTACTTTAAAATCAATCCTAAATATAACTGGAAGCCAGTGTAAGGACCTGAGGAAAATCTGAGTGTGATATGCTGAGATTTTCTGGTTCTAGTCAGAATTCTGGCAGCAGCGTTCTGGATGAGCTGCAGCTGTCTAATGGTCTTCTTGGGAAGGCCGGTGAGAAGACCATTACAATAGTCCACCCTGCTGGTGATAAAGGCATGAACAAGTTTCTCCAAGTCTTGACTGGAAACAAAACATCTAATTCTTGCAATGTTTTTGAGATGATAGTATGCTGATTTAGTTACTGCTTTGACATGACTACTGAAACTAAGGTCTGTCTACAGAATCACACCAAGATTCCTGACTTGATTTTTAGTTGTTAGACCCCTAGAGTCAAGGTATGCATTTACCTTGAGAACTTCATCTTTGTTTCCAAATGCAATGACTTCAGTTTTTTCCTTGTTTAACTGAAGAAAGTTCTCGCACATCCAACTGTTAATTTCATCAATGCATTGGCAGAGGGAGTCAATGGGGCTGTAGTCATTTGAAAATTGTCCAGGTATCCATTTGAGTTTAAGTATTTGTTCAGCTGATTAAAGACTACCTTTTCAATAATCTTTCCTATAAAAGGAAGGTTTGATATTGGTCTATAGTTGCTCATATGATGTTATCAAGATTGCTCTTTTTCAGAAGGGGTTTAACAACTGCAGTTCTCAGGGAGTTTGGAAAAGTCCCAGAAAGAAGTGAGGCGTTCACCACTTCTAAGAGATCTGCTTCCAAACAGTTAAGCACCCTTTTGAAAAAATATGTGGGAAGTGCATCAAGATAGCAGGTTGACAAATAGCAAAACAGTCAAACTCTGAGGAAATCATTGATAGCATTTCTGTGAACTCTTCAGCAAAGGCTGGAGAGTATTTTGGAGGCCTGTAAATAATGATAAACTGAATGCGTGGAGCACCTTTCAACACAATCCCTAGATATTCAAAAGACAAGTACTGAACAAATGACACTTGCTTGCATTGATAGACATCTTTAAATAGAGCAGCTACACCTCCACCTCTCCTAACAGTCCTGCAAACACTCATGAAAGTAAAGTTAGAAGGGGCTGTTTCATTGAGGACCATTGCACTGCAGCTGTCTTCTAGCCATGTTTCGTTTAGAAACATAAAATCCAGGTTGTTTGTGGTTATTAAGTCATTGATTAGAAATTATTTATTTTTTAGTGAGCGAATGTTTAAAAATGCTATCTTGATGGCATTACATTTTGTCTCAACAGCAATATTAGTTTGATGCATAACAGGCCGCAGATTAGATGAGTCAGCCGTACGGCTTGAGAAGGCCTTAGACTTTCGATCATGTGATAAAACAGAAATAGAGAAAACTACAGGCACACTGGCACAGGGTTATATTCTCCCATCTACATTGACTACCATCCTTTGAACTATTGATAAATATTTGGGATTTAAATTGAATGTAGCTGGTTAGTGGACAGAGCATGTGCGTGAAACAAAAGCTGAATATTCTACCCAACTGGATATGATTGATCTCTACCACTCACAATGAAATTAGAACAGGTAACAGGTCTAAAATTATGTAGAATTTGTTAGCCAATGGCCATATTCCAAGGAAATACAGTTGTGCTATGTATGATGAAGACCACTTCACGCTGCACAATAAACACAGAAGCTTGTGCGATTAGTAAGAGAGTGAAGTGGTCTGAACACACATAAAACTAGTGACATCATTTATTATAGTCAGTGAGACTGTCTCAGGTGTCATTGGCTGCACGGAGACATGAAGGTTGAGGATCCAAAATGCAATATTTATTGCAGGGGTACTCCACAAACGTAGTCCAAAAACAGGCAAAGGTCATTCACAAACAGGCAATACAAACAAAGTCTGAGTTCAGGGCTGAGACTAACAGAGACATCCAGATTAACAGGCACATAATCAAAACCAGGAACCAAGACTCGGGGGAACCAGGATACAAGGCTTAGAAATGCAGCCGAGACATGTGCAAGACTTAGCCATGAATGACTAAATGAACCAGTCTCAAACACCTAGGAATCACCCTTGTAGCCACAGATGTGACGTTCATGACATCAGGAAATACTGAAGGCTGGATGGACTCTGATGATGGCTGGAGGCTCTGGCATGGGGACCATGACAGCGGAGGACTCTGGTGCGACAGCCATGATGAGTCGAAGCTCTGGAGTGGCAGCCATGTTTCGACAAGGCTACTGAAAAAAATTTTTTTAGGGGTAGTGTCCTCCTTAACCTCCCCTACTATAAAAGGGGAACTACTAAACCACAACGCATAATCCAAAAAAATAATAAAGTTGCGATCCTCAAGTATCATCTCAAATGAGACTATATTTATAGAATTTGTCGAGTCTGTAACAATAAAAGTAAATAAGAGCAAAATCAGGAAAGTCTGTGAGATTAGCCAAGTTCATGAAGTCATGGGTGTAATCCTCAAGTGAACCTTGCCGCAAGCAAATTAGTTCAACTGCTGGATCCAGAGTAGGCTAAGTATTCTGTTATGAGGATCATGAGGATCCAAACTCAGTATTTATTGAAGGGGTACTCCACAAACGAAGTCCAAAAGCAGGCAAAGGTCTTACGCAGGCAATCCAAAACAAGACTGAGTTCAGAGTTGAGGCTAACAGAGAAATCCAGAATAACAGGCAGAGAATCAAAACCAGGAACCAAGACATGGGGAACCAGCATACAAGGCTTAGAAATGCAGCCGAGGCACGTGCAAGACTTGGCCATGAATGAACCAGGTCTATTTAGGTTGAGCAAACAGAGTTAATGAGAAACAGGTGAAAGCAATGGGTGCTGATGAGTCTGTGCAAAGGATTATGGAGAATGAAGTCCATGACAGAGTGACAATAGTCTTAGGTGCAGTGCCCTCTAGTGGACAACCAGGGCTGTCCAACAGTCTGGTCATGACAGTCTGGAAGTACCAAATTTTGAGTACACTTACCACAGGGCTTTCACAACTGTTGAATATGATAAACAGTGATGATAAAGTTGCATGAACTCACAACTCTTGAACATTGTCTTTTATCTTAAGCAAAGTAAGGTCTCATTGGCTTAGAGGATCAGATTAAAATGTTCTGTGGTTTAAAAGAAAACCCAGTGTTTAATAAGACATTAATTCAACTGTCAGGCTATGTGTTGCATATGCTTAGTGGAGGAATTTACAAAGTGTATAAACACCCATTATATGTAGCATGGGACATACATTGGGGCATAAATAGAAGTAAATAGAAGACCCTGCAAGCAATAAGGCAGAATAAGCAAACAGAAACAGATAAGCAATGTTTTGTGAAAGAACCATAGAAGCTTGAGACCCAGTGCAGCCAAGAAGAGAAGGTGAGCAGGGTACAGTTGCTACTCTGCTGACGTTCTGCTAAGTAGAGACTTCTCCATCACTAACATTGGTTAGAAGATCCCTCACAGTGCTTGTTGTCCTCAACAGGAGGATTTGTAGATCATGAGTGGCCTTCACACAGCATTCTGGCCAGGTTCATTCTCAAAATAGTCTTGCTCATAAAAACCTGGAGCTGAACTGTATACTGGAATGGGTGGTACCTGGGAAAGGTCTCGTCAATTCTCTGCAGAGAGGGAAGGCTTCACCTGCCATGAAGACAAGAGGTTAGAGGTTAGAGCCCCAATTGCTCTACTTCTGGCAGCAGCAATTGTTCAGGTAGGCAGAGGGTTTGACAACAACTAGTTACAAAGGGACTATTAACCGGTGTCCCACCATCTGGTTGTCGCATAACTGCCAACATCTATGATGGGGAGGCAGTATTTGGAAGGTGGTCAGGGTGGAGGTGTACTGAGCGTTACGTATCATCCACCCAAGGGGTAAGACCAAGACATCATTCACCTTCCAGTAGTCATTGCAAAATAAGGAGATGCCACCAGGCCTTGAAACAATGACAGTGAGGCTGCATTGGATGAAACCAGAAGTGCATGCAGAAGTTTTTTCGGCCCACTGTAAACCTTGGGCCAAAGCGGGCCAGCCTGGGCTTGAGGAGTGGCTATGATCAAAGGTGGAGTTTCTCTGCGTCTGGAGAACGTCAGCGCCGCGGATCATTTCATATAGTTAACAGATAGCACCAGCATTAAAGACTTTTAAAATGATTTTAGCTCAAAACTCACTTTCAGACAGCAGTGAGTGTTTGAAATAACTTTTGCTTGAGATCCGATGTGGATTATGATCAAAAGACTTTGCACACTATTACCATAGTAAACCTGGTAAATACGACCACTTGAAGAAATCACACAAATCACATAGGCTATCATAATCATGTATTTATTTAGTAGCATATGTTATCTATCAGTAAGTCTCGTCCTCTTTCTACTGACTGGCTGAATGTTCACATTATCTCCACATTAGGTCCTACAATGCAAACATTTCCAAAAAGAAAGTTGGGACCTTGTACAAATTTTGAGTAAAAATGAATGGAAAGTCACTTTGAACAAATCCTAAACTTTTTTTATTCACAATAGAAGTATGATACAACATACTAACTGTGTGTAAAAGTGAGACACTTTTGTAAAAACTGTCAAGTGCTAAATATTGGCTCATTTTTGCGTTTCAAATTGATCGCTATACATTCAAAAAGGTGGGACAGGTAGCAATAAGAGGCCTGAAAAGTTAATTGTACATATAAGGAACAGCTGGAGGACCAATTTTTGCAACTTATTAGGTCAATTGGCAACACGATTTGGTATAAAAAGAGCCTCTCAGAATTTCAGTGCTCTCCCATTCGCATGGGGGCGAGAGGATCACCATTCCCCAATGGTACTGGGGGGTGGCAGCCGAACAATAGGCTGGGCGCACTATCAGAAAGGAGTTTTTCTCAAGAAAAATTGCAGAGTTTGACCAGTTAATCATCTCTACGGGTCATAATATCCCCAAATATTCAGAGATCGAACATCTCTGTGCTAAGGTCAAGGCCCGAAAACCATACTGGAGGCCTGTGATCTTCGGGCCTAGTCTTAGACTTGCCACGTTGCATCCCATAGCAAGTAGCGTCGTTGATGCTACTGTTATGGAAATCACAACATGGGCTCAGGAGTACTTCTAGAAAACATTGTTGGTGAACACAATCCACTGTGCCATTCGCCATTGCCGGCTAAAAGTCTATAGGTCAAAAAAGAAGCCATATCTAAACATGATCGCAGGCGCAGGGACGCCCGTTTTTCTCTGTGCCAGTCCTCTTCAAATGGACTGTGGCAAAGTGGAAAACTGTTCTGTGGTCATACGAATCAAAATTTGAAGTTCTTTTTGGAAAACTGTGATGCCATGTCATCCGGACTAAAGAGGTCAAGGACAACCCAAGTTGTTATCAGCTCTCAGTTCAGAAGCCCGCATCTCTGATGGTATGGGGTTGCATGAGTGCATGTGGCATTGGCAGCTTACACATCTGGAAAGGCACCATCAATGCTGAAATGTATGTCCAAGTTCTAGAACAACATATGCTCCCATCCAGACGTCCTCTCTTTCAGGGAAGACCTTGCATTTTCCAACATGACCATGCCAGACCACATACTGCATCAATTGCAACATCATGGCTGCGTAGAAGGATCTGGGTACTGAAATGGCCTGCCTGCAGTCCAGATCTTTCACCCATCGAAAACATTTGGCGCATCATAAAGAGAAAAATGCGACAAATACGAATAGGCCTGTATTAGACAAGAATGGGCCAGCATTCCTATTCCTAAACTTGAGCAACTTGTCTCCTCAGTCCCCCGACGTTTGCAGACTGTTATAAAAAGAAAAGGGGATGCCACACAGTGGTAAACATGGCCTTGTCCCTTTAACTTTTTGAGGTTATTCATGAAGGCCATGAAATTTTAAATCAACTTATTTTTCCCTTAAAATAATACATTTTCTCAGTTTAAACATTTGAAATGTCATCTATGTTGTATTCTGAATAAAAAATTTAAATTTGAAACTTCCACATCATTGCAATATGTTTTTATTCACAATTTGTACAGTGACCCAACTTTTGTGTAGACGTGACTACAATAAACAGAACCCGACGTGCGCTGAGTTCCTTCTTATGTGACATAACGGTAATATACACTTTATTTCTGTGTGACTAATGTTAAAGAAGGTCTGATTGGTCTAATGTTATGATCTATGTTTTAAAATAGCTGAGGTTTAAATCTTTTTAGTAAACATGCAACAACGGACGTTTTACTTGTATGTTTATAGATAAGTATATATTATATATAGTTTCTTGTGTGGATTATACTAATCTATACTATTATAGTATTGTGATCGCGCTAGTTCCAGTGACTTATTTCTTATTAGTTTTTTGATAAATCTTCTCTTTGTTGTTGAAATGATGGGGTTGCGTGACGTTGTTCCATAAGAGGCATGTAAAGGGCGTGTTTTAGTGAAGCACAGCAGAGCTTCTGGCCCAACAGTGGAAACGCAGCGTGATCTTTTTGTCAGTATTGTTGTAGGTTTAGTTTTTATTCTTCAAAAAAATTGCACAATGGTATAATTAAATAAAACTACAGTGATTTAAGGGACAAGGCCACACTCCCACAGGTCAGCTTTTATCCTATAGCAATGGTATACATTCATTCAAGGTATATATTTCATTCATTTGATACATTTCTTAAGAATCAAACCAATGACTTTTGTGTTACTATCCCTATGCTCTACAGTTTGAGCTACAGAAATGCTCACATTACGTTTAGCCATTTTTTTTTTACAGCTTAGCATCGTTAAAACACATTTAAATATATTAAGTCAATACATCAACTAATATAACTCAATTGGTATATTCAGCGAGCTAATAATGCAATCAAAATTTAGATTATATTTTATTAGCTAGAATTTTAACTAGCAATAACAACCAAATGCTCCTCTCCTCACCACGATGGGAACCCAGTGTAACCAAAAGTTACAAGTATTCTCAAAAGTATTGAACATTAGGACTATCAAGTCTCTCTTCTCTTTTCTCATATTGCTCAAAAACATGTTTAGTAATATCAACAATTGTACTCCCTCCATTAAGTCTCATGCAAAGCATGCTGGGAACTGGAGTGTCAGTAACATCAACAGCAAAATACCGTTTTGCGGTGCTGAACTGGTTCCGCATTCACCCCACATAATTTATCTCAGTAGATTGCACGTTCACCTCAATTACATTATTTAAAAGCAAAGAAATCAAGATCAAAAGAGAAAATTTTGTTTGTTGATCCACCAGACGCGTTCCTCATTAGAGCATTTTCAACTCTACCAGTGGTGCCATGACTATTGTGAAGCTCATTATGATAAAGTGTCCTTGTTGGGTTGGCAGAGCCACTTGCAGCAATCAAGGGCCATGGGTTCTCAGTGGCGGTTGGCAGGAGAGCCAATATTTCCCTAGCAACTCACTGAAGAGGTCACTCAATTGCTGCTATTTGCAGTGTTGAGACTGCAAGAGAGGCAAACCTGACATTAAATTCCTCACCACGAAAACAACACATTCTCCTGGGATTTCTTTGATCCTCAGTTCTAAAAGACGGGAAATCCTGAGAAACAATGGGCTTGTATGATGTATTAACAATTCATCAAGGTAATGTTATAAATAAAAAGAGCCTAATGCTTACCTCACATTAATAACATGTACCCCCCAGCCCCCCCCCCCCCCCCCCCCCCTCACCACGACTATTCTAGCTCTTTTGCATGCATCCCATTACCTGTTCATTTCAGTGGTAGTCCCAAAACCACACAATTTTATGTTATATTTGGGGTTATATGCTGATATTTTTAATGATAATTATTTTCCCCACCTTAAATTACCATAAAGAAAAATCTCATTGTAATGCATCCAGATGATTTACATTTGATTTTTTGTTCAGTAATGAATATTTGTTAAAAACAAAAACAAAAAAAAGTGACAACAGTCACGAAAATAATGGCAAGAACAAAACAGGCTTACTTTTTTTTGACGCAAAATATGATTTTGTATTTCTCTCTTTTGAGTGTGGGATAAATATTCATCCCTTTATAAGTTTTATAAAAAAAATAATTAAATTTTTTTTTAAATAATAAATGAAATAAAATAACAAATATGCCCGCAAGGAAGACTAAACAAACAATGCAATGCAATTTGTAAAATGCAAAAAAAAAATGTTTTGAAAAATAATAAAAGATTTCAAATACAAAAATAAAGTAATAATAAAAGAGAGGCAGGAGGCAATGTTGTCTAATTTTACCATCTAAATGTTTATTTGTGTTTTGCAATGACACTGGCTTTTTAAATCTCTATTTTCTTTTGCACTTGCTATCTTAGGAGATGCATTGGAATTGTAAACAGTGAAAATGATAAAATACATTTCATAAAACTACTTACAAGCAGTGTACGTCCAAGGCAGAGGACGACCATACCTGCTCCGCCCCGATTTATAACAATACGTCATTTTATAGCTTTATGGTTCACATATTTACATAGGTACAACAACGCACATGGCACACCCACAAAACCTTGTGTGTTTTTATCTTTTTATCATTTTTTCTTAAGAATTATATATACATCCATTAACCCAGCTGCCTGCTGCCAGGGAAACACAGTTAATAATTTGTGTACTAATGTAATTCTTTCATTACCTGTAACTTACAATAAAATTAATACAGAGCTCAATCTACTGTCTTTTTCATAAAAAAGGTAAACTTATCCATAAGATAAGTCAACAAATAAAAATAATAAACATATTGCACTTACATCAGGACAGCTGTGGACCTGGATCAAAGTGGAAAAGGGAAATTCAGCTGACTGCAATGAACAAAGCAACCAGTGAAACCTCTAATAAATAACTACATTTTTTGTATTGGTAAAACATGTCGTCTTATCAACAAATATAGGGAAAGATCCTAACTGACCTTGTGCCCTATTAAATATAGAGTGCATGATTAAACCTAAAGTCCGGAAAAACATTTTAAGTGTAGAAACGGAAGGTTAAGTAGGTCTGGAAGCTTCATAGTTGAGTGCCATAATGTCCTGAGAATACTGTCTCTTCCATTCTTAATGTGGAGCTACGATGAATGGCTTATTGGCTTTACATAAGCATGTTTTGTATAGTCTTTAGAAACCAACGACAGTCCATTTCAAGCTCAGAGCAAAATGCTCTAATCTTCAGGTGCAGTTTGGTCCATTCCTCTAGAGCGTTTATACACCTATTTATGAAAAGTGTATTATATTAGGGTTGTGCCAGCATTTTTTGCACCCCATCATGTGATATGGAATCGACAGACATGGAGGAAGGTTCACAGGAACACCACGGAGCGATAAGTGCATGATCATCAATGTCTTCTACGTGCCATCCAGACATCAAACCCCGTAGGCACAAGACATTTCTGAAATGTCCAGGAAAGTCATCATGAAATGGAGAACAAAGAGAGGTGCAGTGCTTGAGCAGAAGAAGAGAAACATGCTAAACAGTACCCAGCTGTCTTAGTGTTAAAGAGGCAATAATCGCCTCTTTTGTCTCCAGTACACTTGGAAAACCAATTAAATAAAATTCAAATGGGAATAACCAGCATTATTCAGCATGGTGGTGCCCCACTCGTCCAGCGCCATTAGGTCGGTCACACTACCTTTTCCTCTATCTTTCACCTCTTGTAAACAAAGCCTTGTGCATTTTTCCACTCCCTGTTTCCTTCACCACATTAACAGATAAAATGGCTGATGAGAATGAAATGCCAAGTGAAAGAAACCTCTCCAATGCTATATATATAGTCTCTCTTTCTCGCTTTCTCTCTCTGTCATCTTAGGAGGAGGAGGATGTCGATGTGGTGCTGGGTTTCTTTTGATTCACTAAGTCCATGTAGAGTTCTGAACGCAGAAATCGAGGGTATGAGTCTTTCTCCATCAGGCCATATATCCTCCTCTGGGCCTGGTCGAAGCAAGAGCGATCAATGTTTTGCACGTTTTCTTTAGTATGTTCCCTGGTGTAAGAATCCAGATTCACCTGGAGGACAAACAAAAAGCCATTACTTGCAAGTCAACAGACGTTTTAATTCATGTTGCGGCTAGGTTACAGACAGTTTAACCAGAAAGCATATTTGCGGATTTCCCCCAGTCCATTTATAGACCGTCTATAGACCTCGTGCTCCAGGAGGGCCACCTTCCAGCAGAGTTCAGCTGCATTCCCAATTAAACACACCTAAACCAGCTAATCAAGGTCTTCAGGATCACTAGAACTTCTAGGCAGGCGTGTTGGAGTTAAACTCTGCAGGACATTGGTCCTCCAGGAGCAGGAATAGACACCCTTGGTCTAATGCATATTGCGCAGAAATGGCAAATCGCTACTTCCAATGCAATATGATACTACTTCATGCATAATCCAAGTGTTTTATTTATATTCCACATGGAAAAAAAACATGTTTACATTGACTATGAAATACTTAGTGCTTACTATTTGTGGAAATTCTGACAAGTCAAGGAGACTTAACCTTATAAACACAACTTTGTTGGTTTGTATGACATTTTCTTTAAAACAATTCATGAAGATCGGCACACTAAAGCTATTTACCTTTTAAAAAGGAGTGAAAAAAATCATCCCATATCTTTATTTAGTATATTATTGATTATGGTTGCCCAAAGTTTGATTATTGTAATAGGTCACCACTTGGTGTTCATTGAAAAGTCATGGTCTTGAAACTAAAACCAGTTGAACAATAGCCTTTTTTATATATATAATCCTGCTCCTAAATGGCACATAAAACAAACTGTGATTGGTCATTTAACATGTTGGTAAGATGGTCTCTTTCCAGTAGCCAGAGTAAGCTGAAACCTGGACTGGACTTTACGCTGAAAGTCAAATATCTGGCAGCTTGAAATTACACAAAGCTCAGGCTTCTTCAGTTGTACTGCTCGAAAAATTGCTGCGAGGTCCTGTTGCTCATCTGATTTTGAATTTCCAAACTGCTTTCCAAGTTTGCAAAATGAAAACATGCACTCATGCTATCTGCTGTGTGTTGTGTGGCCAAGAAGGAGACCATTATTCAGGCATGACATAATATCCTACATGGCTGCTTCTTTGACAAATTTTTTGGGCTCATGACACAAACCAGATTATTTTAAGATCGTTTCCACCCTTTTTTTATGCTGCTAAATACAGAATGATGGCATTGTTTATATGTAATGAGTGGTACTCAACAATTCACAGATAATATCTGGGGTGACTTTTAATGTTCACTTTTCTGTAAAATTTGAACTAAATATGAGACTTCATGCTCACCTCCTTACAGGACTGGATGGCAATGAATTCCGCAAAGATTTTCTTAGCTTTTGATGTCATCTTGGACTGTGATTTAATCTTCTTGTAATCCTCACAGGCCAGCCAGAAATCCAGATTCTCTTCACTAAACTCTGTGCGCAAGAAAGCTCTAAATGCCGCCAGCCCATCTGATGAGAGAGAGGGAAAAAATAAAGAGGCAGAAAAGGGGAGATGTTATTGGATGGATAAACAGAGAACCATGGCAACGGCAGCCTTCACTGAAGAGGCAGCGCTAAGTGCCAAACCCTGAGTCACTACTTAACGCATAAACATGAGAACACGACTCCAACCAACGATTTAATTCCATGTGTTCTCCTCCGAGACTCCCGCTGCCATGTCCTGGGCACCATGAAACATTTTCATAACTATTCTATTATTATTTTTCTGCATTTCTTATTTTAATTAAGTTCCTGACTCACGTTCAGGGACTCAACTTAATTAAATCCCATTATTTGTACTGAAGGTTGCTGTAGCTGCCAAGCACAAGCCGGTAAGCACTGCAGCAAAATGATAATATCTGCACTGATTTTAGATCATCTTTATGTAACCAGCAATACCAATGAAGTAGCTACATTTTATGCAATACAGAAGAAAAAAAAAATAAATTATTCAGCTTATGATTATTTTACAGCACATGCATCACAGTGACTTCCTTATACAGTAGCATTACACACATTTTTACAGACATTTTTTAAGATTTCCTTTCAGCTCTAAAGGCGCCCAGTATTAAAATAGAAGGAAGTGTGGCCCCGTCCCAAAGCACGCAATCACCTTTCCGTTCTCATAAGAGCCTGCTGATAACAGCATGTGGATGCTCTCAGGTTTTCATATGAGGGAAACAATCGCTGCGGAAAAAGACATCTCCTGCCTCAAATCTCAGGATCTAATTGCATCACAAGCATTTTCAACATCACAAAACAAGTGAATCTGATTAAAAACCATGATATGGATGGTGGGGTTTTGTCTGAGTGCTTTGATCTGTGGTCTTTCTCTGACTCCATATGGATGTAGGATTCTATTAATCTAGGATTACTATGAGAGCCATTGACCATGTTCAACAGACCGTTCATTCAGTGACTCAGAGCAGGAAGTCGAGGGAAAGCATGCATGCTTAACACACTGCAACAATGCAGTCATCATCCCTGTGGATTCAAGCCAAGCCAATGGAATTCATCAAATACATCCAAAAAACAAGTTCATTATATACAAGAGGAAAGGAAATGGCATAAAGAGAATATGTCTTACATTTGTGGATGAGCAGCTTGTCCAAAGATTCTCCCCACTTCATTGCCTCTTCTGGAGTGGGCCTGCAAATAAAGGCAGAACGGTTTTTCAGCAAACCCATCTCTGTCAGGTTTCTCATTGTGTGACCCATTCGAAGCTCTGCCCTTCTCTCGCTTGAGTGTGTGTGTGAGCGAGCGTCTGTCGAAGTGTGTGAGTGTCTGAGTAAGTCTCTCTTGGATGGCCTCTTTTATACTTCCCACTGTGGAGAGGAGGGGGTGGGATCAGGCTGCTCCAGTAGGATTACGTGTCAGCCGGAGGCTCCGCCCACAGCTTCTCTCAAAGACTCATTCTTGCCTTCATTGTCTGTCTAAACTCAGCACCTACAGTCTGCAGCTTTAACACTTACTGTGACACTGCCAAATAAGGAAACTGTATCTAACAGGGGAGTGTTATTTATCATAAAACCATCAATCAGATCATAGAGTGCACTTAAAGATGTGCGCTTTACAACTGTAATTTTTATTTTGACCTACTTGCAACTTCTGTGCATTGATTTGTAGATCTGTGCCATGAAACAGTTTATATTCTGCAGTTCATGTATAGCTGAACACACTTAAAATACTAATACTAACAATATCATTCATCTCTGCAATATAAGCGTTTTTGCAGCACATATCTAATCATAATTTAACCCTTTGATGCATTACTTACTCTACATTAGACAGATCTTTTAAAGACATTTTAACCACCATAGTATATCATTATTATATCAATGACAGTCATATATACAGTATACAGTATATATATGTAGTTAACGTTTTAGGGGGTAAAATTTTGTGAGTGTGCTTTTGTAAGTTCTAGTTTATTTATTTTTTGTTTGGGAGGCTTTTAATATGTTTACTTTTTCTTTATTATTATTTATTTAATTTGTATTCTTGGCGAAGCAAACTGAATAAAAGATTTTAATTTTTCTATTTTACTTTATTTCAAGTCACCTTTTTAGTAACAAATATGTTTTTATTGGTTTTGATAACTGCGCTGTGACAAAGTGTCAATAAAGCCATGTATACTGTGGAATATACGAATAACTATTACTATTCTTACTACTACTATCTATTATCAATAGGGTTACTTAAATACTATGTTAAACTCTATTATTTATATTGCACAAAAAAAAAGTCCGTCTTGTAAAGGTATTAATCTAGAAAGTAGATCTTTTTTAGAGCCTTTCCTCATGGTTTGTTGCTAGGGCGCTGCTTATTCATCCCACACACATGAGGGCATATAGCGCAGGGCACTCCAGCTAAGTGCATCACAATCCACCGCCATTGAAGCAAGGCGGATACTCACAACCCCACATACACACAACACACCCACACAAAAAAACAAAAGGAAAAATCATCACGACTCTGTCCTCAAAAGGCTACAACACACAAACACACACAACGCATGCACACATAAACACACACGCTTACTTGAGGCAGATCATTTCATGGATTTGTCGAGCTTAGGCACTGGGGTTCTTGCGGCGGGCAGATCTCATTCCTCGCTCCGCAGGTAAAGCGAATCCAGGCGTGTCTTCATGCTTTGGCCCTGTGCACAAAAAAATGGCCCAGAAGGGAAAGAGTTATGTGCTGGCATAGTCATACACAGAACCAACAAATCAATCGCAGTTTCATGGAAAGCACAACACCTACATAAATCCAACCATCCATATATGCGTCATTACACTGACAAGAACAACAACCATAAAATCTTACGTACAAGCCGTTAGCATGTTTTCCGGCCTCAATCCGGGCAGTTATCAAAGTTGAGAAGAACCTGGTTGTCACGTTCTGGATCTGTAATATATGAACTCCACACAACTTCTTTCTTACTCTTCTGCCCTTGCCTCTTGTACAAAAGACATACCGTCTTCCCTTCTCGCGCTAGTCCGTGTCTGAAGGCGAGAGGATGATATGAAGAGGGAGGGTTGTTGGCCTTGTCTCTCCATATCCATCTCGCTTTGCCGCTGTGCAGAGGGTAGGAAGTGTGCGGCAGGAAAGCCACCGGGAGTCCCGGAGGCCCTAACCTAGGGCCGATGGGCCCCGGGGACCGCTGTGGAGTGCAGCTGCATCTCCAAATCTCCAAAAACCTGACTGTTCACCCCTGGATCCACGTCTCTGGAGATGCATGAGACTGCGCGGGCTGATGTCTCTGCGCCCGTTAACGGTCTCCTTAGATGCGCCGTCCTGCCCGCCCCCCCCCCCCTCCCCCCGCCCCCCCCCCCCCTGACGGGAAATAGTTGTTTGTAGTTGGCATCTGCTACCAGCTGCCTTACCTCGACGTACCTGCTCGCAGTAGGAACGAGTCTTACACTACAATTTCACCGCACTGATTTCCATCCTGTGGCTTGCGCAGATCCTCTGCCCTCATCAGCTGCATTTGGCCTCTCGTAACGCAGGCACAGACTGATGACAGTACCAAAAAAAAAGCTGAATCCCATTTTTGGCCCTCCCAAGGCCACTGTTCCCACTTAAAGCACACACTGAGTGTTCCTGCGGACCATGATTGTACAATAGGCATGAGGTGTTGTTAGATACAACATGAAGTTTATACAATTCAAATACCCAATAAACAATGCTGGGGGCTCGGCAGTACATCATCGTAATTGGTTGTAGCAGGGCGAGATGTCCTGGTTTAGCTATTTGTGCTGAGGCTAGAACCTATAGGAACTTGATGCTCTGTATATTGGCTGTTGTATAACAACTTATCTAAACAGAATTTAGTGTCAGAACTATTCATTTTGTGATCTGACACTGTTCAGTGATTTTTTTTCCCCCAGACAGTTGGTGTAAAAATATTTTAGAATTGTATACGGACGACTTGTTTTGTGTGTGAGTGTTTTTATGGTTTTTAAAATAAGTTTCTGCTGCTCACCAGGGCTACCTTTACACAGTAAAACTGTGAAATATTTTAACAATTTGAAATAATTGCTTTCTATGTGAATATATTGTATTGTAATTTATTCCTCGTGGTCAAAGTTGAATTTTCAGCATCATTGCTCCAGTCTGTCACATGATGCTTCAGAAATGGCATCCCAATTTTTTTTTTTTGTGGAAAAATATCTGAAACCTGATTATATAAATTTTTTTGCAGGAATTTCTTGTGATGAATAATGAGTTTCAAAAGATTTATTTTGGTAAAAGCAATCAGCATCTTCTTCTGATTACAGTTATTTTCCTAAGCAATGGTAAATTACTTTTTCGCTGTCACTTTTGATCAATTGGATTGGCGATTTATGGGTGCAATAATATCGAGTATTTATTGGAATTAAGCAGTTGGTATGCAGTGATTTGGTCTTCAACGGTGTTTGCACACGAAACAACCTTTGGCAGTGCAACGTAAAATAAGTCAAATTCTGTTAGCTTATACTGGCTGTCTAATAATCTGACAGGGCTAAATTGTTTGGTCATGCTCTGGCTATGATGATGTAAAGCGTAGACTTGGAGGTGCCTGTCAAAACAATGAAAATGAAATACTGTGGGCAGCTATTTATCGACATATTATTTGCCGCTGTAGGCTCGGATCTACTAAAATTCCTCCTGCTGAACAGAGGATCCTAGCTGTGACCATTAGTAGCCGCGCAAATACGACCGCCAGGCTGCTTCTTTTTCAATAAAAATTATCAAGCTACAAGAGTCCTGAGGTGAAAAAAAAAAGGTGTGGGGGAAAAAAAGATCAACCTATCCGATTACAGAATTTGCAAGCAGGTTTCGATTTAAATCCATAAAAAAAAAATGTACGCCCGCCAAGTTTCAAAGCTAAGGCTGTTACGTATTCCTGAGATCTAACTCAGACTCAGCTCAGCAAGCTGGGAAATGAGATGATGAAACGTTAGTCAGCCGTGGTGTGACTAACTGAGAGGAAGTTCCTCACACCAGATGTTTGAGAAAGAAGGCGACAAAGCTAATTTAAAAGCGATGACAATTCAACTCCATGAAAAAGTATGTCCATTATTGATGAGTCTAAATGCTACACACCTATAACTTATAATTGCGGACTTAAAACTGTATGGTTTTATCTAATTAATTACAATACAGTTTGCCTTATTTAATACATTATTTATGGCTGGTGTTAACCTTTGAGGATGATGCCAAAAGAAAGTTTTGACAAATTTGATTAACTAGGAAGACTAAATGTGTAGAGTTCTGTATAACTTCAATGAGAATACAATATTCTGAGAACTTTATTCTGTTATAACATTTGTCATTTAAAAAGCACTTAGCCTTACAATAAGGCTTGCCTACAAAATCGTTTACAGTGTCAAATATGTTTATATCTTAAGAATCTAGTGATGTTTGCGCAAAGACATTAGCCCATAAACCCCCTTTTTATTTGTTCGGGCAGCTAGCTGAACTCCCTGTATGAAGTCTCTGGTTGGAGCAATAAGAAATATTGAAAGCGCCGCTCAGAATGAAACCCTCGGGGCAGAGAGGGGGGGTCTTGCTCAGATAAGCATCATACTGCTGAAAATCATCATGCTTTTGGTAGATAAACGACTCACTGCGACAATGACTTAGATTTCAATACAGCTAATCAAAACATTAAAACTGCCGAAATAATGCGTGCATGTATTTGAGATGGATTCCAGATTGATTGCAAAAACTTTGTATTGTCAAACTTCGCTACCACATTAAATTGGCGAAAATCAAGCGAAGCTTAACAGAGTGAGGAAACAAATAAATCACAATATATTCATTCGGCAAAGCTCTCTATTGTATAAAAAATAGAGGTGCTTTTACTAAGGAATAAATGATAAGTTGGCTCATAGGACAATTGTGTTCAGACTGTATTTATTTTTTATTCTGAGTGGGCGATGCTGTCTTAAATGGAAGGTATACGTAAGGAAGGCCTCGGTGTTGCGATTGCATACAGCACTAGGAGGAAATGTTCTTCAGCAGTTTATGATGCTCTAGTGGAAAATATTAGAAGTGTCCATAGAATAGCATTTTATGATCGCAGGTCGGGTTTCCTGTGATTCTTATAAGCTGTGTAGGCTTGAGCGAAAACTAGATGAATGCAAACAAGAGGAAAACTGCTAATAACAGTCTTGAGTGCTATAACTTATTTAGACAGTTACATAAGGCTTGAGTTTGTCCTTCATTGCATCAGCAGGAGCGAAATCGGACAGGTTTTGGGAAAGGCTCTCAGTGACATTAAAGGGTCATATGTGCCACGCATCGTACTGGATGTGATCATTACACACTATATATATGGGAGAGAGAGTGTGACGCATCTAGATTATACTGCACTTGAAAAATTAGGCAACAGAAATAACTTCTAGCATCTTGATTAGAAAGAGACCTCACAGTGAAACACAAAGTATTTACAAATCAACAGACCATCAAAAGTAAATATTAAATGTTCAAGGTCCCATCCCAGTTTAAAGGCATATATCGGATTGTGTAAAGAATCATACTCACCTCACACGACACACACATTAAGCACATCACATATGGATCTAAATTCATGAAGACACATGTTGGGGGGCACGTCTCCATTAAACTCGTGCAAAAAAACCTGTCTCTGGCAAAGCTACAGTACTGTGAAAAGTTTTTAGGCACTTGTGTAAAAATGCTGTAGTGAAGATGCTTTCAAAAATAATGTCATAGATAGATTTTTTTTATCAATTAACCATTATTAACTAAATCAAATCAATATTTGGTGTGACCATCCTTTGCATTTAAAACAGCTTTTTTCCCTTGGTACAGCTTGCATAAACGGCATGTTTTTCTGTAGGTTTGGCAGGTAAATTTCTTGCAGGGGCAATCTATGAGACGAGTTGCGCCACAGTTCATTCTGGATATATCCGTCTCACGTTTTTTTCTGTTCATTTAATGTCCGTCTTCCCAGACAGTGTATGGATCATTATTCGGTGAACGATATCTGCTGTGTGGACGCATCTGGCTGTAATGTCATTAAGGAGGAAAAAGACTCCTAGTGTGGATGACAACAAATCCTCACTGGATTATTACAATGTAATCGCAAGGAATAGTTTGTGATAAAACTTGATATTTACAGTATTTAGAGATAAATAAAGCATAATTAAGGAGGGTGCTCTCACAAAGACATTTTTTAAGTTGGATTATTATTTATTTTTCTTTAAGTGTGTAAGGATAAGTATGCCCCACACAAAGTTGCTGATCTCACGCATAATTCGAGGTCAGTCGGGGCACTAAATTATATAAGTTGGCGAACTTCTTCAGAGGTATGCTTGAAACAAACCATGCAACACCCTGCGATGTGTTTATCATGATAGAGTATACAGTAATGTCCATATTCACCCATATTTGAATCGCTGTCAGGTGATTATAATATATAAACTAAAATCTTATTCTATGGGGGGGAGGGGGTAGAAGATAACATAAAGTGTAGCCAGGTGGTAGAAATAGAGGTGTCAATATTGGTCGAGGGATATCTATTAACCGCAATCATCTTTGTTCTGCCCCCTCTCTTTGCACTATACAATCGGCATATTCTGCTGTATGTGTTGTGTGTAGTGTGTGTGTGTGTGGGCGCAAGCAGCGTGGCGCAAAGAGACAGCGCCTCTGGCCGTTTCAGGTGCCACCGTTATTGAGATCCAGGCACTGCTTTGTCGCCACACCATGTTAGAATTGCCATGTGCTATCATTCGGCCTGCCCTTCCTGCACAGAGAATAACTCCACGCGCCATTGAAAATGTGTTATACAGCATATTATCTCAGGCTATAAAAAGAAGAGGAAGAGGAACTGAAACAGCCTCAGTTATATCTGTCAGCACCTGCTTGGCTCTTTTGGCTAGATCGAAGATATGTACAGATGCTGTTACGTACATCGTCAAAGAAAGGTAGTGTAATGAGAGAGTGGGCGGGGATAAGAATGAGCTTCACCAGAGAAAATATATAGATGCATTGTGCTCCTTGTAGGCTGCTATTTTTATGCTCTTTCATCTGGGTCATCAAGTACTAAATAGCGATGCAGTGCGAGCTATGTTCTCATTTAAAGGAATAGTTTCACCCTCACAACATGTATTTTTGTGAATTTTCCTCACCCTCACGAATATCTCTAGTGCCAAAATATGAGTCCATAAGTCCATAAATAAAACTCCCTCCATTGAAAATAAGCATCCTGCTTGGTTGTCCTCGGTCAATTCACTGTGCTACTTCAATCCCTATCCAATAGCATATTTGTTTAGAGCTGTTTCGGACTGTTTTCATTTGTTAAGGATGCTCGATCTCTGCATACTTCTCACCTGATTCAGACCATATGACTATTTCACTGGAGAAAGCAATAAAATGGATAAAGGACTTTGTTTGGAAATAAATTAATGGATTTGTTTCTTACAAACACAAATTTTTTCACTTCACAAGATGTTAACTGAAGGCACGGAGTCATGTGGATTACTTGTGGATTAATATGAAGTTTTATTTTCAGCTGTTTTAACTCTCATTCTGATGGCACCCATTCAATGCAGAGGATCCATTGGTGAGCAAGTGATGGAATGCTACATTTCTACAATGAAGAAACTAATTTTACAGCACATTTACATCTTGGATGGTCTGAGAGTATATTTTCAGAACATTTTCATTTTCGAGTGAACCTTTAAATACTAAATTTGTAAAATGCCTTTACATTACACATTTGTCTATAGCTAAAGCAAATTTCTTGCGTTCAGTTTTATCAGTTCATGCGTTGTTAGGAAATCAAACCCTTTGCCACTGCTAGTGCCATGCTCAACGGTTTGAGCTACAAAAAAAAAAAAAAAAAAGACACACTTGTTGACAATTAAATGCTCAGAACTATTAAATTAATTTCAAAAGCATAACTCAGACTTGAAAAAAATAGGTGAAGGTATTGAACAAATGTTACATATCAAAGTTAAATTAGAATATACATTTAAGTGAAGGTTCTGAAGCAATTAAACATTTATTACATGATCGCAAATCATTTGTTCACACATCACGAAGGACGTTGGCCTCTCCTATTAATTTACAAGTTTAAACATTTGAACTGCTAAGCTCTTTAATTAAGAATTTTCAGACACCATATTGCATAGTGCATGATCTGTTGCATGTCCAGTTGTGTCAGAAGCTGTGCAAGCGGGTCATATGCGGTGGGAAAAGTCTCTTAAAATACGTGACTAGCATTGTGCTTGAGGGCGAGGGGTCAGCAGTTCACACGCGACCTATCTGCTAGAGAGATGCTGACCCCATTCATTTAGAGAATAACAACATTGGGTACATTATCAAGCAGAGAAGGCATCTGCTCCCTGAGACTGGGGCTCCCCAGCGTTCGTGCTCTGTCACGTCACAGGCCTGTAATTCAGTCATCAAAGCCGCAAACAACACAACCTCGACCAGGAGGATCTAACACGCTCCGCCCTCACTGGAATTTATCAAATTAGGATGCTCTGATCCAGCTCCTCTGAGCCTGTTGACAGACATTTCCCCACAGCCAGCCCTGCAGGGTAAGCCAGAGATAGAGGAGGAGAGGAGATGGTTGCAAGCCACAATTATCTCCAGGCTTTGCCAATTCCCTCTCTGCTCAGTATAGAATATAGAATAATAGAGCTCAGCGCTATTCCAGGCCGTGAAACCAGGACACTTGCTGTGGGAAAGACATTTAGAACGTGACAACTATTGTGATGACTCGCGGTAAGACTTCAGTTTAAAACAAATGCAATGTAGAGTCCAATAGGAGTCCTGTTTCTAAAATGCTGAATTTCTGCACCAAAACACTGGTTTAGCTACGAAATATGTCACATTTGTTCAAGCAATTGTTCAAGCACATTTGTTCAAGCACTTTTGTGTGCCTGTATTGTGTGCATAATACATTTGCTATTATTAAGTACTGTGTACATGTCTCACCGTCGCTTTAATGTCACCTTTTCTTCAGTGCCTTAGTGGAGACCATTTTCTGTACTTCACAACTAAAAACTAAGAAACTTTAAAGTAGTCATATGGAATTGTATCAAATTATTGACACAAAAGTTGTTTGAAAGTTCATGTTAAAAATGTTAATTGTTATTATTATTGTATTTGTGAATCTCTAAATAAATAAATAACTTTCATTAAAATGCCAATTCACTATTAATTCATCAAGCTCAAGGTTGTTTTACATTTCATTTATTCTTTAGTTCTTAATCTACCATCGTTCTCTATTATGATTTTAATTTACTTAAGAGTACTTAAGATTACTTAAGATTAAAATATCCAAAAATATTCAATAAGGTAAATATAAATATGGATAGTATATTGAATAGTATATTATTTCCTTTTTCACAGATTTTATTTTTTGATTCATTACAGTAATGGGAACTATAACGATAAATGTGTCATTTTAATAATGCAATTATGCAACTTATATATATAAAGTAAATAAAAGTAAACAATTAATTAAATTAAATTCAAATAAATAAATAAATGTTTATATTTTTTGAGTGAAATATGATCCTCATATATTTTTGACACATTTCATGAGGTTCACGCAAACAATTTGTTGAATCAATCCAGAGACACTTTAAAATATCTTACGTGAAGAACATCAGGAAGGAAAACACACTCAAGTTTACTGACAGATTTAAACCAACACAAAATAGGAAAGTCACTTTCAGGTTAATGAAACCACCAAACATCAAAATCCAAAAGAAAGAAAAGCTGAAACATCAGCACTTCACGTGAAGCTCTCCCAAACGCCCTGCCAGACGAACCACAGGAGACGTGAACTCCCGTCACCCTCATCTTTTTCCTCTTCTAAAGTAACCTCATGATTTCTATTTTTACCTCCCTCCTTCCCTCTTCTCATTACTGTGAGAACTCTCAGAGCAGCAGAGGAGACACTTATAGGAGCATTTGGTCCCTACCTTTCAAGGTACTTCTCAGAGAAATCCACCATTGTGTGTAAGGTGTGTGTGAGGGGTGGAAGAGCAGGGTGCTGGGACAGTCACATTCCTCTAACTGCACACAGAGCCTCTGTATCTTTATATAGCACAGGATCTCAGGGAGGCAGAACCAGTGTGAGCCAATCACAGGCCAGATCTTCACTACCATCAGTTTCGACTGCTGTAGCTGTGTTCAGTGTGTTTACAACACACTAAATTGTCGCACCATACAGTTCTGTCATGTTAGGTCTAACCTACATGTAGGCTGACAGATGTTTATATGTTAGAATTGATTGAACATATAAGGAATGTGGAAGATGTGGATATTTCAGTGATGCTATCTATCTATCATATTTAAATAGGTCTATGAATGTTATGCAGCATATATACACCATCAAGACAGTTTGGGTAGTACGTTTTTTTTTGTTTATAGAAATTAATATTTTATTGCAGGCAAGGACTTAATCAATTGATGCCAAAAAAAACAAGTATGCCGCCATTTCGTGGCGACAGAAAAAAGACGAAAATTTTAATGGAGCTCATTGTTTTCAGATATTAAGCAGGCATTGATAATATCAGAAATACTTCGGCTGAGAAATCAATGGAAAAGCGTTTATTTGCAAAGTGCATATATTATTTCTGTAATATTGGTCTGTTTAATTTAGCTTTCAATGATAAATACTGCTTAAAATAATGGGCAGGGCCATTCGGGGGGGGGTCAAAAATATCTTTTTTTCAAAAAAAAAAAAAAAAAAAAGCCTTATTATCTAAAAATCATACAAATTTGACAGACGCGCAAATTCTGGAACTTCGCTAAATTATATATCTAAAACTTTTATTAATGTCATGACATGTAACTGTTTGTAGATTGTTGGCATAAGTATTTTGGCTTAATATATTTATTATTATCCAAAAGGTATCTGCCATTTATTGTAAATAAAGAAAACACAAGAAAGTTAGGTTTCAAATTCTTAAATAGTTATACTGTACATTTAAAAAAGTATTGTGAAACTATGACACCTGTGTGAACTCTAGGAAAACTGCCCTAAATCATCCACTAAAAAGCTGATTAAATATCATGTTTGTACATTCATGTGCCTTTTACATTAGCGCACATGCTATGGATCATTGAGACGGGGCATATGCATATTCACATTCAGAGACGTTGGCTTTCACATCACGATGCGCCGTCGCGGCAGTAATTTCATCTCAGTTGAATTTCTCTTTGAATGGAAACGCTCATAATGAGGTAATGTGATGACAGCTACTCCAGCCACCACACCTGGGAACTGCGGTCGCAAGCTCATGTTGACAGTGAAGGTTAGAGTCTGCAAATTCATTCTGTAACTTGAAAGCAGCTGTGTCCTGTGCCCTTGGGTGAGCCACGGCTCAGCTGTTTTCAGAACAGTTGAATATGCAGACTGAACGTCTTTCTCTTTCACCAGAGGTCTGCAGTTACACTGATCTCAGATGAGTGCTAGTGTCTACTTTCTGTGTCTAGGTCTGCTGTCATAAACCAGGTGCCAAAAAGGTGGGGGGGAAAAAACTTCCTGCTATTAGAGCCAAACCAGGTGCATCTGCTATCACATGAACTGATCTGTGTAGGTGGACTTTTTACCCCTTATTGGGAGATTTTAGATCTGCTTCTAGCTACATAAGATCAATTTTACATGCCATTGTGTTCTCAAGTAAGAAGTAGAAAATCAACATTTTTTTCTGTATTATAATTTGATTTATGATAAGGTGCATGTTGAATGAATCGGCATATTTCAATTTAATTTGATAGCATTTTATCAAAATGTTAGCTTAAATGATGGGGACATTACATAGACTTCTATTGTTTTTATATACAGACAGTGACTATGTTTACATGGACATCAGTAAATCTAATTATTTACCTTATTCTAAAAAAGCCAATATTATGATTATGGTGTTTACATGAGCTGCTTTTAGAATATTCCTTTCATGTTCCCGTTTTATATGTTATAGTACATAGATATATTAATGGCACACGTCATTACGTCCCCTCCAGAATTTCACGTAGAAACATATAGAATTCCAACACATAGAAACTTCATTATGATGCCATATAAAAGTTTGGGGGGGGGTTCATTTAATTTTACAAAAGGCTTCAGATTGTCTAGATAAATTATTGTCATGCTATACGTGCAAACAGACGACGGCGTTGCTCTTTTGTTTGCCGTCAAAATTTGACCACTGCTGTGAGTAAATCCTGATCAAATTTTTATATATATTTTTTAAATCCCAGTCAACGCTTCACACTCCTGTCCAGTTGGTGGCGGTAAATGCACCATTTAAGCTGGTTTACCAACCGCCATTAAAACATTGAAAGAAGAAGAAGAGTGAATCCTGTTGCAAAATGCGGCGAAAAGTCCTACACGATGGTAATAATGTGATTAAGGTGTATACATGTCTATACTGCACTTCGATAATGTGACTAAAATATGAATACTCCACGTCTTAATTCGATTTGTGCTTACTTCGAGTATGACTTTAGCCGGATTAAGGTTATCAAAAATCTCTACATGGTAGATTCTTAATCAGAGTATTGTCTTAATCGTGTTAAAATTGGATTCTTGTTGTCAATGTAAACTTACTGATTGATAGATTTTATAAGCTTATCCTAACCCACACCCTAACCCCTACCCCTCACAGAAAACTTTCTGCATTTTCAAAAGTAAAAAAAAACTAAAAAATAGTTATAGGGGGGTCCTATTTTTTACAACATGGGGTATCCGACCCATAAGGGAGGTTTTTGTGTGAGGGTAGAGTGTGGTCAGGTTAGCCTGTCACTTTGGGGTACAAGATGCTGGGGGTTCTGCGCAACATATTGTTAAGTAGGTAGTCAAGCAGCTGTCTGTTGTGACTGAAAAACTGTTAGCACATTTTATGTTTTGTTGCAAGGACTGTCGCAAATCGCGAGAACAATATTGATTTTCTCTTTTGTTTAAATCGCCTTTTGGAATTAAAATGTGGTATTTGATTTTTCACTTTAATTCACATTTTTAGTCAATTAAGTCCTGGTTGTGCGGGTTAATATTGTAAGAAGCAGTTTTGTACTTGCATTAATATCGGCGAACAGTTAGAGATAGGGGCACTGTTAGATTCAAGTCATCCTTAATATTGAGCTAGACATAAAATGTGTGTCAGCGATACAACGTTTCACGCAGGGGTAAATTTCAAAATTAATTACTATGTGGGGCAAATGTGTGGGGCAATATTGATGAGAATCATAGGGGCAAGTGGCAAATGATTGTGTCATCTCAGCATTGGGCATAATGGGCAGGGTCCCAAAGAAGCATGATGACTAAAAAAATGCATGTCAATTTGATAAGCCATTTCTATGATGTTGTTGTGTTATAGTGCCTTAGGTTCGAAGTGTGCCTACCCCTAGCTATTTATTATGTGTCCCTTCAGAGCAGAGGCTACTTAGACATACAGGGGGTAAAATAAGTATTGAACGCGTCACCATTTTTCTCAGAAAATATATTTCTAAAGGTGCTGTTGAATTGAAATTTTCACCAGATGTCGGTAACAAACCAAGTAATCCATACATACAAAGAAAACAAAAAAAAAAGTTCAGAAATTAAGTTATGTGTAATAAAATGGAATGACCCAGGGAAAAAATATGAATAACACATGAAGAAATGGTGTATATGGAAATTAATATTAGTTGGTTCAGTCCCAAATGATGGCCTATAAAAAGGTGTCTCATGATCAATGTGTCACACAAGAAACATTTCACGATGGGTAAAATCAAAGAGCTCTCTCAAGACCTTCGCAACCTTATTGTTGCAAACCTTATTGCTTGCAAAACATATCACATGATGGCATTGTTATCCTAGAGGTGCATTTCTATCACACTTCCTGATGTTCGCACGTGAGGGCCTGTGGTCAGTCGACGTGGCCATAATCCGGAAGTGGAAAGAACATAATTTCACCATAAACATCACACCGTGCCATGGTGTGGGCTGCACAAGATTTCTGACTCTAGAGTAAGTGAAAAATGATCAGAAGAGTTGTGCTAAGAGGCCCTAGGACTCAGCTTGTGGAGATCTTCAGAAGACTCTGGAATTAAGGCAGGGACATTGTTGTGTCCAAACAGAAAACGATAAGTAATCGTACTCACGCTCCTATGGCATTGTATACACAGCCTGCTACCACTCTAAGACTTTTCCGTTCTCCATTGCTGAAGAAAACAGCCATGTGAAGCTGCGTTTAAAGTTTGCTGCACAAGCATCTTAGACAAGCTAGTGAAATACGGAGAACTATAGTACTGGTCAGTCTGAGATCCAAATTAAACTCATTTGATGCGCATTAGAGACACACCTACTGTCATATTTTGAGGTACAACTGGCAATGACACATCACTCCATGCGGCACGTTCGAAAAACATCATGGTGTGGCACTGGAAAAATTCATATAATTGAAGGAAGGATGAATGAAAAAATGTAGGGGCATAGAATCTTGCTAAAAATCTTACTGTGCCATCTAACGCAGGATGATGATTATGAAGACAAGGTGGTAGCATTTTCTGCAAGTACTACATGGATATATGCATCGCTAAACAACAGGCCAAGGAAATCTCTCATGGTTTCAAGAGAGAGATATTACAAAGTAAAGGCTGCGAGAATGACCCCGCGCAATTCACTCTACTTGAATGTCCATGAGACAAAATCATCATGGTAAAGAACTACAGATCAGAGTTGCTAGAGAGGCGCTCACAGAACCTTTCAATAAAAACCCAGATTTGAAGACTGTTTGTGGATATTAACTGGCGCAAAATCACATCCGTGAGGCCACTGCATGGGCGACTTGTTTGGCTCGTGACATACATGTAAGGGGCACAAAATCTGGTCGGCTGTCATTACATTAAAGGCTATTTGTGTACAAAGTATTAAATACATTTTG
Organism: Sinocyclocheilus anophthalmus; assembly: GCA_018155175.1. Taxonomy (NCBI): domain Eukaryota; kingdom Metazoa; phylum Chordata; class Actinopteri; order Cypriniformes; family Cyprinidae; genus Sinocyclocheilus; species Sinocyclocheilus anophthalmus. The sequence goes on from JADLZN010003829.1 coordinate 51,565, forward strand.
CAGTAAGGGCGCGTTCAACATATCTTTTTTTTTTTGTCTCCCTGTGCAATTCCGTTTTATTACACATAACTTAATTTTTGAACTTATTTGTTTTGTTTTCTTTGAATGTATGGATTACTTGGATTGTTACATACCCCGTGCTAAACATCATAGGTGAAATTTCATGTCAATCCGGAGATCAGTCGGGCTTTAGATACCTATATTTAGCTGAGTAAAAATTGGTGTCGTTTTTAATTCTTATTTTACCCACCGTGTAGGTGTTAATAGGAATTATCAGTATAGAAATTTTCGAGTGATATACTAGCGCCTGACCTTTCATTACAAATGTGAGAAGCATACAGAGTAATAAATATAAGATCACTTAGAATAATTATTTTATATTGGCCAAGTGCTTAGATAAATGATAGGCCTCTTTATTCCGCCATATCCTGTAGGTAAGGCATGGTCAGAAACATTTCTTCAAGTTGCAAGTTTCGCCAAAATACAAAACTCTGATCTATCTTTAATCATTCTTAAACGCATATATCTCCTGTTCACAATGGCAGTGCGTTAGTTTGGCTCATTATAGCCATGTAATTCTGGGTTGGGGGGAAAAAAAAAAGAAAATTAAGATCAGATATGAATATTATATGATTCTAGAAGTCACTCTAACTGACTTATTTCAACCGTTGCTACTATGTGCTCTAAAGTATATGTCACTATTCAGCGGAAGCTAAGACGAAACATTGTGTCCTCATTCCTGTTTTAAAATATTGTATGTCATTCAACTAAATTAGGGGCTGGTCAATGCACATAGGCATTTTCAGGCAAACAAATGGTGACGTGTTCAATTCTTATTTTACCCACTGTAGGTGTTATTAGGAATTAAAATAGTATATTTTCAGTGAGATACTTGCCCTGACCTTTCATTAAAAATGTGAGAGAACATACAGGTAATAAATTAAGATCACTTAGGAATAATTTTTTATATTGGCCAAGCTTAGATAATGATACCTCTTTTCCCCATATCCTGTAGGTAAACATGCAGAAACATTTCTTTCAAGTTCAAGTTTCCCAAACAAAACTCCTGATCATCTTTTAACATTCTAAACCTTATATCCTGTTCACAAATGCAGTGTATAGTTGCTCATATGAAGCAACTATGATAAGATAAGAGATGAATATGATATGATATCAGAAGTCACTCTAGACTGACTTTTCAACCGTTGCTAACATGTTGTCTAAAGATATGTCAATTCAGGGGAGAGAAGAGAAGACATTTGGTGTCATATTCCTGTTTAATATTGTGATGTCATTCAACTAAATTAGGCTCAATTGCACATACATTTCACAAAACAGTGCTGCCCACATTCCACTCTCGCTATAACAACACTTCTGTTATTGCATATGCTGCATTGTGGGCATTCAGTCATGCACAAAAATAAAAGCGTGTGTGTGTGGACTCAACTAGGCCATCTTGGTCTGGGTATAAAGAGTCCAGGAAGAGAACAATGGTTTTGAGTGTGGTAACAATATATTTTAAATAAAAACCTCTCTGAACTGATATGTGATAGGAAAATGGAGAGTATTGGATCAGATAAAGGTGGATGCGTGTTGGTTGACTGTCTTAGCCACTGTCCCAGTTTCCAGCTTGGATACTGTTGTAATGTTGTCTGGCTATATCAAACAATAGTGGGTGCAGTTAGAGTAAATAACCTTTGCCAACAAGACAGGCTATTTGAACTTAGTGTAAACTGACATTCTGCAAAACAAAGGATAATTAAACACAAATAAGGGTTTATTACTACAGACCCCACAACACTACAAACCACGCAGTTAGTCAACTGGTCAATCTGTGACATTTAGATTCTCTGTTGGTTTAATGTCAGGACACAGCTTAACTCACAGCTGAACTTTGGTATGCAGTGGAAGACTTATTCACAGGAGTTTGTGTTTCCAGTCTTGTTTTCACATGTGTATGAATGGAAGTGAATTCAATGCAAAGTCTAGTGTTACTGTGACTTAATGCAGCTGAAACAACAGAATCAGAACAGCTGCAAACTAGTAGTGTGTATGTGTAAAATAAACCACTCCCATGACATGTACTACTTGCACTGAGCTATGAACTTCTCATTTTAAATAATGTGGCCAGTTATTTTATGTGTATGTATGTTTCAATGTGCTGCAGTCACCTAGTTCCCCAAACACCTCTTAAAATAAGTGTCTGCAAGAAGATTAAACCATTACAACCTCTTGAGAGACAGGAGCGATATTCAGTCAGTGGAATATTAAGTTTTAATCCCTCAAGCGGATCGGGGAATGCAGTGGCTGCTAAACATACCAGATCATTTCACCACAGATTTGCCTAAGGCACTAGGCCTGAAAGACTACGAAATTGTGTCAATACTCTAAACATGTCTCTTCGTGCCTGTTAAAGTTCATAGATCAACATGATCAATAATTGAAAAACACTGTTAATAATTCAATTTATAGACATTTAATCAAATTCAAAGTTCAAGATAAATCATGTTAATGACAAAAATATAATTTTTAATCAAACAAATTAAGTAATAAACTGCATTCTCTTGAGTCTGTAGTCTGGGAATGATTGATTGATTGATTGATTGATTGATTGATTGATGATTGATTGATTGAAGTAAATTAAAGGGTTAGTTCACCCAAAAATGAATATTCTGGCATTAATTACTCACCCTCATGTCGTTACAAACCCGTAATACCTTCGTTCATCTTCGGAACACAAATTAAGATATTTTTGATCAAATCTGAGAGCTCTCTGACCCTCCGTAGACAGCAATGCAACTGCAATGTTCCCAGGTCCAGAAAAGTAGCAAGGAACTCGGAAAATAGTCCATGTGACAACCGTCATTTTACGAAGCTACGAGAATACTTTTTTTGTTCAAAGAAAACAATAATAACATAATTTATTCAACTATTCTTCTCCCCGAGTTACTGTCTTCTGCCATTTTGGAGAGTATCCACAGAAAGTAAACAACATAATCAGCGTTGGGGAGAAGAATTGTTGAATAAAAATTGTTGAATAAAGTAGTTTTTTTTTTTTGCGCACAAAAAGTATTCTCGTTAGCTTCGTAAATTTACGTTTGAACCACTGATGTCACATGGATTATTTTTCGATGTTCTTGCTACATTTCTGAGCCTGGGAACATTGCTCTCTACGGAGGGTCTGAGAGCTCTCAGATTTAATCAAAAATATCTTAATTTGTGTGCCGAAGATGAACGAAGGTCTTACGGGTTTAGAACGACGTGAGGGTGAGTAATTAATGACAGAATTAAAATTTTTGGGTGAACTAACCCTTTAATACTTTTATACAGAAGGGATGCATTAAATCCATCAAAAAGCACAGAAAGGAATTGCATTTTTCAAAAAAAAAAAAAAAAAGCCAAATTCCTATTTATCAAAGAAACTTGAAAAATTGTTTTACAGTTGTAAAAAAAAATGTAAAGCAGCACAGCTGTTTTCAACATTAATATTTATAATCAGAAATGTTTGATGAGCAGCAAATCAGAAATAAGAGGATCATGTGATACTGAAGTCTAGAGTAATGATTTGTTTTGTTTTTAAATACATTCAAATAGAAAACAGTTGTTTTCAACTGTAACAATATGACTGTTTTATATTAGTGAAAGTTTTATCAAAAGAAACATTCTCTCTGGACAATGTTCAAGTTTGATTCAGACAGTTCCAGCTCCCCGTTCCAGACAGTAAAAACGTTTCCTCTATTGTGTTGACTTCACTATAAGAGCACAGGGCAGTTGATGTCATGAGGAGCAGTTTTAATGCTATTGTTCTGTAGGTGTGAAAAGTGTTAATATATACCTAGAGACACTTTGGCACAATTCACACCTCACAATACAAAGGCTCAGATTAACTGTCTGTGAAGAGCTTAACACAGTATCACACATGATAAGACATTCACACACACACACAAGCTCTAGTGAGCTATGACAACAACATCATAACCATCAGGGAACTGAAGAAGTTTGAGAAACTATAAATGTAGGACACAACTTTTATAGCTTATTTTATAGCTTGTGCAACACACATAGACTGCATACAATGCTACCTTAAAATTTGGCCAAATTAGGTAAAAGGTAGTGTTTCCTTTTTTACAATTCAAATACCTAGCCAATCTAAATTCTGACTTCAATCAATCTGATTTCACAATGTGCTACTACTGTCTTCAATCCAATGAAAACTGTCTAAAATACTGGTTCAATCTTATAAATCTCTTAGTAACACTTCATAATAAGGCTCCATTTGTTAACAATAGTCAACAACAATACAATGAAAAGGATTTACCTGCAAAACAATTTACACTCAGAAACTGCTAGTAAATTTAATAAACAATTTCAAATAAATGGCAAGTGACACATTGAATTAAACATTACATTTTGAAGTAGAAAGACTAGCATTTTCTTGTACAAACGTACCCCAATACTCTTTATTTACTACTTTGAAAAATCCAACATATTACAATGTAGTTATATGAACTAACAATGACATTTCTACAATTTCTAAAGCATTTATTAATCTTAGTTCATATTAAGTCCAATATTAACTAATATGGTGCATTATAGAGTATGTATCTCGTTTATTTAACTGACCTAGCTAACATGAAATAAAAATGAAAAGTTGTCATTTTTATTAAGTAACCTTAACAAAGATAAATAAATACTGTAACAATGTATTGCTTACTGTAAGTTAATATTATTTAATGCATTAAATAATAGTGACAAATGGGAGATAAAGTAAAGCGTTACCCATCTCTTCAAAAAGCTAAATTATGTCAGGGTCTACCATTGCATTTGCCACAGTTGTCACAAAGTGGAAATTTCACTATTAGATTAAAATAACTAACGAAGAACTAAAGACCAACAATGAGATTTTCTGAGAGCCCTCAAGTATTTCAAAACATCACATCAAATGATAAAATAAGTAACTTGTGGAGACTGATACCTCTCACCAGCACCGGTGATAAACATATAATGCAGAGAAAGTGGGAATGGACTTACAGGTTTTTGGATTTCTTCTTCTTGCTCCCGTCAGGACACACGTCACAGCTGCATTCAGAGCCGGCGCTCAGCTGTGGAGAGACCAACAGTCGGCATCATCCAGTTAAGGAAAGCAATGCAGAATTCCAGTTCCACAAGTAGCTAAACCAAGACAAGTTAATCCTCACCGCCTGGTACAGGCCATAGCTCTACACTGTGTGTGTGAGTGTGAGTGTGTGTGTGACCCTGGTTTCTGTAATCCTCAGCAGCGAGTGTGTGAGATTGTGTGTGTATGTGATAGGCTCAGTTGGCCTCCAGCCATGCCTGGATTAAAGCAAGGGGCTCAGACCGTGGAGTCACATTACACTTCCTGTCCTCAGAGGGATATAATAGGCTGAACAGACCGAGAAGAAAACAGGGGGAGGGGGAGCGAAAGTGGGCGGTCAGTCTGAAGGTTTGAGGCCACTTTGTATATAGAAGAATGAGCCATTGTGTGCAAGTCCCATTTTGACCCATGGTCTGGCTGTGGCCATACATGGCACAGACCTCTCATGTTGCGACTGGACAATAAACAGCTTTTCTTGGCCCTCTCAGTTAGACAAATATTTCCCCTTCTGTATATATAATGTTTTGTATCGCGTCTGAGCTCCCTCGGGATTTGTCACACCTCTGAAAATTAGGCCTTATCAAGCAAAAACATTGTTTCAACAAACTCTTGTGACGATGGCACATTATTCTCTAGACTTGAAAGGATTCTACTTTATTGTGGTGTACGGTGTTTAGGAGAAATGGCAAAGAAAGATAAATTGTGGATAGTTGTAATACAGGGATTTAACCATGCAAATATTTAAAAAAAAAAAACTTACTGTATATAAATACCATGGCTGCCCTTTTTAATTGTCAGGCCATATTACTTTTGTCTAGCTTGTTTGATGTTTTATAATAAAATGTTTCCTTTTTTACAGTTATAAATTAACCAGAATTTTTTTTGTGTTATTTTCATATCATTGATATACTGCTACAGTTGGGTTGATAGAGGTTAATATAAAAAAATAAAAATTCATCCAACCATCCATTTTACAGCTACAAATAACTTAGTGTCTATTAAATAAATAAATACATGTGCAAAATTTAAAGTTGTGATGAAATGGAAGGAGCAACAAGTTTTTTTTTTTTTTGGTGATGTACGTCACAAATAAGTGTAAGTGTCACGTGTATGTTCCTGTTGAGTGCCTGTTTTCCTTATTTGGTCTTTTCTGTTCCTGTCCTCGTGTGAATTCGTATCCAGCTGTGTTTGATTAATTAGTTAATTTGCTCCCATTGGTCAGTGTTCCATGGTGCTGTTGTATTATAGTCGTGTTCTGCCCCTTGTTCCCCGTCAGCTGTTAAATGTCAGTATAAGTCCAGTATTGTTCCTTTGTTTATGTCATTAAATTCTAGTTCACGTATTCCCCAGTGTCTCCTCGTTTCTTCCTTGTGAACCGTGACAGAACAGCGGACCCCCAAAACTGAAAGTAAGCGGCGCATTTTTCCCTGGTTTTTTCCCCCCGTTTTTAAAAGTGTTTTGTTTTCCCGCTCGTTTCTCCCCGCTCATATGGAGGAACGAGCGAGGTTCATCGCCGTGGCCCAGGCGAGCCCCAACCCGATCATCTACGCAAAAGAATATTTTTTTCTGAAATCTTCCCCAGATGTGTGGCTTGACACAAACCTGTTTCTGAGCTCTACAGGCAGTTCTTTTGACCTCAGGGCTTGGTTTTTGCTCTGATATGCATTATCAGCTGTTAGACCAAGATGTGTGGGCCTTTCCAAATCATACCCATTCAATTGAATTTGCCACAGGTTAACTTCACTCGAAGTGTAGTAACATCTACAAGCAATTTGAATGCTCCTGAGCTAAATTTCAACTGTCCCAGATGCAATGGAATCATTTAAGTTTTTTATTTTTAATAAATTTGCAAAGATGTTAAATGTTTGCTTTACCATTATGGTGTATGGAGTGTAGATTGATGTGGGAAAAAAAGTAATTTAAAGCAGTTTAGCATAAGGCAGCAATTTAACAAAATGTGAAGAAAAAAAAAAGAATACTTTCGCAAGGCACTGTAGGTCTATAGCTTGTTCACAATCATTGTTAGGAAAGGCCACCTTTGTAAATACTATGACTTCTCAAAAGTCCCGACAGTCAAAAACCATGGGTTCCTCTGAACAGTAATTTCCTTAGTTCGTAATGTAATTAAGAAATGGCAGTAAACTGGAATGGTGGAGGTCAAGATGAGGTCTGGAAGACCAAGAAATCTATCAGAGACAACTGCTGGTAGGATTGCTAGAAAGGCATATCAAAATCCTGTTTGACTGGTTCAAGAAGATTTAGCAGACTGTGGTGCTGCACTAAATATACCTTTGTGGATGAATCAAGTCAAGAAAAGCTTCCCTACCTCCTCACTACAAAATACACTGTCTGAAGTTAGCAAATGAACATCCAAACAAGCATATATGCTTGATCATTTGTTTTTGGAGGGAAAAAAGCTGCTGAATTTCATTAAAAGATCTCCTCTGCAACTGTTAAGCATAGTTTTGGACGGATCATGCTTTGGGCTTGTGTTGGAGCCAGTGACATGGGGAATATTTCGCTGCTAGAGGAAATAATAGATCCAATTAAATAACTGGAAGCAAATATTCTGGAAGCAAACATCACACTGTCTGTAAAAAAGCTTAAGATGATAAGAGGGTGGCTTTCACAACAGAATCCTGCTCCTAAAAACATGCAGAATCCACAATGGTCTACCTCAAGATGTGCAAGCTGAAGCTTTGCCATGACTCTCAAGTCCCATCAAGCATCACTGAAAATCTGTGGATATACTCTCAAAAGAGCAAGACAGACTAAGAATTTACAGAATCGGATTCTTTTGCAAGGAACAATGGGTGAAAAAAGTCCAGACACGAATTGAAATGCTCTTAGCTGGCTAAAATAAAAAGTTACAAGCTGTGATCCTTTCCAAAAGTGGTGTTTACGTACTGACCATTGTAATTAATGTAATCTTGATACTGTATAATTAATAATAAAGAAATGTCATTTTTTACTTAATACTGTACCTTTTGAAAACAGGGCATCTTCCAGTCATTTAGCTATTCATCATAACCGAAATATAGACCAGGGGTGCAAAAAATGTTGCATACACTTACAGCATGTGTATTTTTCATATAGATTTTTTTCTTAAAATTGGCTGTGATGATTTCAGAGGATGTTAGCTTCCATCTATATGTTTACACCAAAATCCATTAGTTTTGCTGATGTACTGTACCAAATTGGCTGTACATTAAGCCCTTGTGTCTACGAATTTAAGAGTTAAAGTAATAGTTCACAAAATGATGTTTTACACTATGCCTCTCTAAGCTTATTCAGGTTTACATACACAAACTTGATGCATCCCAGCAGGCAATGTGTTCCACTAAGTTTGACGTAATTAATGCCAAATGGCATTGCATGTTGTAGCCAAACAGTGCATGTAGAACGGTATTTCAGAACAGTGACAGAGAGGAAGGTTTTTGTGAATAATACTTCAATTTTGGTCTGTTCTAAATATCTATAAAATGGCTTCAGTAGACTAGAAACATGGCATACAAGTCATATGGGGGTCAATAAAATATAAGGATGATACAACATAATGAAGAAAAAGCATCAATAAATGAATGAAATTCTTTTGAAGAAAAAATGTGCTTTGACATTTTATTATCAGCTATGGGGGGGGGGGGGGCTCATAAGTAATTATTTAATAGCAAGTGATATTTGAAAAGGGTTAGGGTTAATCAGTCATGTGGTTTTGTCAACATGCTGGCCAATAAAAAAAAAAACTATATCATATAAAGCACCCTGCGAACCTTCATGACTGTCAACTCTTCAAAACCTAAGGATATGTATGAATATTTTGATTAAAAATATCAAAATTGGGGGTGGGGGTATGTATATTTATTTATTTTATTTTCTAGACAACTTTACATCACTGATGTGTTTACTGACTTTTTAAAAAAAACTGGATTGTATGCTTTCTTGGAAAAGAGCACAGTCATATTTCAGACTGATTGGAGTAGAGGGTAGCAGAATTAAATTTAGTTCATGGGTTAACTATTCCTTTAAAGCTCTGGACTCAAAAGTAGCGGTGACTCAGAAACTAAACATCCATGTGCTTTAAAGACAGCTGCTCAGCTTTGCTTCAGGAGGATTTCCCTACAGTTTATGTACAAAATGTTGTTCTCCAATGAAAAGAGCCCACTAAAATGTCAAGTAAAAACATTAGAATGATACTGACGTAAATGCACACACACATAAAATGACGTTAGAGGAAGTCCATTAGTGTCTGACCAGCAGGCTTCTATAAAACATTCATGTGAAGCCTTCAGGTGGATTGCAGATGTAACAATATTTGCTCTAGTGTTTCTCAACAGGATGTTTATGAATTAGAAATATGTTTCCATCACTTGCCAAGTAAGGCCATGTCAATTTTTGAAAAATATTGTTTCAAAGGAACTTTACAGAAAACTATTCTTCTGCCATGCCGTCAGCAAGCCAAAACCAACTGTGGCAATAAATAAATAAACAAATAACCTAAATAAGAGAGTTAGCTTAAAGAGAGAGATCAACCTTTAGAGGAACCAGAGTCAGCTATCATCTGGTAATAAATGGCAAATTTCTATCTAGATATGCAGGATCTAGCATGTGCAATACTAGGTACATGTTAATAGAAAATAGAAAATAATTTAAAACCTGTAAGGATAATGTTTAAACAGTAGGGATAAGGCTTCATGAACTGGTTGATGTAGGCTATGTTGGGTGAAGTGCTGCTCACTCTCTGGCTAGTATAGACTGTAGTGTCAGATTGCTATGTAAACAGTTCATCGCACAATTCATGACGCTATAACTGTATTTATTTATTCCAGAGCAGGTGGGCCATATTCTTAGCTATGGTGACGTGTGTGTATTGGCACACTAAAGGGTGGCCATAGTTATGTTCCAATACAGAAGACTACTGAACATCACAATTGTTCATCAACTGAACTGTTTTTACTTTTTTGGTCGCCAGGTCATTGCTTATCAGCTGCTGAGGTGCTCTGAGTTCTTTTAACCTAGATCCTGCTAGAGTGTTCTGGGTGGTTGCTATGGCATTACTTAAATCCCTAATGCAAAAATAATACAGCAGGCATCAATAATATGATGTTGCAAATGCATAATACTTCTACTGTATGCGGACTGTCAGTAATGATGGTACTACAGGTGCATCTCAATAAATTAGAATGTCGTGGAAAAGTTCATTTATTTCAGTAATTCAACTCAAATTGTGAAACTCGTGTATTAAATAAATTCAGTGCACACAGACTGAAGTAGTTTATGTCTTTGGTTCTTTTAATTGTGATGATTTTAGCTCACATTTAACAAAAACCCACCAATTCACTATCTCAACAAATTAGAATACTTCATAAGACCAATAAAAAAAAACATTTTTAGTGAATTGTTGGCCTTCTGGAAAGTATGTTCATTTACTGTACATGTACTCAATACTTGGTAGGGGCTCCTTTTGCTTGAATTACTACCTCAATTCAGCGTGGCATGGAGGTGATCAGTTTGTGGCACTGCTGAGGTGGTATGGAAGCCCAACTCCTTTGACAGTGGCCTTCAGCTCATCTACACTTTTTGGTCTCTTGTTTCTCATTTTCATATCATCAGGGTTACTCATAGATTCTCTATGGGGTTCAGGTATGGTGAGTTTGCTGGCCAGTCAAGCACACAAACACCATGGTCATTTAACCAACTTTGGTGCTTTTGGCAGTGTGGGCAAAATCCTGCTGGAAAATGAAATCAGCATATCTTCAAAAGTGGTCAGCAGAAGGAAGCATGAAGTGTTCCAAATTTTCTTGGTAAACGGGTGCAGTGACGTGGTTTTCAAAAAACACAATGGACCAACACAGCAGATGACATTGCACCCCAAATCATCACATACTGTGGAAACATAACTCTGGACTTCAAGCAACTTGGGCAATGAGCTTCTCCACCCTTACTCCAGACTCTAGGAACTTGGTTTCCAAATTAAATACAAAACCTGCTCTCATCTGAAAAGAGAACTTTGAACCACTGGGCAACAGTCCAGTTCTTCTTCTCCTTAGCCCAGGTAAGACGCCTCTGACGTTGTCTGTGGTTCAGGAGTGGCTTAACAAGAGGAATACGACAACTGTAGCCAAATTCCTAACAGTCTGTGTGTGGTGGTCTTGATGCTTGGACCCAAGCCCAGTCCAGGCTTGTGCAGTTCACTCAAATTCTGATTGATTTTGCGTGACATCCCTATAGGGGCGGTTCTCTCTGCTTTGGTTGGTGGCCTCTTTTTCTTCCCACTTTTTCCTTCCACTCAACTTTCTGTTAACTTGCTTGGATACAGCACTCTGTGAACAGACAGTTTCTTTGGCAATGAATGTTTGTTGCTTTCCCTCCTTGTGAAGGGTGTCAATGATATTCTTCTGGACAACTGTAAGATCAGCAGTCTTACCCATGATTGTGTAGCAATAGTGAACCAAACTGAGATACCATTTTGAAGGCTCAGGAAACCTTGGCAGGTGTTTTGAGTTGATTAGCTGATTGCATGTCACCATATTCTAATTTGTTTGAGATAGTGAATTGGTGGGTTTTTAAATGTGAGCCAAAATCATCACAATAAAAGAACCAAAGACTTAAACTACTTCAGTCATTGTATGCATTGAATTTATTTAATACACGAGTTTCACATTTGAGTTGAATTACTGAAATAAATTAACTTTTCCACAACATTCTAATTTATTGAGATGCACCTGTATATGGGTCAATATCCATGTGTGTGTCCTCAATACCCTTGTGAAAAAGAAGTGTGTTTAATCACTTAGGATACTTGAAATATTAAAATTTTATAAAAAAAAAACTGTACTTGCATATTATACAGTATTAATGTAAAGGCCACTGTAACGAATCAGCTCATGAGGAAATATGAATAATTAATCATAACTAGTTATAATCAATTATGAATATTTTAGATCCGCTGTAGATATTTAGCTGACCTCTCAGGGTCAACCGTCTTGTCAATTCTAAGAACGTTAATTTCCTGGTTAACGGAAATAACTTCCTTTCTGTACAATTCTACAAAAGCTTGTAGCATAAATCTGCATGATTAAGTGACTCCAGTTATGAGCAAACAATGAACCACGTCATGTGTGATACAAGTAAGTTTTTATTAACTACATAAACACTTAAACTAGTCTAACATACTACATAAACACACACACACGCATACAGTTGGTATAGGAAAGGGTTAAAGCTTAACTCAGTACAGAGAAGAGACATAAGGAATGAAATTTATGGAACCATTTGCATATTCAGCAGATCTACACCTGAGGGAAACATCAGATTCTTAGTTCAAACACACCTTGGTAAAAAGGTGCAACTGATACCTAATGTATCAATTAATAAGACTAAGTTTGATACTTGCAAGTCTCGTCTGTCTGAAAGAGATTCCTGATGCAATCTTAAGGCCCAAGATCTTGCTGAAGTTGGTTGATGAGAAAAAAACAGTTTGAGTCAGAGAATCTTGTTGAAATGGAAAGGTCGAGGCCGAAGCATGGCACGAACTTAGGATGTCCTGGAGCATTGTAGCTCACATCTTCTCAGAATTAAAACAAACCACCGACTCCACGGGGGTCCCTGGTGTGGGCCTTTAAGGTCGGAGAAGAGTCACGCCTCTCAAGGTGGGCTCGTCCAATGAGAGATACAGAAATTCCAAGCAGGAGGTGGCAATTGCTGGAGGGCTTTATGACCCTTTGTCTCTAAGCATGGTAATTTGCAAATGGACTTGAGTCAAAATTACTAAAGATTCTCAGGACACTAATATATATTGCCTATGTACCAACATATAATATACACGCTTGTTTAGATCATCAGAAGACTAATTCATAGATACTAAACATGGTAGGGTTATATATATGTAAGATGACAGGAAGGAATGTTTCGATCATAAGCCTGCATAAACGATGACAATAATATACACAATGACCTGAAGGATACACTGTTCATTCAAAGAAAGGTTTTCCTATGAATTAATTAGTAGAAAAGTCCATTCCTACTGTGCCTTGGGGATTTTCCTTATGAAAAGACAGTGCTTTTCCCTGCTCACATTCCATAAGGTCGTAAAAGTATCTGGTGTCTGGGTTGTTATGGAACCAGGGGCCTGTTCGGCTTCCTGGGGTGTTACGAGTATTGTTAATCTAGCTAACAAAATATATATTGTGTGTTTGAGTGGTCCAGACGCTACAGCCACCTACGTGTACTTAAAGAGAGATGCTTCCATGAGGGTTTCATAGTATATTTATTTTTCACTATAAGTAATAAAAAACACTTAAGTTAAACTAGTTGCATTTATTATAAATTGATAATATATGTTTATTTTTATTACAAACAAGATGCAAAAGTTGTCTGAAAACCTCACATTCAGTTTGCATTTGAGTATATTCTTTTAAAGCATATTATTTCAGTAATAGGCACTCTTTTTAAAAGCAAGCTAAAATGTACTTTTTTTTCACAAGGCCAGTTAAAGTCTTTAATTGTCACGGAATACTCCAAAACAAGAAGATCCAAATGCAGCATTTAATGAAGAGTCCAAAGAACTGAGTAATCCACATCAGGGCAAAAACAAAGCAACAGAAAACATGTAATAGTAAAACAATAATCCAGCAACCAAAGACAATGAAAACGGGGCTTATATGTGGATGAGGTAAATGAGACACAGCTGAATGTAATGAGACTATATAGTCAAAGCAAAGGGTGATAGGAACTGAAGTTCAAAGAAACAAACAAAACTAAGAAGCGTGCCCTCTGGTGGCTACGCATGGGCACACCAACTAGACACTGTGACATTAATATGAGCTTTGTGAATGTTAAGATAAGCTGAATACTGTTGACACTGTAAAAGACCCTGAATCCCAGTCTCTGGGAAAACACTGCTGGTTCATGTCCTCCTGTGCATACCACAAAACACATGATCAAACTCTCTGTCTGAATCTCTCCCAGCATGAGCTGGGTTTGCGCATTGGCCCTGAGCTAAAAATAACCTACCCACATGGGCCGCACCGCAGAGAAAGACAGAGAGAAAGAAATCAGGACAAACAAGGAAAATCTGTTAGGAAACATGTCGAGAAAGCTATATTAAAGAATTAAAGACCAAAGACAGACACATTGAGGAGTCAATGATATCATTAGATTATACATCAAATCCCACATGGCTAAACTGCTGATACCTTGAACAGCCAGTCGCATGAAACATAGAGAGAGCTGGCATGATACACTTTACTCATTATTATGATCATTATGAACAGTAGGTGTTTTTCCACACAACTCTGGAATTAGTGCTAGAACTAAAGTTCCTTATGGAAGTATACCTGTTTTAATCAACTTCTAACAGTGTTTTTACACTGAGGACATAGGGATGCAAGAACTTTACTTAAATTAGCTGGCATATGTGTATGTGACGTAATATAACCACAACACCTTAACTGAGTTCGATGCGCCAACAGCAAAGATGGCTCAAGCCAAAACAAATCACAACAGAAAGTTACTTTTAAAAGTAATGCATTACGATATTGTGTTACTCCATAAAAAAAGTAACTAATTAGTTAGTAATAATTACAATGCTCACAGAAACACGGTGGTTGTAATGCTGATGAAGCTACAACGGTTGTATTGACCCATTATACTCTTCACGATCTCTGTAAAAGTCAGGGTGAAAAATACATAGGTAAATGGATTGTGTGTGCACCTGTAAACCAATCTGAACACATACTGCAGTCATACATAACCGTGCATGTAATTACATACAATAGCCTGCTTTATAATGCACTAGTTCTTTATGCAGGGATATGTTATTAGTTTTGCTGCTCACTCATTCCATTATGCATCCTTCTCATTCTAGACTGCAGCAGTGCCTGCCCACTTTTTCAGCAGCCATGGTTTTGGAAGTATAAAGATAAAAACAATGGATAAATATAAAACTGTTGGTTTAAATATAGGATAAGTATGTATATTGTAACAATATGTTTGACATTTATTACAAAATATGCATATACTGTATATACAAATACTTAAGTAGTTTGAAGGCATAGAGAGACTCTATTACATCATTAATAGTGCTTCATGGGAGTGGGCGGCAGTAAAAAGGTCTTTTGGCATACTTTGCTTTCTTTGATTGCAGACTGGTGCAAATTGATTTGCAGAATCATGGGTAATGTAGTTATTTTAATGTAGTTTGTGTCAGGAATTCTGCAGAAGGAAACACTATGCATTAAGAGCACTGAATTTGAAGATCAGGGTAAACTGAACTTATTTTGTCTCCTGGGAAACATTTAGGACTAAATGAATAAAAACTATGATATTTTAGGCAAAATAAGAAATATGTACACATCTTCATTCTGTTTAAAAGTTTACACCCCTGGCTTTTAAAGCATCATGTTTTCCGCAGTGTGAAAAGATGGATCTCAAAATTATTTCATTATTATAATGGATCTCATTATTGGAACGGGTTCAAACACACAAAAAGACACTGGAAAACCAAAGAATTTGTGGGACCTAAAGGATGTTCTTTAACTGTACAGGACAAAACATTGACTCAGAACAACTATGAAGAAAAAAAAAACAGCTGAGGATCATCCAGGTAACAACAAGAATGAGAGTATGTAACTTTGAACGGGGTAAGTTTATAATGTAATATTTTTTCTTTCTCTGTGAATAGCGGTAAAACGTCTTTATGTTAAAATATCTATTCAGGTCGTAATAGATAAAAATAAGATGATGTATATAAAGCATAACATTTTGCAGATATATATATATCATAATAGATAGAATATATATGAATATATCTTATGAATATATATATATACTGATAGTAGGTATATAATGCATATCTTTGATTATGTATAGCTTAGATTATGGTGTGCACTGTTTCAACAACCTACGCACCTATTAAATAAAAAATAATAATAATAAAAAAAACATTCAAATGAAAACAGTACATATTTTTATGTTCATATACCAGAAACATTATTAATCACTGTGATAAGGATCTAATTCTAGACTCTTTACCATTTGCTTATTTAAATCAATATATGATTTATATCTTGGTTTCACTGTTATATTCTCTTGGGATTAATTACACAATATTGTCATGATTTTAGTATGTTTTAAGTACAAATTTATAGTCTAGTGCATGTTTTAATCTAAAGACATTATATCCTGCATTCAAGCATATATTATCAACTCTGAAGGATTATAATGACAAAACTAAGACATCATTAATTTCTAAGACCACATATACAACATAATCACAATCTTTGCATTAAGGGAAAGGGTGCAAGCGGTCTGGCTTTTCAATATGTACATTATCAGTGGCTCAGGTGTGAGTGAGAAGGGAGCTGTTAGCGGATAATTTCCCCAGCATATCATGAAAAACAGTGAAGTTTTCACATAGAGTGTGCTAATGCACAGCAGTTCCAAAACAAGCACGGAGAATGATACAATCAAGTTAAGTGGCATAATTTGACATTTTTATGTTTTTTTTACATTTCACCAATAAATCACTAAGACAATTCAAACATTTTTAGGATATTTAATTCATGATTTCATTAACTAGTTCTTGTTAGGTGCAGCCATCGCAATACTGAAAATAAGTTTACCCAGGTTGGTCAATCCAGAAGCCAAAAACCCGGAAGGTGAAATTGGCCTATTGGTGAGCAAGTGATTGTAATGCTACATTTCTCCAAATCTGTTTGATAGAATAAACAAACTCATCTATTTTGCATAGCCTAAGGTAGAGTACAATTTGAGCTAATTCTCATTTTTGGGTAAACTATTCCTTTAAACACGATTATTTCTCCTATAGAAAAATAAAATAAAAAAAAATTAAAAAAAATAAAAAAAAAATAAAAGGGATTATACTTCCACAACCCAAATGTTGCAATCTAAAGAGTGACTAACATATTTTATCATTCCTTTTATTGTCCCATATAATGCCCTGACTGGCTTCTGGCTGTATTTGACAAATTGAACTTAATGACAAATTTTGACAAATTTGACTTAATTGAAAACAGGCTTTCTTATTGCAGTTTTTTTTGCCAGTATCCAACACAGAGGTCAGCCCTGCTATTTCTTTCTGGGCAATCACAGTTTCCGCAGACTTAATTTTTTTTTTTTTTTTTTATTATTTCGCTCCTCTCTTTGTAGCTTAAACATGGACAATACTTGTTTCTAACTGACCTCTCCTGTTTATTCTGTTAGTCTCTGTGAGTGCTCAGATTGGAGTTTCCTTGCATTGTGCTGGTTGTGGGTGAGACTGATGTGGATAAGAATCCTGAGGACATGACTTTGCTCCCGAGGGTTCCCGTTTCACAATGGAGAGTGACACCACTGAAGAAAGACAGGAAGAGGCCTAACAGAGCTAGAAATAAAAACCTGTTGTAGGAGCTAGCAGGTGTCATGTGCATTCATATACACTAAACCAAAGCACGCATACACAATTCAGACCTTCATATGCACATCTGTTAGACTCTCAAACAGCACATGGTAGTTCATGTACTTGGTTTTACACGTTTCAGAGTAAAGGTGAGTGGTACAAACCTGCCATGATAACTCTAGGGTAAAGGCTCTTTGGCCCTGTTTACACCTGGTATTAAAATGCTTTTTTGGCAATCACAAGTGGACAGCGCTAAACACAGGGTGTAAAACGTTCTGAGCTTGTCCACTTTTGACCACTTCCAGAGGTAGTAAAAACGCTTTCGACCAAATTGCACTGAAAACAAAGAAGAAGAAAAATGACATATGATAGGAATAAAAGAAATAGGCCTACACCACATGTTTCAAAACAAAAGAAAAAAAGTCTGTTTAGTTTAATTCTTATTGGCCGGACCAGAAGAAAACAGATGGCTGATAGTGCATCCTATTTGTTTTCTTTATTTTACAAAGGCACAACGCTTTCTTGATATTGTGAGTGCACACAAATAAAAGTAAACACTTTACAATTCTGTTTTATGATTGTATATAGATTTTTTTTATTATAATTGTATAGCTAATTATATTTTCATTTTTTTTTATCTTACTCTGTTCTAAATACCAGTAAAATTTAAAGGATTTGCTGACAATTTACAGCTCATGTAAATTGTGCAAGCTTATTTCGCAATATTAAATCGAAAGATCAGAAAAAGTCTACATACACTGGCCCATAGACCCTCCCTTCAAAATAAATCAGGACAGAAGTGGTCAAAAGTGGAGAGAATAGAGGGATTAAAACACCTGACGTGAACAGGAATGTGTCTCCCTTGTCTATTTGTGATCCGATCAACCAAAATGCATCATAAATACCAGGTGTACACCAGGCCTTGGATATTTGGATACACACAATATGATTTACTAAGGTTTGCGGTAGTCAATTTACTAGTATTTGGGCCATTATTTAATAAACAAAAAAGCATGTCTTAACCCATTTGTTAAAGAGCAGGTCATATGTTTTTTTTTAAAGTGTCCCAATATTGTGTTGGAGTCCTCTACAACAGGTTTTAATGCATTAAGGTCTCAGAAAAACATGTAATTTTTCCAGGAATGTACATTTAATATTAGTCATTTGCCAATGATTTCTAAACGGTTTGTTCCAAGCAAGTTCAGAGCAAACCCCTCCCTTCCATAAGCCTACTCTTCTCTGATTGGTCAGCTGGCCAAGCTTGTTGTGACTGGCACAGAGGAGTCCTTGAGCAAGTTAGCGAGTGCTACTATTGACAAAGCACCTTTACATAAAATAATAATATAGTGCTCCAATCCGTTCTTATAATAATGACATAAAATACAAAAAACACTTATGCAAGCGAATCGTGCCCACAGCTAAAGTTTAGCTGCTAAACTGTGAACACATAAAACAATAATGGTACGTTAGCCGAGTGCTAACGTGACTAACTGATGAAACGATACAGTTTGTAAAACAAAATATGTCTACTGTAATGTTTGAAGAATGCCAGACAAAAGACGCTCTGTGTCTTAACTTTTAATCAGAACAGCTGTATCACAGGCGCACCAGCCTAACTTACTCGCTCGTCTTTCCCGCATTAATCCCGCATTAATCCCGTGCAGCAAAATAAACAGCAATTTCACAATGATTATAAAGTCTGTGTGCTACACTACATTATTTAAATGAAGTAATTAGAACAACGTCAGTCTACATTAATCGACACATTCTTAGGAAATAGTGGGTTCACAGCGAATTATCAGAACTACTTCAGTAAGACAGTAATATCGTGCTTTACCTGGAAACCTAAAGCTGCACTAGGTATACATCACATATTAGCACAAAAACTTGATATTTTGAGCACTCAATTGAAAATGTAAACATAACGTATCAATCGTACTTACAGGTTGTGGTTTGGAGAGCTTGTTAGTCCAAATAAAGAAGATTAGAAGCCGACGAAGATAAAAGCCAAGATTAGAGAAGCAGTCCTCGGTAAAATGACGAGCACACAACAAAAGGTTCAAATTGTATTTCTGTGGTATCCTTGAACACGGCGTTCAACATGATGTAAACACACTAACTAGCGGAAGTGTTTGTGGGCAGGTCAGACTCGCGGGCAGGCAGGGATTATGCAAATGTGTTACCCAGTGACGTATACCGGTAACAGGCAAAAGATTCGAAAATATGCCGACTCATTAAGGCGATTCAGAATCGACTCACTCTTTTGAGAGACAATATCTTTATTCATCATTCACTTTTTGATTAACAACTTTGCAGATCGTTTTCATTTAAGAATAGCTACATTATAAACTGCAAAAGAGATATTTTCAAAATCTGAGCAGTTTCTTCTTTACACAAATGTAAAGCCCTTTCACCAAAAGTGAATGAATGCGCCTCAGGCTGAAGGAAATGTAAACTCATGTCTGTACAGTAGAGGGCGCTGCTCAAACAAATTGCATGAAGAATATGACGCAGGAAAAGAAAGTTCAACACTATTCAGCAATAACAAATATGAAACACAAATGTGTCATTTTTGCTTAGTATGGTTGAATTGGATCATCGAAGGTCAGTAGCAAAGACATTGGTTAATAAAATGGATTTAAATACATAAATTATATTTGTCTTATTTAACATATTTAATTATTGCAGGTTTGTATAATATTTTGAGTTTGCATTTGTTTTTATTTATTTTAAGGAATACTGAATCTGTTTTTGTGCAGGTGAAATGTGTAAATACATGTTCATATTTAGTCTAGAACTGCAGTAAGCATCATGTTCACACAGCACGCACAACGCCTCTGCGCTTATTCTGTCAGTCAAGACATGGGAAACAAAGTAACTGGCGTTACCTATTTGAATATGTAACTCAGATATTTCCTTCTAAATTAAAAAGTAATGCATTACCCCCAACACTGGTCTGCTAATACGCTAATGACTGCTAGTTGATATGTAGCTGCAAAGTTACTTATACTCAATAGAATATCTAAAGGGGACCATCAAAATAATGTGTTAACTTTGTTTCAATCCCCAAACCTATAAGTAACAATAATAGTGAGGCATGCACCACTATGTAATCAAAAACATTAGTGACGACAAGTGCAAAAGGTGGGAATGATAAATGTGTGTGTATGAGTGTGTTAACTGGCTTTCCTGCCGTAATTGATCTCTGTTAAAACGGAACATAGCCTCTTCCTGTGTGTGTGGTGGCATCCTGTGATGAAGGATGTTTGTGAATATTGTGTTGTGTGGCTCACCATCCTGTAGACTTCCTCTCTCAAGACTAAATGGGTCAAAATCCAGCAGCAACGTGTTCGTGAGTGCTCCAGCTTTTGAAACTCATTGAGACATTCATTGAAGAACCATCAACACAGCTCTGGATCCACTGTCAATGGCATTCCATTGATATAGTAGCATTCCTGTAGCTCAAATTAGGTACACCAAATTTGGTATTTGTATTTGTCAAGGAAACAGAACACTCATTAAAGGGGTCATATGATGCGATTTCAAGTTTTCCTTTCTCTTTGGAGTGTTACAAACTGATTGTGAATAGATAATATCCCTGAAGTTGCAAAGACTAAAGTCTCATCATATGACCCCTTTAAGTATTTGCTATTGACTGTTCAAATGCGGAGTTTTGCGCATCGTGTGTGTGTGTGTGTGTGTGTGTGTGTGTTGTGTGTGTGTGAGAGAGAGAGAGAGAGAGACAGGGTCACATCACAGTGGAGTCAGCTGTCTTAACCGTGGCTTGTGTACTGCAAACACATACCAGCTCCATCACTGTGTCTTCCCCTTTCGGGCTCTGTCTTTACATTTATTTTGAAAGCTGAAGCTTGCGATTTTATGGTAAGGGGCGTTACATTTCCGACAGGTGCTTGCGGTGTTCGGCCAATCACAATGCACTGGGTCAGCTGGCCAATAAGAGCAGACTCCGCTTATCGGAAAGACAGACTTTGTAGAAAACGAAGCGTTTGAGAGAGGCGGGGCATAGAGGACCTACAATAATGTACAGTATTTAAAAAATAATGTGTTTTTTGAACATTAAAGCATGTCAACATATTCTGTTACACCAAATAGACAAAATAATGATCTTTAAAAAAGCATCATATGACCCCTTTAAAAAATATATCACAAGCAATTTTTGGTAGATGACCCAACAATAGGCCTAATGCCAAGTTTTAAGACAAAGCTAGTGAACGAAAGCTAGACAAAATCAAGCAATCAATCAATCAAATCAATCAATCAATCACTCAATCATTTGGGTCACACTTTAGTTTGGGGGCCAATTCTCATTAATAAAAAAGCATTAAGTAAACTCCTAATTTATCCTTATTAGGATATAATAAGGATATAATTTATCCTTATTAAAATCTGATTTATAGTTATTAAGGTAGTTGTTAAGTTTAGAAATGGGGTTGGATTAATTTATCTAAAATATGTTCATGCAGAATAATAATGTGCTTTAATATGAAAAGCGCTATACAAATAAAATTGAATTGAATTGTATTAATATGTGCTTATAAAGTACTAATAAACAGCCAATATGCTAGTAATATGCATGCTAATAAGCAGCTAGTTAATAGTGAAAACTGGTCCCTAAACTAAAGTGTTACATGTATTTATTTATGTATTTACTTAAGTTGGAGCATTCAGGAAAAGCATACATGTGAACGCTTTCAATTGTGTCTTGAAAAGCATCTGTTCAGGGTTTGGGATTTTATAACAGGAAAAGAAGGGTCAAACTCATCAAGGCCTCATAAAAGCCAAAAAACATGTGAATAATTTGGGCTTCCTGTCAGACACACAGACACAAAAACTCCATGAATTTGAGCAGAGTTGTCTGGTGTCGTGGCGTCTCAGGGTTAAACATGCTGACCTGTAAGTGGTGAATACTCAGACACAGATACAGACCATAGCCAAGCAAAATGCAGAAGAAAAGCAGATGCACTAATGAATTAAGGGATAGTTCACCAAAAATAAAAATCCTGTCTCTCTTATGACTTTTATCTTCTATGAAATGCAAAAGGAAAAATTAGGTAGGATGTTTACCCTATCTTTCCGTCTCTGAAGTAATTAGTGGTAAAAAGTCAAATACCATGAGAAATTCATTTCTGGGAAGAAATATTCCTTTAAGTAACAAACCTGTACAGTTTCAAAAACACCCAATAAAATCCCTCTCTTCACACTTTAAAACACAGTGTCATGCCAGCCAGAGGTTTTGAAACCATGACAACACAGTCCAATAACTTATGGTAACTGGCTGTTACATGGCGGGTTTAACTCATTTGCAAACACTTGTACTGCATCATTGGCTTGCTCTACAGTGAGCTGAAGCACTGCTACTTTCAGAACAGCCACACTGGCACCAGCTCTGCTATGGCAACCACAGTGGAGTAAAACACACAGCAGCAAATAACCCTGCGCCTGTTACGCCTGATGGGCTGCAGTGATTTAATGTCAACCACTCTTTCAGCTCTTCCAGTAATATACTCAATTATGCAACAAGTAGATGAATAGCAGGACAAGTACAACATCGCTGAAAAAATGCCTGCCCAATGCATTGTTACAAAAACAGCAGAGAGAGCTGGTGCGTCAAAGACACACAGCATCATTGACATCACTACATTAGTTTACAAGTTATGCACTATGGTAAAAATGTATTGAGGTCAAAACATAGTACTGTTCATAGTACTACTTGAAAATAAGTATTTATTAATCAATAATCTGCCCTTGCAGTCATTTGTGTGAACAGGAAAAAAAGTTTCTTTGGTGTTTTACTGCCTCTAGTGTTCATTTCACCTGGAAACGGTACTGCTCTCATAATTATCTATAATACATAAAGTGACATACTGTTGAACATATTTTAATTACTTACACTCCTTAACACCATACACTATAGGGCTGTTACCAATTAAAAATAAAGTTACAAACAAATAAACTAAACTAAACTAAATTAAATCAGTATCAACAAACTCCATCTTATAATTTTTTTTTTAATCAATTTGCACTGCAATTATAATTGCATAAATAATGTTATGAGACATTTTGAACAAAGAAATATGACATGTTGGGGGAAAAATGAAATGATATCATTATATATGAACTATACCTACCAATAGGTGGCGGCAAGTCTTAATAAGTCAATCATAGAATCACTAATTTAACCAATTTGTTCAAACTGGTTGATTCATTCATGAACATAGCAAGTGACAACTATCTCTTTATGAATGGGTCACTGAATCATTGACTCGATTCTTTCAAATTGTTGTGTCTAAAAATTCTGACAATAAGGATATCGGGTCGACCAAGCTTCTAAGACAGCATCCTAATTGAAATGGTACCTCACAATAGACTGATTTGACTTTTACATAGGCCTACTAGATAGACATTTGCATAGGTACATTACACATTTCAATGCTCTGTATTTGCAGTACTAAAGCAATGCCAGTACTCATAAAATCTATTTTGCTGTTACTACTATTAAACTCCACATGTAATGGGTATGTCTTTGCAACATGCAAGACATTTGCTTCAATGATACCTAAAATAAATAAAAGCTTGAGTCAGTACTTCCTGGCATTGCAAGTCATTTGGGGTGTCTTTAGCATACTGATCCTACAGTATATACCTAATGCAGTTAAGGTGCAGTAGTGTAGCTCAGTCAACGTATTATTACCATAGACTGTAAAAAAAAGATTGACGATGCATCTACAATTCCTTCCACAATAGAAAAGTAAAGCCAAAACACCCCAGTATGGCAGCTGTCATCTTGCAAAAATGACATAATTTGGAGCCAGAGTGTGCACAGTAGTGATTCATTTAGAGCCGAGTCTGCGCAGTCATGATTCATTTGGAGCATCGTAAGATGAAGCCATAGTATCAATGCCCCGCCTAAAACTCCTGCAGACCCAATCACAAGCACAAAATCTTGACACCACACCCCATTTTTATAGCATCATATAATTAACTAAAAGCAAACTGATTAGAAAAATGAACACTTGAACATTCATCAGCATGATAAAAACGACCTAAAATGATGATAAAAAATATATTTGAAGTGTACATGAAGAAGGTGGGGTTTATGACCTATACTGCAGTCAGCCACCAGAAATGTTTTGGCGTCACTTAATTAAGTGAAATGTTATTAAGCTAAAAATATGTTTGATGTTATTATTATTATAAAGACAGCATGATCTCAGTATGTTGTCAGTATAACATTTATGTTATTTCTTAAACATTTCTGCACTCACAGGTTCTGCACTCTCAAAGTATGATATGACTGCAGTTGCAATTGTAATGACACCAATTTTTTTACTGTGTTAAAGTACACTATAATTTTAGAACAACTGATTGTATTTAACCCATCTTTAGTTCAGTGTAGGATGCCAGTTTCAACACCATTTGTTTTTTACAGGCATCTGTGTCCTGCTGAGAGTGTAACTGATATTTGGTTCTCACATTTAAAACAGCTGGGTATGTAGGTACATCTATCACATATCACAACCTGTTCTAACTCTCAAGGCGCCAAATACAGCTGTTTGTCCAAGTGTTTCGCGTGTGTGATTATACAGACATCAAAAGAGCCCTGTAGTGTCTTTATTGTAATGTGGCTAGAACTATAAGCCCATTGCTTTCAATGAGAAATCTTGAGTTTTGATAAACTAATGTGAAGGCTATGGAAATCATTTCATGCTGGGGGGTATGAATGTCAATTTTTTATCATTTTAGCTGCATAATATATTATTATTACTGTATAGAAACCTTTAAGCAATTAAGTCAACCCCTATCACTAAACCTGCACTATTTCTCAACAAAATAAAACATAAAACAGGCAGATAAAAGTACAGTCACAATTATCTTAAAACAATGCTGCATTCAAGTCTTCTGAGACCAAACAGTAGAACTAAATGAAAGATTTTCATTTGAAATCATATCTTGCTCTCAAGTAGTCGACCTTATTTCCTGACCCACATGTGTAGTTAGATAATACTAGATATTAGTTAATTTATATAGTTTTAAATACTTTCAATTTAACAGTAAAATCTGAGAATAAATCAGTTCAGCTTTTTGAACTATTTTGCTTGATAAGTATGTTCTGTGCACAGCTGACGTAGGCCACCAACAAACAAATCTGCAAAGAATAGCTAAATACAAGCTGATTTTGTGTCAAAGTCCCATAGATTTCCACAAGCCTGCTACAAAAGCCCAGCATAAATATCATTCAAATAAACAGGCAGAGTTCCTTAAGAGTGGATTACATATTTTTCTTTGTGCTGTAAATTTTCTCCTTTCTTGCAAAACTAATGAGCATTAAAGCATGCCAGCCATTATTAAGGCTATGGATGCTTTGCTACAATTCATTCTGATGAGCAGCCAGAGAGAATGGCAGACCCAAACCGCTGTCCCATGAAATCTATCTTAAATACTCTGGTATTCTGTAGGTAAATTCACACTATCTCCATGTCAGATGCAAGCTCTGTTCCAAAAACCTGATTGGCCCACAACGACAGTGGCCTACATACATGGGTCTGCAGACAGTCTTATGAGAAAAACAGGTGGTTCTGACTATTCCTGCACACAAGTGTTCTTTTTTTTCAGAAACTTTTTTTCTTTTTTTTTCAAGGTCATTCCTGTTGAAATGAATGGAATTCATTAAATATGACCACACCTTTAGTCTTAGTGCTGTGGCAAATGTCTTTTGTTTTTATCATATTTATTCAGCCTGTCTTGATTTGTGTTAAGTAAAGTTTTAGTTGACTAAAAGTCTGAGAATTAAACTCACATTTTAGTTATGCTGCATAAAGATTAAATTGATAATAACAATTATTGTACTTAAAATTACAATCATGATACTGATCATGACAGTTGTCATTTGGGAAAATTTATCAGAATTACTGCACTTTGACGTATAAACATAAATCAAGAGAATGTCAACCCATACACATGGTTTATGTGACCAAATCTAGTTTCATGATGTATTATGTTATTATAAACATAAACACAAACAATAAGCTTCTCTCAAAGGCTAAAACATTCCTAATAATATTAGGATATGTATAAAGTTATGCTAATATCAAGCGTAGCGTTAGTTCTGACAGGTCACGTTAGTCAAGCTCGCATCAGCTGACTCTCAGCTGATCCCCATCTACCTATGGGAATACGACACCTATCTAAGCATTCATACATACGGTCCCTCAATATTATCAGCAGTTTTCGCATTGCTCAATAGCTAATTACCCTCCTCCATCCCCAACTCCTCCTCTATCAGTCGGGATTCAACCTTCTGATTCTCATTTGAATCAGACTAATTCTAAAATATGTACATAAAATTATTGAACTTTAACAATATCTGCAATACATTTATGTTGGTTCTGTTCTGTTTACCCTGGGGGGTTATTGCTGCTCTCCCTGCTCTCATCCATGCTAGGCTGCATGGATGTGCAGGGAGTTCTTGCCCAGAAGAGAACCATACCGCAAATCCAAAGTGTATGCTAATTATCAATCATCTTTGATGATAGTGGTCCTGACAGAAATGTATAAGGATTTCTCAAATTATATTTATGTTTTAGTTCAAACCTTAAATTTTGTTGTAATATCAATCAAAAACGTTAATTTTCCTAAAGACAAAAAAAAAACAATTTAGTCTATTTATTTTAAAGACCATACACTGAAAAGTTTGTTGGATTTATATTATTTAATCATGTACATCAGATCAACATTAATCATTATAGTAGCACACATAATTTGGTCAAAAAAATCATCAAATTAAGTTTTTTTGAAGTGACCATTATGTGATTTATATGGTTCCCTGACATAATTTTACATTTAATTTTACATATATTTTTGACACATCACAGTTATGTTAGCAGTAAATAGCACACATTAGCATGCTAAATGCTTAACTGCTTCTTAAGTAAAGCAGCAAAGACAGATCTTTACGTATCCATCCTCAGCCTAAGAAAATGCCCCACTCTTCACCTCAGTGGCAACCCAGTGTAATTGGTTCTAAATCCCAACATAACTGAACATTAAACACTTGAAAATCTCAATCACTATCAAACCTTAGTCTTCATGATTGCTTCTTGACTCATTTAAATACTCTCCTCCCATAAATGCTGTGTCTGAAAGGGAAACTCTTACAAATACATATGCATTAAGGTCAGTTGTAAAAATGACTGTGTCCATGCCTTTTCATCTGAAATTTTTCACTGTGAATCTTTAGTAAATCCTCACAGTAGTCATCAAAAGAAAATAACACAACTGTTACACTGTTTTCAGTGCATAAAGCATCTTGATATTTAGTCCAGCCAGGTCTTCTGCCTTCTGAAATCCCTGCTATTTAGTCTTTGTGATGTTAAGCTGGAGGTCATTCAGCTCAAATCATGCTACAAAACCGTCCACCACACTCCTATCTTCTGTTAATACAACCCACAATAGCTGAGTCATCTGAAAACTAATGCAGGCGGCAAGATTGATGATGCCAGTGCTGCACACAAGCACTTTCACAGTAATATGTTCAGAGTTGGAAAATCTGTTATTTACTTATTGTCCACACATAGCCTACACATCGAAATCCAGCTAAGCCCACAGTCCGATACATTTTCACCAAGCCCTGCCTCACTGAAACACACAACACAACCCTCACAAAACATCCAATTACTTTTAGTAAGTGATGTTACAGTACTCTTCCATCTTTTTGAGTAGCGATCTCACATTCTCCATGACGAAAAGATGGATGATATGGACTGTAGCTCTTGTCCTAAATGGCAAATATTTTCACCTCAACTCCTTGTGGATTTCTAGGTTCCGGCCATAACACACTGTCAGAGACACATCAGCTGGTCCCTGGTGTAAACATTGGATCTCTGGGTCGCATCCACCAGGCTGAGGATGTGACATGATAAAAGAATTACAGCAACTAGGAAAGTGCAGGCAATGCCCCATCACTCTACTAACCAAATAAATTATCTTAAAAAATCCACTTTGTGGAAAAGATAAAACATACAGCAACTGCATCCTGCATCACATTCGACTACTGTATATAATGGTATCTACTAATGGTATTGGGTTAGTAAGATTATTATTGTTTTTAAAAGAAGTCTCTTATACTCACCAAGGCTGAATTTATTTGATCAAAAATACAGTAATGGTGTAAAATTTTTAATAACTTTTTTATTTAAATATATTTTAAAAATGTAATTTATTCCTAAATAAAGCTGAATTTTCAGCATCATTACTCCAGTCCAGAATACAGTGTCACTGATCACTATGTCACAGGTTTTTTGTCCAATATGTTACAACGCTTACACAGTTGTGCGCTGAATTGCTGTGATTATATTTTCTCTAGAAAGTTTATAATGGAAGAGAAGTTCAACAACTGGCATTTATTTCAAAGGAAATCTTAATAATATAATTTGTTTTTGATCACTTTGATCAGTTTTATATTGCGATAGATCACGAGTAGACAGATAGATAGGAATAATAGATAATAATCAGCGCTTCACGGATTGGGTTGAACCTCCTACATAGCTAGATAGATTAGATAGATAACGACAGACACAGACAGACAGACAATAGATAGATAATAGATAGAATATATATATAGATAGATAGAGAGATAGATAGTTGATCATTTTCTTGATCTTTCTGGGACTACATTGAAAGCTGCTATTAGGTCTTCGTTCAGGGTTGAGTGATTTTCACCATAGACCTATGACAGTATCAAATTTTCGATGTTGCGATGATGGATAATGATTTTTATCACGGTTATCCCTGTTTATAATGGGATTGAAATTTAGTGCAAAAACGGTTGGGGTTCAAAGGGAACATGGTTTTAATAGCTTTTGGGTCTGATATCAAAGACGGAACATGACATCCAAGGAAGTAATCTCATAAATATTATAAAGTAAAAAACCAAATAAATCCCACAGATTAAAGCAGAAAATTAAAAAGACAGCCAGTACCACTTGTACGTAGATCTCATAGTGTTTACCCCTTAGTTAATGCATTAACATTATAATATCCAGTAGCTCCATTTCGCCTTAGAATTAGTACTCTTTGTTAAAAAATAGCCTACACTGTGTAGTTTCATTAAATAAAACAGTTGTAACGTTCTTTTTAACAACGTGATATAAATATTGAAATTAACCTACGATTAATGCATGTTAGAAGAATTTTCCATTGAGCAGTTATGTTAACTAATTAAGTAACTATGTCAAGAATGAGCCTAATGTAAAGTTACGCAAACAATACAGAATCAAAAATTTTCAAACATTTCTCAGGGCATATCGTTGTCCAATTAGAAGTAAAAATATAAGAATAAAACTCAAATAAAAGAGCCTAAAATATATAAATAAATATGCCTTATATGTAAGTATTTATTTCGTGCCACTGGTGATGACCACCACTGCAATATAAATCTAAATAGTTTAAAACCATTAAATACGTTTTAGAAAAGTTGTTCTGGGGTTTAACGGGGGTGTAACACCTGCATTTCTGTTGTTTCTCTCCATCTGCTGTCAGAAGGGAAGATGCGATTTTATTCAGCGCTTCTTCACGTTTCCGCATGCGCTCTCATCCGGCTTGTTTACATGAGAAGTGTGCATGCGTTTCACACAGCATACAGTGTTGTTGTGCATTGTGACCAGTTGATGGAGAAAATATTCTTAAAATGCATTAAAAATTGATATTTTGTAATCAAGCTTATTCACATATATGTTTGAAGTACCCACGATAACATATCATGCAATATTCATTTTACGTGATAATATATATATATATATAACCGGATATATCGCATTACCGATACCAGGTCACATTGCCTATTTTACCAGCTAGTCAACCTCATTGATTTTTGACCATGGCAGAGATTCCTGCCTCGGGCTTCTAAGAAGAGCGTAAGCAAGCTCCAATGTCGGCGGCACTGGCAGCGACAGGATAAAGTAGAGGCCTTTGCAGACTTTTTGGGACTTGTGGCAGTGGGCTGGACTTTGTGCCGCAGCTATACAGGAATGTACTGAATCCTTGATAACCTTTGCCTCTGTGGGCGAACAGAAGACTAAAAAATTTGATATTGGGGTTTTCCTTGACTTCCCGTTGCGCAGTTTAGTAGCACTCCAGGTCGTCTGTGAGCCTTGCAGTGCCCCAGAGAACCTGAGGTCTCTACCAAACCAAAAAATGAGCATCACTACTCGGACTCATAACGAAGTCAATAAACGAAGGCACGACAGGAGCAGCAGCCAAAGTACGACTCCAGTGGTCCCAAATCCAGTGGTCCTGGAGGACCCGACTCCTGTGGTCCCAAATCCGGTGGTCCTGAAGGGCTCAACTCCTGTGGTCCCAAGTACAGTGGTCCTGGAGGACCCGGCTCCAGTTGTCTCAGAGGTCGCTACACAGCCACCCGATTCCAATGCTGCTGCCATACTCAAGAAGACCATCTTTGCTTTTCATCTCTTGGCTGTTTCTGCAGTATAGGGCCGCTCGATCCCCCTCTCCAGAGCCCGCTCCAGTCCGTGAGCCCTCAGAGTCCACTCCAGAGTCCACTCCAGTCCAGGAGCCCTCAGAGTCTACAGAGTCTACGAGTTCACTCCTGAGCCCGCTCCAGTCTATGAATCCGCTCCTGAGCCCACTCAAGTCTATGAGTTTACTCCAGAGCTCGTTCCAGTTTACAAGTCCGCTCTAAAGTCAGTTCTGGTCTATGAATTTGCTCCTGAGTCTGTTTTAGTCCAGGAGTCTACTGTACAGTCCACTCAAGTGAACTCTGAACTCTCAGTCTGCCCTGTCATGGCCAAGGAGACTGTTGCTGACTACTGCCTGTTCCTCCATTCTGATTGTGCCTATAACAGCCCCATAGGGCACTCTTTCTGGGTCTTTTGGTTGGGACTTCAAGTTTTCCCATCACCCCTTGCACTGGATGATTGTTTCATCCCTTCAGCTGTTTGTTCATTACCTATTTAGCTCCACCATGATGATATATACCAGGGTTCCTCAAATCTTACCCTGGAGGTCCAATGCGCTGCAGAGTTTAGCTCCAACCCTGATCAAACTCAGCTACCTGTGATTTTCTAATGATCCTGAAGACATTGATTAGCATGCTCAGGTGTGTTTGAAAAGGGTTACAGCTAAACTGCAGGAAAGTGGATTTTGTGGGCCAGATTTGAGGATCCCTGATATATACCATGCTCACTGAGTCTTTTGTTGCTGCAGTATTGCACCTGTTACTTTGTGTCTGCAGATTCTATGCTTGTGGATTACCTTTTGCCAGTGTTTTTTGTCTGTTGCTCTGTTTTTTGGATCATTGTCTGGGACTACAATAAAGCTGCGTTTGGATCTTCTTTTGATAGATAGATAGATAGATAGATAGATAGATAGATAGATAGATAGATAGATAGATAGATAGATAGATAGATAGATAGATAGATCTACAGACAAAAATATTTTTAGTTGTTATTTACTCACAATCATCATGCCATTATTTTTCTTCCTGAGTTTACATCCAACAATATACTTGTTTTTAAAAAAACTATAAATACAAGTAAAGGGTTGCTTTGTCTTGTATATTTCAGACACAATGAAAATGTTGTCCTTTCTCCCTTTTGCAGTTCTCCTAGGAAGGCATTAATTTTCTCCAAATGCATGCGAAGACAGACACAGGATCATGTGTCCTTTCAGGATATGTATAGTCCCATTATGCACCAGACACAGGCCTAAAGAAACTGCCTGTGGCTAAGAAAGGGGTGAGAGTTGACTGTCATCACTGGAGTGCTGAATTAATGGTTGTGTTCCATATTTTCTTATGTGAACTGCAAAGGTGGCAATGTACAGAATTGAGTTACAAGCTGCATTACACTGCATTATCTAAGATAATGAGCCTTCTGAACTACTTACAGATGTGTATAGACAAGTTTTTTTCAGAAGAGGCAGTAGCTGCAATGTCACTGTGTTTACACCAATTTTTGAAAAAGTGACTAGTGACTGAAGACTGAACGTAATGAAAGAGTAATACTGTTAGATATGGTGGTGCTAATATGGAAGGCCTTAAAACCAGGGATGCACTGACATATCAGCTAATAATCGGTACCTGATGATAAAATCAATTATCTGCCTTAGGAATGACAGGAATGATACAGGAATGTATCAGTCTTCTGTGTTTCGTATATATATAATATAATTCACTCTTGCTTAAACACACACACACACAAATCCAGCATTCCAACAAACAAGCAAACAAAAAAGTAATTCTAGCATGCATTCACAGGCATGTATATAAATGTGTGGTCTTAAAACTGTTGGTCTAGACAACATCTTTAAATACTGTGTCAGTCTGG
Source organism: Sinocyclocheilus anophthalmus (assembly GCA_018155175.1). Lineage (NCBI taxonomy): Eukaryota > Metazoa > Chordata > Actinopteri > Cypriniformes > Cyprinidae > Sinocyclocheilus > Sinocyclocheilus anophthalmus. Next base: position 84,440 of record JADLZN010003829.1, read on the forward strand.
TTAGAGGCCAAAATAAATTATCAGAACGCCACTTAGTGGACAAAACTGAGAGTGCAGCCCTATGTGCATTCTGAGCCATATGAACAAATATCTAGGATAAAATTATATATGGAATAATGAGCAATAAAATATCAGTAGAATTTGAAATGACTCATTTAACTGTATTAATTATATTACTATAGCAGACAAGGTGCATATAACTGATTCAACAAGTAAATGCATAATAAGTGCATAATGCTTATAATTATTATTCTGTACATACAAAGTTATTACTGTCTAACACAGAACCAGTAAATCATAAACTTTGGGATATTTGGAAGTTAAAACCATGACTATCTATCTATCTATCTATCTATCTATCTATCTATCTATCTATCTATCTATTTATCTATCTATCTATCTGCACTGTATATTAAAGCATTTACATTTGCCTTGCAACTAATCACCTGTTGCTAGTCAACATTTTTCTTTACTTATATGCAGGAACATTTACACATTCTGTGTTCACGAAGGCAAGTGTCAGTACTACAACTGCTCAAGATGAATTAATGTGATATGATTGGATCAAACCTCTTACCTTGTTCTGCACAGTTTATGATATAAATGATAAAAATCCAACTTTAGATTTTTACCTGTCAGATGGTACATGTGGCAAGCAGGGTTGGGCTGTGTTGTGAGTGCTAATGAGACATTTCTGTTTCTGTCTTGTGGTGTGCACAGGGGCGGACTTAACCAATAAGCTGGGTAAGCGGCCGCTTAGGGCCCCGGGGAATCAGGGGGCCCCATCTGATATTTGCTAAAAATATTTACAACGTGTTTTGCAGAGTTGAGCAATGTAACCAATCACAGGCATATCTGTTGATATTCTGAACGCGAGGTGTTTAAGCCAAGTTTTTGTCCAGTGCTGATCTTGGCAAGCTCACGAATCCTCTCATCAAAAGTGTAGATACGATGTAAATAAGAGATTCATTGTGCAGTGTAGAGAGCTTCATTGATTAACGGGACATTGTGAGATCGCGATGAACTGAAGTGAGTGACAGCTTTCAGTTTCCTATCAAGGCGGCACTTGAATAAATGCACGAATGCGATGACTGGAGATTTTTGTTTTATAATTGATTACATTTTCGATTTGTTTCTCGGCAAACACTACCACATGACTTCAGAACACTTGGAATATGGAATGAGTTTCATGGGATAATTTCATGACATTTGAATCCTTTTGTATAAAGACTGAAGAAGGTTACAAATGGACAAGTCAAGTGCAAACATTTTTATTTTTATTATTTTTTTATTTGATGTTTTGATGATGATGATATCTTCTTATGTGATCCGAAGAAAGTAAGGTAATATGGCTTTTTTTTTTTTTTTTTAAACTAAATCAGGTGACTATATTTTCTGAATTTATCCAATTGGCAAGTTCTAAAGGGGTAACTATAAACTATGAAAGGGAGAGCGAGCAAAATAAGGATTAGATGTAAAAGAGCACATAGTTATTGTGTTGGGGCCCCATATCTGCAATTTGATTAGGGCCCCCAAATCATTAAGTCCGCCCCTGGGTGTGCATGTGCTTTTGTGAAGACAGTAAGGGATGATTACCTGTGCATGACTTGCTGCCTGAAAAAGTAAGCCCCTGTTTGCTTTGCTTTTACTTCGGAACTTTAAAAGTCAAATGTCCAGACCCAAATTATCTTCCCTCTTTTAAAGTAAGTCTAGTAGAATATCTTGACTATTTTATACTACATCTGAAAATTGTAAGTCTGACCAATGTCTGACCATTTGCATAAGTAATACCAACTGTCCATAGTGCAAATGGTGAAGAACAAGTAACAAATTTACCTTAATTTCTCTAGAAAAGTCCCCAATGTTGAGTATGAGTATTAGTGATGCTTGGCTTGGCCTCTCTAATATATCAGCTTAAGCAAGTAACATGACAGAAGGAAATGATTCATAAACCGTTTGGCATGCTCATTTAATAAGAGTAAGAACAAGAAGGACTTACTTTTCTTCCGGAGAAGAGCATGCACAGCTGGTGCATGGACCCTCCATTTTTAGTCAGCTCTTTCTTCAGGGTTTTGGGTGATGGAAGTGTCCAGCCGCCCTTGTGTGTCCCGGCCACCTCCATGCAGTTGATGGCATTGTCAGATGTGAAGCAGGTTGTGCAAGGGTCCTGGAGAAGACTGCCCTCACTGTGTGTGCGTCTGCGCAGGGAATTCTGCACGCTGAGTCCACCTGAGTGCTTTTCGCAGGAAGTGGCCTCTACCATGCTCCTCCGTTTACTATCACTGCGTTCCAGGTAGTTATCATCACTGTCTTCCTCCTCCTCATCATCATCTTCATCTTCTTCATATTCTTCATCTGTGCCAGGGGTGGAGAGAGCATCTGCACTAAAGGACCAATCTAATCGCAGCTCGGGTATGACAAATGATGAGGACGAGGATAAAGGTGGAGCATTTGTGTCCACTGCCTCTGGAGCGTTGTCCTCATCAACAAGCAGCTGTTTTTCATCTTCACAGTCTCTTGCGTGTGCATGCAAGAACTCCTGCTCTTCTTTCTCCTCGGTCATTGGCTCAGTATTCCCCCTCTCCTCCCCCTCATCCTCCTCTTGTCCTCTTGCCTTCATCCTCGCATCCTCCCAATCCCTCCCTCCATAGCTCATTCATGCTGCTCTCCATGCTCTTCCCATCTTCTCCCTCAGTGGAGGGCGGAGGTGTTGGTGGAACCAGGTGACTGTTCTCCTCCAGAGGGGTGCACAGATCCTCCAGCAGGGTGAGACTCCTGGACTGAGGGCTACTCGCAGTGGTGGCTGATGCATCGGACAGGATGCCCAGGGAATGGTCATCCTCACAGGTCATTCTCCGGCCCCTGAGGTCACATGGCTCATCCTGCTTGGGTTCGAGCATCTGACAACAGAAGAACACAGTGGTGCAAAACTGTTACTGTTTTTCTAATAGTGCAATATTACAATATGTAATTATTGTCAGTAACTGAACAACAATTATTGTAGAACTACTGCAGAAAATATTGTGTTGTATTTATGAACAAATACGTGAAGTGAAGTGACGTGGCCAAGTGGGCATCACCAGGTATTCCAAAATTATAGGAGTGTTGAATACTTTATTCTACTCAGTGTGTTTATCATCTTATTCATTGCTTATCATAATAGTATATGATAAGTAACTGTTTCCTTAGCAGCAGTCACTGATTTCCTGATAAGTACTGATTAGTAACTGTTTCATTAGCAGCAGTCACTGATTTCCTTAAGTTTTAAGCAAACCAATTCAAAGCGAAAAAGCACTCTAGATGTTCTTTGAAGCTTTCTCAGTTTTTCACACTTTTTCATGTCAAATACCACTTGATGGCTAGGCAGATGTTTAAAATTGAGTGCTGTATTTCAAGCCTGAAAAGCACGGGAGATTTTATGCGAGAATCTAACAACAAAGTCTGGTCAAATAAAGGCTATAAAAAAAGCCAGAAAAGAAGTAAGTGACTTTGGACACTGAAGGATGAATTCAGCAGAATAGAATAGAGGTTGAAAATAATAATTTATGGTAATTCATGTAAGCCAAAAGACATGAGGAAAAGAGGTGTGAAAATATAATATCAGCAATCACAGACAGATGGGATTAGATTTCTCAGAGGAGATAGGTTAAGGTAGGTAATTTGCTCTGGAATTTGTACAGAGATTGTGTGAAAAAACACAGACTTTGCAGATATGGACATAATTAAAACCACAATGCGAATTTGTAAAATACAAATTTCTCTAATTTCCTTTGAGAAATCTATACCTGTCTAAATGGGGTTTTACTCATCATAAAAGTCATAAGAATCCCATGGTATTACATTATTTAAACATATAATGGGCTTCAAGTCAGCACTTTTAGGATACAGTCCACTGAATTTTAAATGGGAAATATATTTTATGTATTAACTTGTGTATTCTTTCTTTTATGGCCAAAATATTTACTTTTTTCTTTAGTTTCAGGTTCTATAGATTCAGGGCAAAATTTAGGGGGGACTTTTGAATGAAAATGTCATCCCCTTTTTTTTTTTTAGGAAATTTAGACTGTAGACTGCAGTGTCATCCATATAAAACAAACAGGGAAAAAACACAAAAAATAAAAATGAATAAGGCAGACAATCATTTGTAGACAGATTTGTGATTAATCTTAGTCAAGCATAAGTCGAAATGTTACACATTTTACTAGGTTGCTTGCAGCACTGAAAAGAAGAATCTGTAACACTTTTTTTAATGCTGGTATAGGAAAACTTACATCACCATCTACTGTTGGAAATGAGAAATGGATCCCGTCTGAACAGTAGAGGGGATATAACATATGCTTTTGGGATGTAACAAGTAAATAACCTGAAGGGATGCAAGGAAACTAGTTTTCTACTTCAGTAACTAATTCTTCATCTAGATCTGATAGTTTACTAGAGTTTGCTGTCTCTCTAAACAGCATTAAAATGACAGGTATAGACAGATCGTATAAGTGTTTTGTATTATATTATTATTATTATTATTATGAGATGTGAAAATTGCAATAAGTTATGGGCTATATAAAGGAATGCACATTTATATAAGCTAGCAAAAGTACATACTGGAAGCCTTCTGAACTAATCAGCTCTCTCTCAAAACCAGCCCATGCTGCTTATCACTCACTCTAATAGGGTGCAACCAAAGCTGGTGTGAAGAAAAAACTCCTCTGAGTGCTTTTCAGAGGGGTTTACTGCAACAGAAAACAAGCTCAGCTGATCCGGCAAAAAAAAAGTCATAAGATGGAATTCATATTACCACTGCTCACATGATGTATGACATATTAGCTCTCTCCCATCCATAACTAGAGCTTCAGTAAGAATGAGCCTCTTATCTCGTCTGTGGTATTTTTAGGTTGTGTGAAAGGTTACTACCGAACAGAGCGACACAGAGGAAATTAGGACAAAAGAACCAAAGACAGATGATTTCCTCTGACATAATAAGACAGTTACACATGAGAATTTATGCATGAACTACATTTCTTTTCTTTTAAATAAATAGAGAGAGTGGATTATATATACATTTTTTCAAAATCGAATAGATTTTTTGCCTATGCAAAACTGCCATGATGATAAGGTCATTGAGAGGGTGTTGCTAAGATATTCTAAGTGACATTGCTAGGTGGTCGCTGATATTCTGGGTGGTTCCTTACTGGCTCAAATGTTCAAATGTGCAATGGTGATTCTTTCCTTTAAAAACACCACTAATTATTTAATCAATAAGGGTGCATGCTTGTACAACCTTTTAGTCACTCCCAGGAAATCATCTCATCTATTATTCATTAAAAGCACTAAGCTGTCCAACATAATGACTGGAAAATATATTTTAAACAGAGATTACTTTTTTCTCACCAAATGAGTCTGCAGAATTTGGCAAAATACTGTGGCTTTTTCAAAAGATCTTTAAATGGTACATGAATGTAACATCGGCATGTGAAACCAGAAATGTTCCTAATAAGATGTGGCTTTAGACATACCCTATGCAAGCATGTAGACGATGTGCAAGCTATGCAATGACTTGCCTTCATTGTGTTTTTCTGTTCTGAAATGTGTTAGACTGCAATTAGTGGAATTGCATTTCCTGCACGGCAGGGGCACTATAGAAAACGTTAACACAAATTGTCTTTTTCTTACATACTTTTTTTTTTCAGGTCAGCTGCTGTAAAGGTGGAGAAACAGATTGAAGCAAGTTACTTAAAGAGGTCCTGAATCAGAAAATCAAAATGTTCTTGATATTTGCACATATAAGAGGTTTACAATTAAAACATACTGCAAGTTTCAGAACTCAAATCTACCTCCCCAGTTTAAAATATGAATGAAATATTAATTTTCTACCCTTCTGAAATGCTCGGATGTGTCGTATGTAAAAAAGGCAGAACAACTCAGGTCTGTCCATCAGTCACAAGAGCCATGCTGCTGTTGGATAAAGATGTTGAGTAAAAATCACTAAAAGATGTTTAGTGAATTATTGGTCACACTTTAGTTTAGGAACCAATGATCACTATTAACTAACAATTAACTACGACATTTGATTCAATAAACAATAACAATAAACTGCAGCCTATTAATAGTCAGTAAGGTAGTTGTTAAGTTTAGGTATGGGGTAGGATTAAGGGATATAAAATATGCTCATTCAGAATAAGGCATTAATATGTGCTTTATAAGTAATAAACAGCCAATTGTCACACCCCTGGACTATGTGTGTGTTGTGTGTGTGTGTGTGGTGTGTGTGTGTGTTTGTTTGTGTTTGTTTTTCTCCCCATGTGCTCTGCGTGACCTAGTTTCTGACTCTAGTTAATTATGTCATTTGGTTCAGGTCTTGTTAATTGTCCTCGTCATCACATGTATTTAAGCCCAAGTCTGTGCAGCCTATGTTTGTCGGGTCTCAAAATGTCATGTTCGTGTGTCACAGCCATTCCTAGTGTGAATTACCCCTTGTTCTGGATTTATTAAAGACTGTTGCTTTGCTCCATGTCTCCGCTGCGTTCCATCCGACACAGACTGTGACAGCAGACCTGACTGACAAAAAAGTTTTACTGTGTGTACCCTTTTGTACAGTGTTCTGTTTTCCTCATGGATCCCTTGGCCACCATAACCCACCCAGAATACCTCCTCCTCCTGCTGGAGCAGGGGGAATGATCTCTCGAGGGCCATACCAGACTGTTCCTGGACATCGCTCATCACACCAGCTACCCAGACAATGTGCTCTGTGCGTTCTACGACGCCAGCCTGAACACCATGTGCAGAGTGTCATCGTCCGAAGATGGCCCTCGGGAGAATTTCGCCGCCTTTGTGGAGTGGATACTGGCGAGAATCGGATCTCCATTCACCATCTGTCCCAAGGATGATTTCACCAGTTCCACTCCAGACCCAAAGCCCGAGCCCACTGCAGACGGAGAGCCTATGCCTGCTGCGACCGACGAGCCATCGCCAGCAGGAGCGACAGAGCTGAGGATCACCCCAGAACCAAAGCCTCACACCACGTCTGACCAGGTGCGAGAGCCAGCAACTGAGCCTGTGCCCGTGGACTATGTAAGGGAACGCGACGGCTTGGAGAGAAGCTCCGCCCACTGCACCACTGCTGAGGGTGAGCATCCCCTGCACTCTGGGGACCTAATAGACTGGGAGGCAGATATACTGTATATGCGTACATGCCCATTCACCTCCCACCTTCCTCGGACTTACCAGTCTGCCCTGAACTGTCTGCCAGCTCTGTCGTTCCCCTCTCAGATGTGCTTCCGGTGCTGGGAGTCGCAATTTGGTGTGTGTGGGCAGCGCACACCAGCCCTGAGAGCCCGGAGGCTCATCAATTTTATGCTCTTCCATCATTCACACCTTCCAGCTAATTGTCCTTCCAATGCTGGTTCCTGTCAGCCCCTCTGCTCACCTTCAGCCCACCATCTGTGCGGTGGAATCACTGCGGGTCTGCCTGTCTCCATCGGCATCATGGCTGGAGGATCCCCTGTCTCCGCCTCCAGCCTCTGAGTCCCGGACTCCGCCTTGGCCAATCGACCCAGAGGCTCCACCATGGGCTCATTAGATCCTTCCTCTCGCCGTGGGCCCGTCGTCCACTGGGTTAGCAGGGTCATCCTCCTGAGTTCCCCTGCGTCCCCCCTGTTGTCATGTGGTGCGCGGAGGAAGCGCCGTCCGAAAGGGGGCGAAATGTCACTCCAGATGTTGGTGGGGTTTTTCTCCCCATGTGCTCTGCGAGACCCAGTTTCTTTCTAGTTAATTATGTCATTTGGTTCAGGCATGTCTTGTTAATTGTCCTCGTCATCCCATGTATTTAAGCCCAAGTCTGTGCAATCTGTTTGTCAGGTCTCAAAACATCATGTTCATGTGTCAAAGCCATTCCTAGTGTGGATTACCACTTGTTTTGGATTTATTAAAGACTGTTGCTTTGATCCAGGTCTCCGCGTCGTTCCCTCCGACAGACCGTGACACCCATGATAGTAATTATGCATGCTAATATGCAACTTGCTATTAGTGAGAATTAGTCCTTAAAATAAAGTGTTACCAAATTATTCTATTTTATATCATAGAATTCTATATAATATATATTCTATTCAATTGAAAGATACAGCAGTGCCAAGCATTTTATCCTTGCAGGCAAAGGAGGTAAGTACATTTATTTTTAATCATATAGTGTGTTTTTATTAAATGTTAATGTTACTTGTTGTATTACAAAAGATACCACAGGTTAAGTAGGTTTACAAAAATTGCATTGTTTCTCAGTGTGATTTTATTAGCAACACTCAATAAATGATATGCTTAGTGTCTTAATAACTTGAAAAGTACTTTTAAAACTATATATGAAAATTACGCAACTAAGCAAGAAAAATCAATTACCACACTGAAACAGACTGTTGCAATCATTGTGGTTGCATTGTTTCAATTTCATCTTACTCGGACTCGAACATACATGGCTCTGTCACAGCGCTTGCCATCTCGAGTATCAAAACACACGAAATGAGGCAAAGGAGGGTGTGGATGGAGATCAAGTTAGTCAGTCACAGCAGTAAACATTTACTTAAATTTTTGCAAGATGTAACACTCCTTAAAATTTATTGTTTTTTACAGAGAGTGGAATTATTTGACAAATATTGGACCTTTTGATGCAAAAAATGCAGATATCCTTATAAACTAACCTTGAGAAACCAAATTAAAAATCAGAAACTGCATTTCATAACCCCTTTAAACTAACATACAGCAGGCATGTACAAAGGGACAGCTCACAAACATTAACCAAGAATTTCCATCTGCATATTTGTGTGATAGCCTTTCTTGCTTAAGACACTGAGAGCAATACGTCTGGTGTTGAGCTGTGATCCTCTGCTGCAAATGTCAGCTACAGCAAGTGTGTAGAATGAGTGTCATGCCGGAGGTAGTCACGTAGGTCATGTTGGTCATGAATGATTTAAATCCACATATTAAAACATGAAGCAAAGAAGAGAGAATTTAAGGACAAAGAGACATTGCTTGCACCAACACAAGCTGCTTTAAAATATCAAGCAAGGCTAATGACCAGCAGACCTGTGGCTCAAGGTGAGGTACGTGGGGAATGATTTAGTACATGCCATTGAGAAGTCAACACTACAGCACCTAAACAAAGCACTATCGATTTCATCTAGTTTCTCTAATCCAGGCCACTGCCACAAAGTCTAATCCATATTGCATCTTATTCTGGCCAAGAACCACCCAGAATAAGAAACTATCTGCCTGATATATAAAACAGTAAACCACAGTTCATGTGTTTACGGTTTGAGGTTCTAATCTGTGAGAGGAGCAGCGTTGCCTGTCCTTGATATTAAATGAAAGATACAAAATGCACTGCATTTTTCCTTGGTTATTTTGTTCAAGAGCATTATCTACTCAAATCCACATGTCATACTAACAAGGAACTTGACCATAGTAGGCTTTTAGTCTTTTAGCGAAATGCACCCCTGGAGGGTAGCACTGTTTAGATTTATGCAAATGGAATTAAGTGGACATCCTCGACTGAAGGAACCACCAGATACCCACTCTGTGCAGCGCGATCCACTTGAGCAGAGTAAAATGTTTTCAAGGCCTTTACAAGCTGCTTGTGCAGCTCTGGCAAGAATGTTGCACCGCATTAGCATGAACCATTCATTAAGCAAAGAGTTTTCAGGTACCTCTGGATTGACCTAATGGAGTTTAAATTTCTTGACTGCTCCACCGTGAACCTTAGTGACTCTGCCTCAGATTTCATCTAAACAGCTGACTTTATACCATTTCTCCATCCAACAGGGAAGAGATTCAAAGAGCCCCTCACTTGACTATGATCAAACCATTTTGTCGGAACAACAACAAGCAGTGGAGTAAAGTATTTGAGTAAATGTAATTAGTTACTGTACCTAAGTATCTTTTTTACTACTTTGTAGTTTCCCTGAGTATCAAAGATATTAGCAAACTTTTACTTTCTACATGACTACCTTTTTTCAGAAAGTGTATGTACTCTTTACTCCACTACATTTCTGATAAGCAATGCAATTACTCATTATATTTTGCATGGCACCTAACTTTTTCTGCAGTAGTGTATTTCTGCTACAAAAGCATCGACATCACCATCTACAGGGCATTGAAGGTACTACATCTTGTGCATTTCGGCCTTGTCCACCCAAACTTGCTAATAAGGCTATTTTACATGATTGCAAGTGTGTTTTCAGGTGAATCACAGGTTTTTCATATATGAGATTAGGACATGACTACAACTGAAACCAGCATGTCTATAGTGCAAGTAGACTTTGACTGTTTGATTTTACTTAATATTATTTAGACCTTTTTAAAGGATATTGGTTGACTTATGCCCTTATTGAGAACTTGAGCTCAACTGAGACTTCAGTGGTTTTAGACATTTAAGAGGCTGTTGTGTCGGCCTTGACTTATTTCAATTTTGAGGTGTTCAGGTTAATTTTGGTTTTAGAAAATAAACATGCGATTGCTCTCCTCACAAATCAACTCTTTCTTGTTTTTCATTGCTATTTATCTTATGGTGTTGAGGACTTGAGCCTATGATAGTATGGTATCATTCAAATGAGATCCTCTTAGACTTTTACTAAGAGAGGCTCTTGGAAATGTGACTTGTAATGGAGTAATTTTCACTGTAAGCTATCTGAACTTTTACTCAAGTATGGTTTTCATGAACTCTTTAGACCTCTGCAAACGAGTATTGATTTCCTCATATTCACAGTCAAACATGACTGGACACAGCGAGCCCACTGTGTGCATGTTATCACTAACAAACTAGGGGCAACACCACCTTAGGGGAAGAGGAGATACGTAAGGCTTGAGCAGGCATTAGCTTATCATTGGAGACCTTGTGATCCATGTCTTGTTCTCGCTTCCCTAGCTCATGTGGCCCCTCAGGCACCACAGAGGTTGGAGATCAGGCCATTTCTTTTTAAAGCAAGCAATCTGGGAGCAAAGCATTTTTTAGCTTCATGTGCTCTCAATACACATAGTCGCAAGCAACTCAGCTGAGTCAGGGTGAAACAAAGACAAGATAATCAGGACTCTGGAAAAAACATTCTGACAAAATTGTCCTTCTCTCTTGTTATATATATTAATAAGGACACTTGCAAACAATGTAGAGCATCAAGCTTCATCTGCAGTACAGGTTTCAGGAGATTGTCGCTCGGTCACACTTTGTTTTAAGGTCCAATTCTTGCTATTAAAAAACCATTAACTAAGTTAAGGTCCCTATACTAAAGTGTTAACTTCACTCCTATATTTTATATAGCTTCAGCTACTGAAGTGAATGACTTGAAAAGGAAACATTGCCTTTTACAATCAATAAATAAATATGTTGGTGGAATAATGTCAGCTAAATCTAATAAAAACCTAGTTGGAATATTCTCTAAACTAAACCAGTAGCCTTCAGCACTTCCTTTAACATTTTATCTCAACTAAAGAAGCTAAAAGATAATGAATCCTAAACGAAAGTAAGACCTCACAACAACTATGTAATAGTTACCATTACTTGGAGGAAGTTTTCTTCTGTTAAGTGATTAGCAATAATTTGTCATTTTGCCATAATCATATTCCATTATCCTGTCAATAAATATGCCTAATAATTTAATGAACCAGCTTTATATTCACCATAAGTTTTCACCTTAAGCATCCTGCACAGTAATTTAGGATTGATTTTAGTCAAAAGGATTACAAATGTAGGTTTTCAGACATTTTGGTTCTCTCTTCTTTCATTGAGTCAGACCATTCATAGTGTCAACCTCAGATGACACATTCTCAAATAATTTAAGTACCGTCTGATGAAAATGTCAAAAGCTTTCTCAAAATAACAATCTCCAATTTAATTAGCTGTCTTTGTGCAATTTCCATGAGTGCACAGGCCTTTATCAGTCCACCAGGAAACAAGTTATTCCACACAACAAGTACGCAAGGTTGACGTCGAACCTTTCAAAGACATCTGAAGAGGTTTTTTTTGAAACCTTGAATCAAGTAAATAGACGAATCTCAGAAACTTGTTAAGAATATGTCATTCCAAATGCAAAAGAAAGAAAAAGGTTTTTTTTTTAATCTTTTAAATTTAAAGTTAAATGTTTAACTTCTTATAAATTATATTAAGGACCATTAATATTGTCTGCTTTGTAATATTTTTCAGGGCTTTGTAACTCACCGGGGCTGTGATAGGGAATACTCTGTTTGATGAAAATTTGTGTTAAACAAAAATACCATCTGAAGTTACAGAATATTAAGTGAGATATATAACTGCTTAAAAGTACACTTTTTTGTGTGTGGTTTGTGTGTGTGTGTGGGTGTGTGTGTGTGTGTGTGGGTGTGTGTGGTGTGTGACTGCATGTAAATTGACATAGCCAAAAAGATGTGTTTTTCAAGTCTGGAGTGATAGTTCAACTCGATTATTCGTGCTGTCTTATAAAACCACACGTTAAAAGGTGTGTTGGTGATAGGTTTATAGAACCATTTTCTTACGTTTTCTGCTGAGATTCAAAGGAAAAAAAAAAAAAATCCCAAAAAAAAAAAAAAAAAACAAAAAAAAAAAAGTGCAAACAACAAAATTAAAATATAATTTTTCTCAAACAAAAATGACAGACAATTAGAACTGAAGCAATATGGTGATGTTGGCAGTATGCTTCTGTGCAAACTCAAGACAGATATTAGGGGCACTAGAGGCTAAAGACTGTCACAAAAGAGGTGGAACCACTGTGATATGTGTCTGAATTATATTGACAGACATTGTGACCAGCTGAGCATCAAGCTGTCTGAGTGCTTGACTAACATGACCTGCCTAAAGCTCCAAATCTAGTCTTTCCTTCATCTTCAAAACAAAAATTATATTTTCTCATAATTTGTGTCAATTTATTAAAAGTCAATGCAGTCAACATCTTCAAGCTTAGAAAAATTATCGCCAGTTATTAATTTTTCAGGATATTTGTAGTAGTTTTTTTCCCCACTATTTTTTTTCCCTATTTGCCACCTAAACTATTGAATTGCATTTTAACGTTCAGGATTCACACACTCTGTCAGTTTAAGTGTCTACAACATCAGACAGACACTATTTTCATACATTTTAGTAACGCTGACAGATTAGGAGGGAACTGAATACAACAGCAGCTACAATAAATAAATAATCTTGATTAAATATTTGAACAAACTGAAAATCTAATCACAGTATCACAACACCAAGCATTGATAAATCAGTTGCTTACTATCTTATGTCAGCATGGGGCGAATGGCCAGAGCATCCTTATTGCTGGATTTTAAAAGACGGAAGGTGCCACACGCATGCAGTGGGGAAGACAGCTTCCTGGGTTTTAAAAGAAAGACCAACGGAAAGCTGGATGGACGGGCACAGGGATTTGGTGTGTCATCAGACTGGCCAGACTTAAACGACCTATGCTGGAGGACAGGTACTGAACTGAAGTGGACCTCCCACTCCCAACCTGTAGAGGTCTCTGATGCAATCGTAGAGGACCCATCTGTAATCGTGGAAGCCAGGCTGCACCATAACAACATTGTTCACCTGCTCCAGCCTAGAACATCAAGGCAGACTCTCTTGTCTATTCAAAGAGCCCAAAATATGGAGTACTGGTCCAATTTAAAACTCCAGAGAAAGTTGGCAAAACTGCCCTGCATGGACCACTCTGTATCACACACCATTTAAAGCAATGCCACCATCAGTGATGAGATCCTCACTTTCTGTGTAAAAGCACGTCTACAGGTTCTTCCTACAAAATACAACCTATCACTGTGGTTTCCCTCCACCCATTCACCCCTCTGCCTGCTGCATGACCCTCCTCAACACCTGGAGTCAGTAGCCCACATCATGAACAGTTGTTCATCATTTAAAGGATTATATACTGCCAGACATGACAGACTTGTGGACCTTATTGCTGCTCAGATTCCCTGCTTGGCTGATGAGCAGATCTTTAAACACACTACTGTACAATCTGAATGGTTCAACTCACCTGCAAACACTTTTCTAGGAATTGCTAATACACCAGATATCGTTAACATCTCTCAGAATGGCAAAACAGTTACACTATTTGTGGTCTCATGTTCATTTGACTTGTTTATGGAGGACTCTTACTGCTCTAAGACTTTAAAATATCAGTCATTGATATCTACCATTGAGAACCTTGGGTAGAGATGCCAGCTTATTGTGCTGGTGTTTGGTAGTCTAGGTCATGTACACAGGCTGGTGATCCGTGGACTTTGCATTGGGGGGCTATCTAAAATAAGGGCTAAACAGTTGGCAAAGTACTGTTCAATCTCAGCAACTATAGGAAGCATGTTTATTTGGAAAAGGCGATGTTTCCTGTACCCATAGAACTGTATAATCCATAACAATGTGCGGATTTGCTTTAATCTGTTGGATCATTCAAAAAATGTGATTCCTAATGAAATTTGACTTGTAATGTAGAATCAAATAAAGTATATAAAATGTGACTGCATGTAAATTGCACATAGCCAAACAGATGTGTTTTTTCAAGCTCTGGGTGAGTAGTCAACTCTATTATTCTGTGCTGTCTTATAAAACCCCACAGTTAAAAGGTTGTGTTGATAGGTTTATAGAACATTTTCATAAGTTTTCTGCTGAGTTCAGCAAGTGCCACACAACAAAATTAAAATATAATTTTTCTCAAACAAAAATGACAGACAATTAGAACTGAAGCAATATGGTGATGTTGGCAGTATGCTTCTGTGCAAACTCAAGACAGATATTAGGGGCACTAGAGGCTAAAGACTGTAACAAAAGAGGTGGAACCACTGTGATATGTGTCTGAATTATATTGACAGACATTGTGACCAGCTGAGCATCAAGCTGTCTGAGTGCTTGACTAACATGACCTGCCTAAAGCTCCAAATCTAGTCTTTCCTTCATCTTCAAAACAAAAATTATATTTTCTCATAATTTGTGTCAATTTATTAAAAGTCAATGCAGTCAACATCTTCAAGCTTAGAAAAATTATCGCCAGTTATTAATTTTTCAGGATATTTGTAGTAGTTTTTTTCCCCACTATTTTTTTTCCCTATTTGCCACCTAAACTATTGAATTGCATTATAACGTTCAGGATTCACACACTCTGTCAGTTTAAGTGTCTACAACATCAGACAGACACTATTTTCATACATTTTAGTAACGCTGACAGATTAGGAGGGAACTGAATGCAACAGCAGCTACAATAAATAAATAATCTTGATTAAATATTTGAACAAACTGAAAATCTAATCACAGTATCACAACACCAAGCATTGATAAATCAGTTGCTTACTATCTTAAAGGATTCAGTCACCAGGAATCGACCATAGAATAATGTTGGTGAACATTAGTGCTGGGTTGATTGATAAATCAATGGGACACTGAAGATAATTGGCTGCTGTCCCGGTAGGTCTGTGCTCACAGAATGAGGGAAATCAGTGGGAGAGACATGTCTGTACAGTGGTGTCAGTACAGCATTAGAAACAGCAGATTAAAGGCGTAACTGAATGGGAAGTGGGGGGGGGGGGGGGGGCAAACACCTCAGAGCAGGCACATGGAGAGGAGACGTGCCTTGCACACCAAGACATGCCAGATCCCTTCATACACACTAACAAGAGGAGCGAGGTAAGATGCTGCAGAGACAATACACACATATATACTTCAATCTTGACTCTCTGAATAGTTGTAGAATGTTAATGGATAAGGCAGTGTTAATGTATTTGGTCTTGATCTGTTTATATTTAGATTGGACTAGATCTGCTATGTACACTGCTTAATCATCTACAAAATCATCAGAGGCCAGTCAGCTTGTGCCATGTGGCCAATAGTAATTAGGATTGATTTCATGTTGACCCTAAAGAAGTCTGATTTGTAATTTTGGTTTGCAATATTTATCAAGTAAAACATTGTGAACTCTAATCTTAATAATTACAATGACTTGTTAAAATATGCATTATAAAAACAGCTTTATTATAAGTATATTTATATCCTGTTATATCCTATCTGCCTTTTTAAACAAATAATTTCAGATCTGTTACCTGTACATTTTTCTTCATGTTCTATTTTCATATGTCAGATGAATAACGTTAACACTTGGTATTTAATTGTGGTATGGTATAACAAGAATATATATGGCAAGAGCATTTTTCAATTATTTTCCTCCCTATTATTTTCTTTTTTCTTTGTATTCCACTGTAACAGTATGAAAAAAAACAGAACATAAACAGCAGATTTGTGGGTTTTCGCTATAATGGATTTAATTACATATATCCCATAAAGAATGCACTGGAAACAATAAAGAATCTGGTTTCCTCTCCCCAAATCCTATGTATCCTTGCCAGATTTTATTTTATTAATTTAAATGTAAGTACATAGTATTTGAGGCCACCTAATATAAAGTGGGACCTGTAATTGTTATGTATGTCACATGATATAGATATATATTACTACAGTGATATTTAACATGTCTGTAATATTGCTGTAGAAAAATTGAGGTTTTAGGGTTATTCATGGTTTCTTGAAAGTAATTTGCTAATGCTTTTACAATGTATCCAGTTTTTGACAATTCTTATTATTGTGTTCACAAAGTGAACCTTTGTCTGATTATTTACACTTTAATCAAAGTTACTCCCATAATTCATGCAAAGCGTCAAAGGGTGTAGTAAAAAGGTGAATAAACAACAAAACATTTGCATCACTGTGAAATATTACATGAGGTAATTGCTAAATAGTTGCCAGCAATCGCTTTTATCACAGATATTTTAGTAGAATCCGGCAGTATGTCTCAATTTTACCAAGCAGAGAAGATCCACCAAATAGAGCCATAAAATATTCAACAGTAAACAAAACAACCATTACCTTTTTCATGACACATTAGAGACAATCTCTCTGATACTAGGGTCTAATATATTCCTATACTCTCAGAGAGAGAGGGAAGGGCACAGAGGTAAAAATTAATCAAACACAGAAGGTCAGGGACACACAATACTTGATTAAGGTCACACAAGCCATCACAAAGTCATTTGGCCCAATAAAGCCTCATTTTCTTGATCCCTCATGCCCAATCTCACCAACGCCTGTCCTCCACAAACAAACACGGTTAGGGCTGCTAGACCTAAAAGATTAATGAAAGAAGGGAAGAGAAATGTTGCAACTCATCGGTGGGACACATTGCATCATCACCAAATGACAGCTTTGTCCCTCTAACGTTTTGATGTGACCTAATTCAAATAAAATAATGCAATAAAATCTACTCTTAATTATTCTGTCAATAAAGTCCACTTTTCACATAAAATAATACCTTTAGTAAATACCAATGTTGGAAAACAGACAAACATATCCAACAAAACACATTTAGTTGAACACAATTTACCCTCCACAAACAGCTGTGAAAGGTAATAATTTACTGTATAGGTACTGTTTCTTACAGAAACCCCCTCTAGTGTAACTTAGGAGGAAAAAATGTTTAGCATCTTTAGCATTAAATGTATCAGTGAATTTCTAAATTTAGAGAACGAGCTACAAATGGTGGGCACAGTTTACAAACCTGTCTGTGCAGATTACAAATCTAAGAGTACAGTTGTCAAATCTGAGAGTACCGACTTCTAAATCGAGGGCTCAAATTACAAATCTGTGGGGAAAATTAGGGAACTGTTTACAATTTCATGAGTACAGTTCATAAATGGAGCACCGGTTGCAAAACTGTAGGCATGAGATTATCAGAAAACATTCTTCTACTGTACATGAGCCTTGGGGGACTTCATACTTTCTCATGCTGCAGTAAATAGAATTCACAATAGGGAATTATGTCAATTATCTCTGTAACTGCATGGTCGACATACTTTCTTATAGCGGGGCTCTTGTACTGGGCCCTACATGTACTAAAACACATCTGATAAACCCAAGGGATAGTGAAGAATATCGGAATCGAAAGAAATATTTTTTTTTTTTTTTTTTTTTTTTTTTTCTTGGAAAATTACCTTATTTATGTAAGTGTATGTATTTACTTACAGTGTATTAGAGATTATAACGATACCAAGATTTTTAAATGTTAAGATTTTTTTTTTTCAGAATTATCTATCGATCTATCTATCTATCTATATATCTATCTAATCTATCTATCTATCATCTATCGATCTATCTATCTATCTGTGAAAAGTAACAAACTTCTTAATGAGTATTATCTTGTGTAGAATAAATCAAACCACAAGTGTTACAACTAGCCCTTTGTTTGGTTGTGCCCTGTTCTCCCATAATTATACAGTCACCAAATAGCTTTCCAGTTGATTACAGCATAGAAGCCTACAACATGGACAAAAGTATTTTGAGGTTTGTTTCAGAATCAATATAAAAGCTGATCACTGGCAAAATAAACAGAGCAGGCTTGTTTCAGCTAAAGGAAACCTATGAGTAAAAATAATTTGCATTGAAGAAAATGTAGGTGCCCTTATTGATCTTATTCATTTTCATTTGGGAAGGAGGGCAACAAATCGTTTAATAGAAAGTATGCACTTCTCAAGATTTATTTAATATATTCGCACTCAATACTTCAATAGACAAAGGAGTGGAACAGTTTATTGAACCTTTAAACAATATGGGGAAAAAAGTTTGCAAATGTGTTTTTGTTGAGTATCCTATTTGTTACAAGGTTTTATAGCTCATATTGTGTGATATAGTGAGAGTTCAGTAAAGATTTCATCGCAGAAAGACATGTGAGCCACGAGCTGAAGGTGGACATTTGTACAATTAAACTAAAAGGCTTTTAAGACTTTAATGTGTCATTTGTTGCTCTTATAAAGCAATGACATTAAAAAGAGGCTTTTGCTTAAGTATTTTGATGTTTCAGATGTTTCTCTTGACAACACCCCGCAGCCCCCAAGTAATCTCAATAGTGTCTCTATTTAAGTTCTTAATGTCTCAAGTCATGCTCAGATTACCAAGATTGCCAATATTACCAAAGTCTCAGAGAAGTCAAAGTCATTATTGTTTGAGAAATATTATCTTAATTTTGCTGTGTGGCACTTGCTGAACTCAGCAGAAAACATATGAAAATGTTCTATAAACCTATCAACACAACCTTTTAACTGTGGGATTTTATAAGACAGCATGAAATAATACAGTTGACTACTCACCCAGTGCTTGCAAAAACATCTGTTTGGCTATGTGCAATTTACATTCAACGCTCATTCTTTCAAAACAACCTTTATTTTATAGCTCTATATAGCATCTCTTTAGTTTCAGTTGTTAGTTGAGACAAAGTTGATTCCTCCAGAGAAATGAAAGAGCAACCTCTGAGCAAAAATGTCTCTCCACACACTTTTTAACATCCTGTAAGCTTCTACAGAATAGCGGCAACCACTCAATACAGTACACAAGCACATACGCCGAAACACTTGTAAACACAGACAGAAGTAAACCACACCATTGACACACACTCCCATCAGAAGGACGGAGAAAACAGCCCAAGACAAATGTGGGGCTTGTGTGGGGTGTGTGGTGTGTGGTGTGTGTGTGTGTGGTGTGTGAGAGAGAGAGAGAGAGAGATGAGAGTAGAGAGAGAGAGAGGTGTCTTTCACAACAACACCATTAAGCTGATACACACCCCAGCCTCACTCAAGACACATGCCACTTGGCTGGACTTCCCATGTTGATGACTACAAAACCTTAATGTTCACTCACGAGAGAGAGAGAAATGAGCGGAGTGAAGAGAGGAGAGAGAGAGATAGTAGAGAGAGAGATGAGAGAGTCCTATAGCTCTGTTTGTGGGTGCTCAAAATGGCCCGAAAAGCAGATACTCTAGAATGGTAAAAAAAAGCGAAAACTTATTTAAATGCTACTAAAAACTACAACTACAAAGTAAAGCATTTAAGTCAGTTATACCATGGTCAGTCTGAATTCTTGATTCTGACTGGCTGGCAGGTATGCATTAAAAAAAATTAATGCACTGGTTCCAAGTCAGATTAATCACTATTCAAAATGTATGTGCTGCTTTAATTGACACACACACACATCACTCGCACACAGAGATCGGAGATTGTGCTGCACACACAGAGAAATATTCAGGAGCACAGAAACTTGTTGTTAATGCTGCCCGTGACTTTTGTTAATAAAATAGCTTCAATATTTCAATACAACGAGGAGGTAAAATCACAGTGTGACGAGTGGGGGCGGGGCCGAGAGCCATGGGAACGGAGCGAGGCCGGTGGAGTAATTGATGATGATGAGTGACACCTGCACCACTCACCGGTCTCGAGTCCCATGGAGGAGCTCCGGAAGGATAAAAGGAGGAGCTACAAAAGTGAAAGACGAGAGAGGACCAGGCCTGGATTTTATTTTGTGTTTTGTGTGCGGCAGTAGTCCGCGAGGGGCTGCCGCTTTACTTTCATTTTGTGTTTGTTTTATAATTATTTTATTAAAGTTCTCTTTAAATATTCGCCGGTTCCCGCCTCCTTCCCGTTCTACGAACTTTGTTACATTGGGGCCGAAACCCGGGAGGAAGGAGGGACAAGCTGTCAGAGAGCCCTCGCTGCTGAGGGGGATCACGGTGCTGAGGAGATCGGGCAGCAAGAAAAAGCGGAGACCGGCAGTGGCTGCCCGAGGGCAGTGGGTGTGCTGGCACTATGAAGACGAGAGGGACTGAGAGGTGCGGTCTTGCAGTCCTGGTCGAGGAGGGGTGGCTGCCATCTGAGAGGAGTGGAGGAGTCGGCCCCGTTCGCAGAGACCGCAGCCTGCTGCCGTCCGCAAGGACTGGGAGGAGCAGGGAACGGGGACTCGCTTGACGGCTGCCTCAACAGGAGGAGACCATCGCAGCAGTGCGCCAGGAGGCAGCGGAGAGGTGGGCCGTCACCAAACAGGTCAGTACCATCGCATGGCACACGATGAGAGCTCTCAGCCGGTTGAGGACCAAAAGCTGCAGTGGGTCACGGACCGCTATTTTTTGTCTTCAGTTTTGTGTTTTCTCTCCCCTCTCTCGTATCTGTCTCTCATCATCTTTCTGTCTCCTTTTCTCTCGCCTCATCTGTCTATCCTTACCCCCAGGTAAGCGGCGGCCGCCGTGATCGGGGGGGGGGGGGGGAGTAGAGCGCAGTCTCATGAGTACCCCCCGGCCTGCGAGGGGCAATGTGGGTATGTGACGAGAGGGGCGGGGCCGAGAGCCGTGGAAACTCTTAGTTTCTCTAACTAAGAGTAGTTTGCTCGGTGAACATAATTTCATTAGAAACTCTCATAACTCAAAAAAAAGACTGATGCAAACTGTTGTGTTAATTATTTTTTATTATTATTTTGTTGTTGAGCCAAATTTTTAAAAAATTGTTTTAGATTGCAGACTGATCATAAGCACGGTCACAATTACAGATGGACATGTTCTATTCCTCCATTCCAGTGGACTTATTAGTGGAATCTTTCAAAAAATTTTGAGATATTGAGAGCTGCACATAAGCACATTATATGAAATTGAACATTGTTTGATCCATGTTAAATAAAATTAAATGTAATTGTTAAATGAAATTCTCGTTATAAAATAAATGTAAAATGTAAATCAAGCTACAATGTTCATAGGTGACAGTTAAAAATGATTACCATGCTTTTTTCTTCTTTATTTTTTTAGAAATTACAATATGGGTGACAATTATGCTTTGGACATGTTTTGGGTATGAGAATTATTCATATAATATATATTTTTTTTATTCAGTTCTGAATGATGCACAAACCTGGTGTCTATTTATTTATTTGTTTATTTATTCTTCTGTAGGTCCAATGTTAAAAACCCTTGCCCTTTTTTTTTTGGGTGGTTTCTGTGTGAAATGCCTCAACAATACACAAAACAGCTCATAATCTAATTTGTCATTGCGACTCAGTGTGTCCTATTGCAATGTACACATCCTGCCATTTTTGACATCACTGATATTGATTGAATATGTCTTATCATTGACGTGACATTAAACCTGGCATGACACGTCTTGACATGGCATATCTGAATGTGTGCAAGCAATGACAGGGAAGATTTTCAGGAACTTAAATATGGGTGTATTACTCACACAACAGCTACCAAATGGCTTTAAATATAGCACACCAGTCATATGTACCTTTTTTGTAGCCCTGTATTTGTATAGAAAAGAGCAGTATGAACACAACATTTCTCCTTTTGTGTTCCACGGAATATTCAAAACAGCTTTAACTGTGTTTGCATGAAGGTGCATAAATGATGACATATTTTGTGGGTAAACTATTTGAACTAGTGAACTGTAAAAAGTGATACAGTATTTGTGATATTTTCTTAAATTTAACTTCTTTTATTTTTAAACAAGACTTCTCAAATACCACAACAACTATATGAGGAAGTGTTCAAGAACAACAAGTTAAGAAATATCCTCTTCAAGTGTGTGCACATTATAAACTTTTTGAAAGGACATTTCCTCTGCAGACTGACTTTCACGTCTGTCTCGTACAGTTATGGTTTACCTCGCCTCTGCGAGCATTGTGGGAAATGTCAGTCACATATACCTCATAAAGCAATCTATCATCATGTAAGTCACCTCTCTCTGTGTATGTTTTGCTCTATGTGAAAACGAGTGCAAGAAACTTTATTTAACAATTTACCACTTGCTTATCTCAGCAAGCTCCATTTATAACCAATAAAACACACACAAATACACTCAAACAGACATAAATGTTACATAAAATATGAGCATGTTAAACATTTCATATATGGTGTTCATTACTCATCATAAAATTCATAAAATATTGCTTCCTAAAAAAGGAAATAAATCCAAAACAATATCCATAAAATATATGTATATTTTCCATACACATGAAGCTTATAATTTTTAGAAGTAAACATAAAATCTGCATTAGAGAGAAAAAAAAAACTGAAAAAAATGCAAAACTAAAAAAATTCAAAATGAAATACAAATATTTATTGAGAAATATAAAATGTAATCTTAATGAAATCTGCTGTGATATGAAATAAAACTGCAACATAAATGTCAGCTACACATTGAATAAACCTGATAAAACAGCAAGGTAAACCGTGCAGCTTTAGAAACATCTATTCCTGTCTTCTGGACACACACACACATACGCATGCACACACAAACTGTGTCAAATTAGGTGTAAAAGCTCAGTTCTGGTCCCTTTAAAGCAGGTGTACCTTGAATACAGGCATCTGGCCGCTGTGAACGCGTCTCTTTCACATGTGCTGATCCTGAATCCTGTCCAGTAGACGTCTCCTTCTGTACTTCTGCCTAGAAATGTACTGTAAGTTCCCTTTTGCGTCTGTTTTGTTCTATTTCAGTCTACCTGTTCTTTCGCTCTTTCTGTGTGGATTTGTCTCACTCTGTCCACGGTTTCATTGCAAGTTCCACAACATTTGCTGCAGACTCTGAGTGTGTGTGTTACCAGCTGCTCTGAGGTGCGACTGTGACGGCTGAACAACTAGGGAGAGAGAAGCGAGGAGGATGGGAGAAGAAAAAGAGAGGGAGGACCTTGCCCAGGCCCGTCTCTCTCTTTCTCTCTCTCTCTCCAGAGACAGGCCGCTGTCCCGCTCTGCTTGCTGTTATTTTTAGAAGCAGCCGAGACGTGAATCAAAGGCTCGCAAAAGAAACAGGCACATGTCATACATACGCCAGCAGATCAGGGGATCTCTATCTCACACACATGAACACACACAATCCCTGCTCAGCCATTTGTGCAAATTTCATCAGCCCTGGTGTAGAGAAACTGCAAGATGCTTGATTTTTGTGAGGAGGGTTGTACATTGTGTTCTCATAATGCATTACAGTGAAACCTCAATATATCTGCTATAATAATTTCATTTCAGCAATAATGGCCAAAGATAAAGCCACCTGATCTATAGATACATGATAGATCCTAGTACAAAGGCACTTAGTCAAGGTCACGTGAAACCTTCAGTCCTTCAGTTCTCCAACAATCGGTTAAATCAGAGATGCCACATTCATCACATACACAGAGTTAAAACCAGCCTGAAATAGCAATTGCAATTCCAATGGATGATGCACAACGTCTGTTTTAAATAAACTGAGTTCATATTGTCTAAATTGCAGTGCATGAATTAAATCACATTAGCCTGTATGATATATATATACTAATTAAATCACAGTTGCACATCAGTGTCATTAAAGTCTCATAGACCCTTTACTAAAATCAGTTCATCCGAAAACAATAAATGAGATCTGTCTCAGAATCCATTTAATTACCATAAAACATATCTGCCATGCAGGACTGACATAACATTAAAGTAATGAATAGTCTAGTTAAAGACTGCCCTCTCTTTAAAGACAACCAAACAAGATCCATCAAAAGCTGAATATTCCTGTTCAAAGCTTGACAAGAGAATTGATGAAGTGAAATTAAATGTAAAAAAATTGAGTCGATGTGCGCAGTATATGTGGCCATTTGTACAAGATGAGAGCTAAGTCATATTTCTAAAGACCGACATCAAGATCATATTAAAGACATCGTACCCCGAAATGAAAATTCTGTTATCATTTACCCATATGTTCAATAATCTTCAAAACACATAAAATAATACCAATATTAAATATATTTGAAAGAAACCTGAGAGATTTCAGGGCTCGCAAAATCGCTAGCCCGACGTCCCGGGGCTATTGTGTTTTCCAGTCGGGCTACCAAAATGTATCACTGCCCTGCCCGACGGGCTATCTTTAATAGTGATATAAGATCCCTTCCTTGATTCACATTGTTCACTCACTTGTAGGGTTGAAACGGAATGTGGTTGATCATTTGAACGTGTTTCTAAGCCTTGCCAATTTAAACATTCAAGCGTTTTAAACCATTCATGCGCATGAAGAATTCAGTGTCACGGTTCATGTGTCCGGACGGTCTTTCTGCGTCTTGTCATGTGGTTGTATGTGTGTACGTCATTTGTTAGTGGTTGCAGCTGGCGCTCAATCAGAGCGTGCAAGCTGCAACTCATTAGCGATTCCTTTATAGGACACCCTGTTCAATGTGTGTTTGTTATTCTCATGTTCCTGTCTCCCTGTCAGTTTTCTGTTTCCAGTTCTCGCTCAGTCTGGGTATGGATCTTCAGCCTTCTCCTTGGTTTGGTCAAGCGCAGTGGTTGATGGGATTTCTCTGTGGAGCTCTGATTCGGACCTGGACCCGAGGATTATCCTTATTGTCTCCGTTGTTTGTGATTACAAATAAACCTCACCTTTTTGCACTCGCACTTGGATCCTGACTCCTCTCTGCCGTGACAGAACGAACCGACCAAACTCATGGATCCAGCGAGTGCGGCAGAACTCAGAGACTTTTTGTCTAACACAAACATTCGCATGGAGCATCAGGAGGATCAGATGACGGCCACGGGGCGGGCCGTCCAGGCCCTGGTGAGTCAGCTGTCTGAGCTCACCACTCAGATCCAGCATCTGAAGGCTGAGCGGGGTTCAGCTCAACAACCAGCCGTGCCTCATCCACCGGTTTCGATGGGTCCGATTGTCCGCACCCACGAACCTCGGCTACCACCTCCAGCCTTCTATTCCGGGGAACCCCAGTTATGTTGTTCTTTTTTGGCTAAATGTTCACTCTACATTTCCCTCCAACCATCATCGTTTCCCACTGAAGAGGCTAAGGTGGCGTTCGTCATAACGCTGCTCTCGGGTCGAGCCGCTAACTGGGGAACCACTGTGTGGGAACGGAGATTGCCTTGTTGCTAGTCCTTTCAGGCTTTTTCCGAGGAGCTACGGAGGGTTTTCGATCATGCTGCTTCGGGCAGAGAGGCAGCATGGCTTCTTGCCGAGTTACGTCAAGGACAGAGCACGGTCACTGACTATTCAATCGAGTTTCGCACATTTCCTGTAGAGTGTGGGTGGAATGCAGAGGCACGGTGGGACATGTTTCGGTTTGGCCTGTCTGACAGGATTAAGGATGAGATAGATTCTGCGGGAGTGCCGTCCGGGCGGGGAGAGCTCGTGGCTTGGCCTTCGGTGGGACAACCGATTGCGGAGGATGGAATCAACGAAATCCCGAAAAACCGTCTAAGTTCGCCTCACAGACGCAATACCTGCACTACCACACAGACTGTTTTTGTCTTTCCGAGTCGAAGCCCATGCAGGGGAAGGTTCCGTCTCTACTCCAGGAGAGAAGCAGAGACGCAGGACGGAGAGGGATGTTGTCTAACTGTGAGCCACACGGGACACATGCTGCCCGGTGCCCAGCAAAAACAACGCCCGTCATAGGGAGAGGCTAGTGACGGGCCCCATTAAGGAACACAAATACTTTCCTTACTCCAGCACTCCATAGTTCTGTGAGACGGAGGTTCGGTCTGTTTATCATGGCTGTGAGGCGGTGTGACTCTGCGAGCAGAGGGGACTTCGGGACATTGGGTTCGCTCGGTCCCTCAGATCGTGGTGGAGCTTTATCAGCCGGTACCATGCTTGCAACTCAAACGGGCAGGCATTACCTGCTGTCATCACAACACGTCACCGTAAGACTATCCCTCGGGCAAACACATGAAGACAGGCAATTTTTCCTCACCCGAAACACCATCGGCTCCTTAGTGCTGGGTAACCACGGCTTGGTACTCCATAACCCTCACATTAATTGGGTAACGATACGGTACTGGGTTGGAGCGGAGAATTGTCAGCCACATGTTGTGTCCGCGTGTTCTCCTGTGTCGTTCTCGCTGTTCCGGAGGATCATTCGGACATGTCTAATGTGCCAGAGGAGTACCTTGACCTGAAGGAAGTGTTCAGTAAGTCTCGGGCGGCTTCTCTTCCTCCTCATCGTCCTTATGACTGTGCTATAGATTTATTGCCAGGTACGTCTAAGGGCAAGTTATATTCACTCTCCAATCTGGAGAGGGAGGCTATGGAGAAATATATTTCTGATCATCCGCTCCTCTTCATCTCCGGCCGGTGCGGGGTTCTTTTTCGTGAAAAAGAAGGACGGCTCTCTTCGTCCCTGTATTGACTATCGGGGCTTAAACGACATCACGGTGAAGAATACTTACCCTTTACCGTTGATGTCATCGGCCTTCGAGCGTCTGCAGGGGGCATCATTTTTCACGAAATTAGATCTCCGCAAAGCTTATCATTTGGTTCGCATAAGAGAAGGGGATAAATGGAAAACCGCTTTTAATACCCCCAGGGGTCACTTTGAATATCTTGTTCTTCATTTTGGCCTTTCCAATGCTCCCGCGGTTTTCCAGGCACTCGTTAACGACGTTCTGAGAGATATGCTAGATCAGTTCATTTATGTTTACCTGGATGACATACTGATATTTTCTCGTTCTCTCCAGGAACATGTTCAGCACGTCAGACGAGTACTTCAGAGGCTGTTAGAGAATGGGCTTTATGTCAAGGCGGAGAAATGCGTTTTTCATGCACAGTCTGTTCCTTTTTTGGGGTACATCATCTCGGCCGAGGGGGTGCGCATGGATTCTGAAAAGGTTCAGGCTGTGGTGAATTGGCCAACCCCAGATCCCCGCAAGGCCCTGCAGAGGTTTCCGGGCTTTGCCAATTTCTACCGGCGTTTTATTCGCAATTTCAGCCAGCTAGCTGCACCTTTGACGGCCTTAACCTCCACCAAGACTGCGTTCAGGTGGTCTAGTGCAGCGGAAGCTGCATTTTCAAACTGAGAAGCTGCTTCGTTTCAGCTCCCATCCTCATATCCCCTGATCCTTCCAGGCAGTTTGTGTGGAGGTTGACGCGTCAGAGGTGGGAGTTGGTGGAGTACTATCCCAGCGTTCCCCCACGGACAGCAAGGTGCACCCCTGCGCGTATTTTTCCCACCGTTTGTCCTCCGCCGAACGTAATTATGATATTGGTAACCGAGAGTTGTTGGCAGTCAAGTTGGCCTTGGAGGAGTGGCGTCATTGGTTGGAGGGGTCGGGGGTTCCTTTTGTCGTCTGGACAGATCACAAGAAACAAAACAAAAATCTTGAATACATCAAGTCCGCTAAGAGATTGAACTCTAGGCAGGCTCGGTGGGCTCTTTTTTTTCGGCCGATTTGATTTTTCCATTTCTTACCGTCCTGGCTCTAAGAACATCAAGCCGGATGCGTTATCCAGTATTTTTGATCATTCGGAGCGCCCGTCCATGCCCGACCCCATTGTGCCAAGGAGACTTTTTATTTCTGCGGTCACATGGGAAATCGAGTCTAAGGTCCGCACGGCCTCTCAAGGGGTAACGCCCCCGTCCGGGTGCCCACCGAACCAGTTGTTTGTGCCAGAGTCCGTAAGGTCCGACGTTATCCGATGGGCTCATTCTTCCAAGGTAGCCTGTCATCCTGGGGTGAGACGTACCATGTTTCTGGTTAAACAACGGTTCTGGTGGTCAGGTATGGCTCGGGACATTGGTTTATTTGTTTTGGCTTGCTCTGTCTGTGCTGTTTCTAAGTCTTCCAATCGCCCCCCGCGGGTCTTCTTCAGCCGCTTTTGGTTCCTTCGAGACCCTGGTCCCATGTTTCGCTAGATTTTGTCTCGGGTTTTCCCCCTTCTCAGGGGAACACGGTGGTTTTGACCGTGGTGGACCGATTCTCGAAGGCAACTCATTTCATTCCTCTGCCCAAATTACCCTCAGCCAGAGAAACAGCGGTTGCTGTCATAGATCACGTCTTTCGTTTACATGGCCTCCCGGTAGACGTGGTCTCTGACAGGGGGCCCCAGTTTGTGTCCAAATTTTGGAGAGTTTTGTAGATTGTTGGGGGCGACGGTTAGTCTTTCTTCCAGGTTTCATCCCCAGAGTAATGGTCAGACAGAGAGGGCCAACCAAGATTTGGAACGAGTGTTGCGATTGTTTGGCTTCTCAGAACCCCTCCTCGTGGAGCCAGCAACTCTCATGGGTTGAGTACGCACATAACTCATTACCAGTCTCTGCCACGGGTCTGTCTCCGTTTGAGTGTAGCTTAGGGTACCAGCCACCACTTTTTCCCAGTATGGAATCCGAAGTCGCGGTCCCCTCTGCCCACGCATTCGTCCAGAGGTGCCGTCGCACCTGGAGCAAGGCCAGGGTGACCCTCCTCCAGGTGGGGGCGCGCACCAAGGTCCAGGCCGATCACCACCGGTCGAAACCTCCCGTTTACGACGTCGGTCAAAAAGTGTGGCTTTCAACCAAGAACATTCCTCTCCGATCCGTCAGTAATAAACCTGCTCCCAAATTCATTGGCCCGTTTACTGTCACCAAGATTATTAGTCCGGTGGCAGTCCGCCTCAAACTTCCTCCAGCGTACAGGAGAATTAATCCGTCGTTCCATGTATCCAAAATTAAGCCTGTTTTTCATTCAGCCATTAATCCGCCAGTCCCGGTTCCTCCACCGCCGCGTCTCGTAGACGGGGAACCAGCCTATTCGGTAAAGCGTATTCTGGACTCAAGGCGGAGGGGATGCGGATTTCAGTACCTGGTGGACTGGGAGGGTTACGGTCCGGAGGAGAGAAGTTGGGTACTGGATACTGGATCACTCTCTTATCGATGAATTCAATCGCCAGGTAAGTTCTCCTGGGAGCGCCAGGAGGCGCTCCTAGGGGAAGGGGTACTGTCACGGTTCATAGGTCCGGACGGTCTTTCTGCGTCTTGTCATGTGCCTGTTGTTCGTACGTCATTCGTTAGTGGATGCAGCTGGTGCTCAATCAGAGCGCGCCAGCAGCAACTCGTTAGCGAGTCCTTTATAGGTCACTCTGTTCAATGTGTGTTTGTCGGTTCGTTATCCTCATGTTCCTGTCTCCTTGTCAGTCTCTGTTTCCAGTTCTCGCTCAGTCCGGGTACGGATCTTCAGCCTTCTCATCGGTTTGGTCAAACGCAGTGGTTGAAGGGATATCTCCGTGGAGCTCTGATTCAGACCTGGACCCGAGGATTATCACCTTGTGTCTCCGTTATTGTGATTACAAATAAACCTTACCTTTTGCACTCGCACTTGGATCCTGACTCCTCTCTGCCGTGACATTCAGTTCTGTGCTCGCACTAACACAGAATTGATTCCTCTTTCGCTTGAACGGACACATACATGCAAATTTATCTCAAAATAACTATCTCGGCAAGTATTTTAATGTCTTAAATTAACGTTAACAGTGGAGAAAGAAATCGCACGTGCATTATTATATTGAATCTGTGCATTCAGTCTTAAAGGGGCAGCAGCCTATAAACACCTGCTGTTACATAAGCGCCACCTGCTGTCAGAGAGTGAAATTGCGTCTCATTCAGCCCGTCTTCTGTTTTTGTTTCGTTCAGATTTTTTTAGTATCACAAAGCTAAAGTCAGACCATTTAGTTTTAGTTTTTTTGTTTCAAATTTCACAATCTAAATAACATGTATGCAGCATCTTTGTTTGGATCATGATTAAAATACACAGGCAAAACCTTACTTTACTTGCATGGAGAATTTAATTTTATTTGTATTATTTATATGATTTGGGATTTGTTTTAAAATTGAGTTTGCATTTTGACACATCGTGAGTGAGTGAATCCATTACATCTGAACAATTAGTCCCTGAAGCGCGAGTTGAAGTGAGAAACCCAAGTGCAGTGTATTTACATAAAGGAAAAACCATAATCCAAAAGACTTGATTGGCATGAACGATCATCAACAGCAGGTTACACAATTTAAAACTAGAAAAAGAACAAAGGCAACATGAGGGCTATTTATATCAAACAATGAGGGTCACATGACAAGAACCAACCAATGAGAGAAAGGACACATGATTAAGACAACCAGTGATAACATGACACATGAACCAAAGAACAAATCATAACATAACACACAGACAAGGGAATCACATGAAAGAACCGGACTGTGGTCCAACACTGACAAAATAAAACAGACATGAAAACAATGAAAATGACAAAACCCAAAACAGACTTACCACATCCTAAGCTACTAGGATTTGGCTGTGGTACGGAAGTGTTAAATTGTTATTTAAATAATAAGTGGTAATAAATAATAAAGAACCATTTTTTTTTTTTGTCATCTGAAAAATTTCCAGATCTGTGACTCCGAAATGTGATATGATAAGTAAGATATCAAACCGTGAGATTTGTGATTCGTTGCACCCCTACTCTCTTGACTTGTTATTTGAAGAAAAAATACAATATATTTTATTCGGGCTGGTTAAATTCATTTTGGCTACCAAAATCTGAAGAATGTCTGCTCAAAGGGCTACCAGGGATTTTGAACTTTTGCAAGCCCTGGAATGACCATTGAATGTCCATTCCACAAGTTAAAAGTAATCTATATAAATCAAGCAGCTTAATGCAAGTCTTCTGAAGAGACACAATCGCATGATGATGGACAGATTTAATTTAGGTTTTCATTTACATATAACATTGATTAACACACTATCCCTAACTATGCCTTTAATGACAGAAACACAGATTTACAGCACAGCCATCTGTCTCTGTACAGATTCCATTAGCTCATTACGCTCTCCTAAAGAACAAAATGAGAAACGGTCAGCAAAACTGTGTATGTGTGTGTTTTAACTAAGTGTGTCTGAACCTTTTGCAGGAATTCACACAAAGACTACCTGGACACTGTTTTAAAATAAGTGAGCTGCCAGCCTCATCTCACTAGTATTTGTAGGTAGTTGCATGTGATTTTGGCACTAGAGCTGTGAGTCAATTTAAAATAATAATTAATTGCACAGGTGTCTGTGATTAATCACACCTAAAATTTAAATTTGTGATAACATTTTAGATTAGGGAACACATATTCACTAACTAAGAGTTTTCCCTGAACAAACTCCTAATTTGCTGCTTATTAATAGTTAGTAAGGTAGTTGTTAAATTTAGGTATGGGGTTTAAGGATTAAGGGATCTAAAATATGGTCTTGCAGTACTTATAAATATGTGCTTTATAAGTAGTAATAGCATAATAACAGTCAATATGCTAGTAATATGCATGCTAATAAGAAACTAGTTAATAGTGGGAATTGGTCGCTAAACTAAAGAGTTACCAAATTGGTAATCATGTACATACTAAAACCAAAATATCTTTCTTGATGAAAGTACTGATACCAATAGCAAAATCATGTAACAACTTTAAATTAAATCTAAAAATGATTATCCCTGTAACCATAAACCCATACGTCCTTTTGCTAATTGTTTTACAAGTTGCATTTTTTTCTCTACCTACTTCATATTAAACACTGAATTAATCGCACCCATAATGTGAGCACATTCAGAAAGTAAATTGAGGAATGACATCATTAAAAAAAAAAAAACAAAAAACCACACAAACAAAAAAAAATAGTAATCTTCAAATTGGGTTCTCATTCATTGTCAATTGTAATTAAAAAAAAAATGAATTAGACATATTGTAAAAGTTAGATAATGCTTTGTGAACATTATATATCATATCTCTATTATATCTATAATATATATAGATATATATATATATATATTATATAGAATATATATATATACATAAGGAGATCATGTGAAAGTAGGCTAATTTTACCCATCTTACACACACTCAGGGACTATCTTTACCTCACAATAGCGTGCGTAGGACACACACACACATACACCTACTTTATTGTCGTGTGGTGTGGTGTGTGATGTGTGTGGGTGTGTCCATACCCACACACGCTATTGGAGGTAAAGATATGCTGAGTGTCCACCCATGCGCAAGAACCTTGAGCCCGTCAGGGGTTGATTTTTAGCATCTTTCAGGAGTGTCACAGACAACGGACTGCAATAAAAAACAATGTTTTATAATCCCTGGAATAAAAATTCTCATGTCAAAACTTGGGAATCACCATAGAAAGGAATACGAATGCTTATGAATTACTCATGAGCCATTCTGAAAAACTATTCACACAAGATACGTGTGCTTTCGTAACATGTTTGGGCAAGTTACTTCCAAAATGTAATACATTATATATTACTAGTTACTGTCTTTTGAAAGTAATTAGTTACATTAAAATATTACTGTCTCTGAATTGTAATGTGTTACACTACTTTTGAGGTACTTTCACCAAAATATCCACAGATGATAAAATGCAAAATGTAGCTTATGTGTCATTATTACATCAGTGGAGGGTTAACCTATGGGAGGTCATCTCAGCACATCAAAATTATAAAATCATATTTAGCGATACAGGTCTGTAGGTCTACATTAAGTTACGTTGTAGTTAGGTTAACAAACACATGAGCACAAACTAATGATTACATAATAAAAACACCGTAAATAAAGCGAAATGTTTATAATTTACAAACAATAACACAATACCTAGCCTATGGCTTATTGAGCGGTTTCAGAAGAAACAAGAATGAAAATATAAGCTAAAAACAAGGCTAAAATGGATTAGGCTACTTCAAGCGAAAAATGACATGCAAACGGCGCTCTTGCAAAGCCTACCTCTCTCATTCAGCATTAATCCAATTAAATGTCCCCATCATAGGCGGAGTGTGGGGAAGGCTATAAGCCCTGGCCATGGGGACTTGGGGCAAAAATGGCACTAAATTGGACAAAAATGCCCCTGTACAAACAAATAAAATCTATTACATCTGTTGCTAACAAAGTGAAAATGAATAGACAGTGTCGATTGTGGCATTAAATTAAGATCTGATCATATTGCACCGTAGTCTCATTTTAGGTGTTTTTACAGTGTTAACCATTCACACACAATTCTGTTGAGCTTAGGAATGCAATGGTCAATCAGAGGCGTTCAGTTGAGTCATCGTTGAAAAGTTTTGTTGAGTGCGTGCGCGTTCTCTGACTGAATTCCGGACTCTTGCGAATTCTCTCATCATAAACAACAAAGCGCAGATGTACGTACAATGTAAGTAAGAGATTCATTTCACAGTGTATACAGCTTCAGTGTATAACAATCTTTTTTTTTTGTGAGTGCTTAAACTCGCGATGGATCAATGTTAGTGATAATGTCACTTTCTGTATATAATTTATTCGCTGTTTGAATAGCCGTGGAAAGGAAACTTTATAATTATCAATTGCTACTGTTTTTATTAAATTGTAATCACGTTAAATACAAATTCAGTCCCATTAAACATGCTTTATTAGCCTACATGACACCCTGGTTCTTGACTAAAAAGACGGGTTTATGATGTTTTAATACATTTGGCTGCTTTTAGCCTTACCCTGGAGTTGGTTCACCCTCCGCCTATGGTGTCCATATTTGCGATGAATTTGAATGCTAAACTATTAGGCTTTTTATTATGTAAACCAGGCTTACTTAACGCACTTAAAAACATCCTCGACACGAGCAAATGTGTGTTTGGCCCGGGCTCAGGCTGAACGGCACGGATTGTAGGCCTACTACGCAGTACGCACTATTTAAATTAACCAGTGTATCTATATGTTTGGTTGACTGTATTTTATTCTGATAATGAACAGGTTACAACGTTTGCAATGCTGTAGGCCTATGTGTGTGCGTGAGGCGCCGGCACGATCGAACAGCGGAAACAAACAACAAAAAATACTCCGTAATATTTGGTCATACAGATCATTCGAAACTGCAATGTGTTTACTTTTATTTCTGTCATCTCGGTTTCCTTCCCATGGACTTTCGGAGAGTGCCGCGCCAACCAAACTCAGCAGCATATCTCTCAGTCTTTTCCTTTCGTTTGTTAATCTGTTAATTAGGCTATTTGTCAAATATTTCGCATATTCATTCATTTTATATATAGACTATGATTTAATAAAAACAGATTTTGTTATGTTTAGTTCAACTTAATTTTTGTTGCTTGTCTGCGCTCGTCCGCCGTATTTTTTTCTCTTCTCCGACCCCACAGCTCTCTCCAATAGCTTAGTGTTAGTGGCACCAGTCCAAGTGTTTCCAGGTTTTACTCGTGCTATTTCTCCATGTTGAGAGTTTGGTGTCGCACATATTGCATCTGACTATGCATTTTTATCCTTTTCTCTGATGAACTGAAAATAACAGGAGTGTGTCCATCTCACAAATGTAGAATCCTTCTCTGCAGTCATCTCAACCATCTTAATTCAGCAACAGGAAATAGACGAACCATTTTACCCGTGGAATTTTTTCTCTGGTGCTGTTTTGCGGTGTTGGTAAATTCACCACTTAATTTTGAGTTAAAATATGTTGTTGTAACATGCGTTACTGAGATTGTAACGAGTAATAATATTACCCAAATTTTATTAGTAATATGTTATATTACTGCGTTACAGCAAAAAGTAATATAGTACTGTAATATTATTACTTTTGTAATGCGTTACTCCCAACACTGTTTATTAAACACTGAAACACACATTAAACATTAACTGTTCCAAAGGTATAGCCACAGACACATGATATTTCACTCAAAAAAAAAAAGAAAGAAAAAGAAAGAAAGGAAAATTATGTCATCATTTACTCACCCTCAAGTTGTTCCAAACCTGTAAGAATGTCTTTATTTTGTGTTCTGCAGTATAAAGAAACTCATACAGAATTGACTTTTTCATTTTTGGGTGAACTATCACTTTAAGTCTTAACTGAAAACTTTTTATGCTTTTTGGCCATTCACTTACACGAAAATGGCATTTTGGGGGCCTGAAAATGCAGACATCTGAAAATGGATTTCAAAGTGCAAGTTTTTGAAAATTATACTGTTATAATCTCTGTATACTACAAAAACACAAATTTGTTAAAAAAAAAACAGTGACACCATCTGCACATGTATTATGTGTTCAGAACATCATTGTCTGTCATGTGATAAACAGAGGCCTTGTCTCGGCAGAGGCAGCCAAAATACAAACTTCACCATTTAAAAAAGGTTAACAGCCAATTTAGTGATACTGTAAGGAATTTTCTCAAGAAAACCATTACTGATGTATAAAGTAACTGGCATTATTGTGTACAATTGGGCAAGTACAGGTGCAACATTTCATTCACCAGCTCCAATGGTAATCTGAAACATGCCCTACATTTTTTTCTATTTGATTAATTGCCTGCTAAAGTTACAAAATTGAAAGAGGATTATTTAGTTGTGTTAGGATGAAACCAATTGTTCTCATTACATGTCAGTAAGCTTTGGTTTTAAAATAACAGTTTTATGAAAGACATTTACAATTATTTAGTTCAAATAAGCAAGTATGTCAACCTTGAGTTCTTGCAAACATTCTGAACAATCACACAGAATAGAAAGCGACAGTTTAATTGTCCAGTTAGGTAAATGCATAACTGAAGTTGACTCAAAAATAACATCTTGGTGTATATCAGTTAATATGCAGTTACTGTGAATATATGTCAGCAAGCTTAAAGCAGCAACATTTTAAGAATAAATTCAACATTATGAAAATATATCTAAAAAGTGAACTCAAAGAGGACAGTGTTGCCAAATGCTTAACATTAAAACTTCTTAGCATGACTTGATCTTCTAAAATGTCAAATAAGAACAAAATTTCTCTCACATTCCCCTTGACATTTCACTACCTACTGTGAGATGTTCAATTAAAAATCTATTTCAGTAACTTAATTAAACTGAAGAAAACTTTTCCACACAATCATGAACAACAAAATAAGAACAAGTTAGTTTAACTAGAAAACGGTCAGTAGCACTGTACGGGGGAAGTCGTGGCCTAATGGTTAGAAAGTCGGACTCGTAACCCAAAGGTTGAGGGTTCAAGTCTCATACCGGCAGGGATTGTAGGTGGGGGGAGTGAATGTACAGCGCTCTCTCCCACCTTCAATACCACAACTGAGGTGCCCTTGAGCAAGGCACCGAACCCCCAACTGCTCACCGGGCGCTGCAGCAAAAATGGCTGCCCACTGCTCTGGGTGTGTGTGTTCACTGCTGTGTGTGTGCACTTTGGATGGGATAAATGCAGTGTCAATGTCTTGTCACTTCACTTCACTGTATATTAGCATGCTAAATTTAATTTCATATATTATTATGTTATAGCACAGCCATTGCTTGGACTGAAAAAAACACACTATTATCATCATGCTGTCTGTATGCATTTTGTTTATCTTATTAACTGATGCATGTCTGAAACAAAAATGAAATAATTATAATAACGAATTACTTTTTAGACTATTAGAATGGTTACAGTTGCAAAAATGCAACATTTACTAATGAATTACAGATAGATAGACAGAATCAGAATCAGAATGAGCTTTATTGCCAGGTATTTTTACACATACTAGGAATTTGTTTTCGTGACAGAAGCTTCCACAGTGTAACAGAATGACAGTGACATAACAAAAAACACAGATAATAAAAAATAAAAATAGAACAAGTAAATAAGGAATAAAAAAATATAAATTGACAATTGTGTGTGCAGGTATATTACAATAGACAGTTTTTTTTGTATGTACAGGTACTGTATATTATGTGCAAATTTATAAATAAGTGTATGAGTGAATAAATAGTGTGGGTTCCACGGTTATTGTCAAGTGTTCATGAGATGGATGGCCTGAGGGAAGAAACTGTTCCTGTGTCTGGTCGTTCTGGTGCTCAGTGCTCTGTAGCGTCGACCAGATGGCAACAGTTCAAAGAGGGAGTGTGCTGGATGTGTGGGATCCAGAGTGATTCTGCCAGCCCTTTTGCTCACTCTGGATGAGTACAGTTCTTATAACTAAAGACAGGACAACTAACAAAAACCTAAAAACAACTGCGGAGCACGCCACGGAGGCAGCCATCAGCGTCGGCGCCATCTTAGATCTTTTTCTAAGTATGCATACATGTATGCATACAGTGACAGTTTTATGCAATTAAAGTGCAACATCTCATTCTTAATGGTTTTGTCTTCAAACGCCAGGGAAATAAAGTAAATAAATCAAACAGTAACTGAGCCTGTGTTCACTGAGAGCAGACAGAACACACTGAGTTTGTAGGTAAACCACAGGCAGCAATAGCATCATTACACCGCACAATGAAATGAAACATTTATGGAAGGAAATGGCAGTTAGAAGACATTTCCCATGAGTCTCCACGTGGCCGTTAATCCAACTGCCTTTTTGTTTGTGTCAGTCTTTGACCAATGAATGTTCAAGGACATTTGAAAATTGACATGATCTTTGACATTTAAGATTATATTAATTTCAGGAAATAATAGGGTAGGGTTTTCCTGGACCATAGGAACCTAGAATGCACTGCTGCTTTTCCTGGAAAATAAGTCGTACCTGAATATAAATTGCAAAGTCAAAACTGCATTGTTGAGAGAGGAAAAAAAAAAAAAAAAATAAACCAAAAGAACGGGAAAAAAAAAAGATATGTTGTATTTTAGTATTACATACAGAAATCATTATAAAGAAAGAAGAAAAAAAATAAATATTTATAAACATGTTTTTTAGTTTCCCTCACACCACAAAAAAAAACAAATTAATTAATTAAAAAATCCTTTAAATTTAATGGTACTCAGAACAGAACAGGAATGAAAAACAAAAGTATAAAACAAACAAATTACGGTACCATTTATTATAAACAATATTTATTCTAAATACCAAGCCTAAAATTTATTTAAAATTGAACTGAAACTGTCGCTGTGTGGGAAATGTGCTATACAGATAAACTTGGGTTTAAGTACCTCTCTCATTCGACAAATCCAGATGTGTGCACTTTACACATGTTTTGTGTGCTTGATGTTAATTGCAATATATATGTAGCTTTGGAATATAAATATGTTTCAGATGCTAAATAACAGGTGACTTACAGTATATTCTGGAAAATATCTGTCATGACCGGTGTAGGCAGGAAGCTGTCATATTTAGAAGTTCTCAGAAGCTCTATAATTAGTGTCCCAAATGGCAGTCTAAATTTGCTCACAAAAGTTCACAACAGCACCACTGACCACCAACACTGAAGCATCAGCTGTCTTCACTTCACTATTCTCCCTACACAAATGACTTGACAGACCCCTCTGTAAAAATACAATATTTCTATTAATTCATCCTACAAAGGATTTCACATTTGGTATGACCACACATCATGCAACTGTAAATAAGTCAGCCGGATATGTGACACATGCATTTGTGCCAGGAATGGATGCTTTGACGTGACCTTTGACGTCAGTGACAAAAAGTATGGGTTGTATATCCTCCCTTTTAAAAGCTGATTGGTCTTTTTTATTCACTATAACAATGCATGTGTCATGGATCTCTGTTCTAGAACACACACAAGAACAAGAACGAAGATGAATGCAGAAGGTGGTCCACAAGCAAATAATCCACATAAAGAGAACAGCAACAGCACATTCAAATTAGACGAGACCAGACAACAACCAACAGAAACAGACAAACATATAAATAAGGCTAATTAATGACACACACACCTGAACTAAATAATGAAATCAAATCAACAACCTTGACAACAAACTCTATAGAGGACAAGACCAAACCAAAACAAAGTCCAGACTGAATGATATCATGACAGCATGATTATGGCTGGCTTAATTTTATTATTTACTTTTGCTATTGTTTTTCCCCTGCTGTCTAAAAAACCTGCAACTCATTTTGGGTCACTTTGAGAAGTGCAGCCATATCCAAGACACACACACAGACATTTACACTGATCCGCCTCGTTTCACAGCTGAAGTGAGTCCTTCTCTTGAAAAACCCGTCTGGAAACCCACAAACAGACAGACAGACAGACAGACAGAAGGATGGAACAGAGAGGTGAAGAGAGCCATAAAGCAAAAGAGGGGAAGAGAAAATGGTTGAAAAGGAGTCAAAGCTGATTCAAAGGCTGATAAAAGCATCTGTGATCAACACGCACCTTCTCTTTCATGTCAATGGAGAGCAGAGGAATAAATGATAGCAGGTGCGAGATCTGACTCAAAGCCTATTGGACTAATTCTGTGTTCCAATCAATGTGGGATATTTCTACTAAATATCAAAGACTTCCAGCCATATCAGCATTCTGTTGAGTGAAGACTCAGAGCACATAAAAAATGGCCATACTAGCATTTGTTTTGCAGGTGTACGAATATCAACCGGAAGGAACATTTACCCTTTTATACACTTGTCTCTGCAAACATTTGCCAAACAGATTTAGAGTCAAAACATTCACTCACTGATGCATTTGTTTCCTCAAAAGTGATTGTTTATCATTAACAGAGTGCCACCATGTTCATGTGACATCATACATCTCCAAAAAGAACCAGTAGTTTAATCCAAGTCTGAAGCAACATGATCACTTTGTGTGATGAACAAAGCAACATTAAAGCTTTTCTAGTTGATGCTGTACAAGTTGATTTTGAAATATACTGTACCTACAATCAACGTATGAAAAGAGAATGAGTGATAATAGGAGACGATTGGATGAGCAACACGATCCAGAAAGAGATTATTACCCAGTGTGTTCATGCTGTTCAGAGTGAAAATTGTGCCACAGACTGTGATGTCTATGGACTGA
Organism: Sinocyclocheilus anophthalmus; assembly: GCA_018155175.1. NCBI lineage: Eukaryota > Metazoa > Chordata > Actinopteri > Cypriniformes > Cyprinidae > Sinocyclocheilus > Sinocyclocheilus anophthalmus. The sequence goes on from JADLZN010003829.1 coordinate 124,739, forward strand.
CAGCTAAAAGTACAACAGATGTCAGCACTTCAGAACAATTTCCTTGCAGCCTTCAGTATGCTGACAGTAATCTTGAGTCACCCGTACTCATGCAGTCATTGAGTGTGACCCAGAAAATGGAGACACTAAAGGCCTTAAAGGAATAGTTCATCCACAAATGAAAATTTGCTGACAATTCACTCACCCTCAAGCAATTCAATACATAGATGAGTTTAATTCTTTATCTGAACAGATTTGGAGAAATTTAGCATTGCATACCGCTCACCAATGGATCCTCTGCAGTGAATGGGTACCACCAAAAAAAAAGACCAAACCGCTGATAAAAACATCACAATAATCCATAAGTAATCCAAAGCAATATTACTGATAAGGACTCATATTTTAGCCACGCAGAAGCAATGGTTTGAAGTTAAAAATGTCTTGATGGATTTGTTTATAACAAACATCAAGTGTAGCATGTAGCGTTAGTTCTGGCAGGTCACATAAGTCACGCATGCATCAGCTGACTCTCAGCTGGTCCGTGTCTACCTATAGGGATGCGACACCTATCACAGTACCCATATATAAGATCCTTCAGTATTATCAGCAGCATTTGCATTGCTCAATAGCCAGTGTTGGGGAGTAAATAGTTACATGTAACGGCTTAATAATTAATTACAAAATAATGTAACTGTAATCAGACGTTACTAAGAATAAGTGTAATTAGATTAGTTACTTATGAAAATGTTAACGATTTCAAAGGGGGTTACATCTGAATATTTTAACACAGACACACACCGATTTAATTGATTTCTTTCCCAAATTGCTCTGACTACTCTAAAATATGAGACATACGGCGCTATGATTTCCGCGATGCAGAAAACACGGACTGGTTGGAATTCCTATAACGCGGAATGTCACGGAATATGCAACATTTTGATGAATAAATCAAAAGTAGGTCAGTAAACTTAAATCAAAACACGATATAGACTAGTGTCTGTGAATATTAAGCCGCAAAACCATTTATGCATTCTGCACGTTCTGCGTGTTCTCTGTGCTATAGCAAGGCAAGGCAAAGCAAGTTTATTTGTATAGCACATTTCATACACAATGTAATTCAAAGTGCTTTACATAAAGAAAAAGAAAACACTATCACACCAATAAAAATAAGGAATTTAAAAACTTTGAAAATTATAAAAAAAAAAAAATAATTGATTTAAGAGGTTTAAAATGAATTTAAGAAAACGATTATACATATAATATAGTGCAATAAGTTCGGACATCGCACAGTGCTCATTAAATAAATAAACAAATGAGTTTTGAGTCTGCATTTAAATGTGACTAATGTTTTAGCACATTTGATCTCTTCTGGAAGCTGATTCCAAATGCGGGTGGCATAATAGCTAAAAGCGGACTCCCCTTGTTTTGAGTGAACCCTGGGTATTTCTAACTGATGATCTGAGTGGTCCGTTAGGTTTATATTCAGTGAACATATATGCTATGTACTTAGGTCCTAGGCCATTGAGTGATTTAAAAACGAGTAAAAGAACTTTAAAATCAATCCTAAATATAACCGGAAGACAGTGTAAGGACCTGAAGACTGGTGTAATATGCTCAGATTTTCAAATGTTCTAGTCAGAATTCTGGCAGCAGTGTTCTGGATGAGCTGCAGCTGTCTAATGGTCTTCTTGGGAAGGCCGGTGAGGAGACCATTACAATAGTCCACCCTGCTGGTGATAAAGGCACGAACAAAGTTGCTCCAAGTCTTGACTGGAAACAAAACCTCCAATTCTTGCAATGTTTTTGAGATGATAATATGCTGATTTAGTTACAGCTTTGACATGACTACTAAAACTAAGGTCTGTCTCCAGAATCACATCAAGATTCTTGACTTGATTTTTAGTTGTTTGACCTTTAGAGTCAAGGTATGCATTCACCTTGCGAACTTCATCTTTGTTTCCAAATGCAAATTCAGTTTTTTCCTTGTTTAACTGAAAAAAGTTCTGGCACATCCAACTGTCAATTTCATCAATGCATTGGCAGAGGGAGTCAATGGGGCTGTAGTCATTTGAAGATAAGGCTAGGTAAATCTGGGTATCATCTGCATAGCTGTGATAGGCAATTTGGTTCTTTTTCATTATTTGACTTAGTGGGAGCATATACAGGCAGGCTAAACAATAGTGGTGCAAGAATTGAGCCTTGTGGGTCTCCGTATGTCATGGGTGTCCACTTAGACTTGTGCTCTCCTATGCTCACATAATAACTTCTCCCTTCTAAGTATGACCTGAACCTTTTAATTACCATGCCAGAAAGCCCAACCAAGTTTTCCAGTCTCTCTAGAAGTATGTTATGATCGACAGTATCAAACGCAGCACTGAGATCTAGTAGTACCAGCACTGATATTTTGCCAGATTCAGAATTTAAGCGAATATCATTTATTATCTTAATGAGCGCTGTCTCTGTGCAGTGATGCGAACGGAAACCAGATTGAAAATTGTCCAGGTACCCATTTGAGTTTAAGTATTTGGTCAGCTGATTAAAGACTACCTTTTCAATAAACTTTCCTATAAAAGGAAGATTTGATAATGGTCTATAGTTGCTCAATATGGTGTTATCAAGATTCTCTTTTTCAGAAGGGGTTGTTCAAAAACTGCAGTTTCAGGGAGTTTGGAAAAGTCCCAGAAAGAAGTGAGGCGTTTACCACTTCTAAGAGGACAAAAAAAAGATCTGCTTCTAAACAGTTAAGCACCCTTTTGAAAAAAAAAATATGTGGGAAGTGTGTCAAGATAGCATTGACGATTTAAGGTGCTGTACTATTCCAAAATTTTACTATCAATTTCTTCAAAAGCAGACATAGTATCTTCTTTTTGATATTGTGGTCGACTATGTCTAACCTCTGCATAACTTGGGAATGTGCTAATCACCTTCCTGATATTAATGATCTCAGACAAGAAGGAAGCAAACTCATTGCATTTACTGTCTGAGAGCATTTCACTGGCAATCTGATTTGGGGGGTTTGTCCGTCTCTCAACAGTAGCAAAAAGAGTGAGAATGTTGTTTAAGTTACAGTTTATAAGGTTTGAGAAAAGGTCTGGCTAGCTGTGGCTAGTTTCACATTGAAAGCATAAAGGCTGTCTTTATAGATGCTATAGAGAATTTCAAGTTTCGTCTTCCGCCACATCCGCTCTTTTCTGCATTGTCTTTTCATACTCTGAACTGCTGTTGATTTTCTCCAAGCTGATTTCTGTCTGCTAGTCTTCCTGCTGACTTTCAAAGGAGCATTGTCATCAATAACATTCTTAACTTTTGTGTTAAAGGAATCAAGGAGAAGATCAATAGAGTCTGCAGAAATGCTTGGTGTTATATCCTCCATAAATAGCACACTAGTGTTTCGTTAATGCATCTCTTTCTGACAAAGACAAATCTAGATTCAGTGGTAGCAGAGATCAAAATATCAAAGAAAATACAGAAGTGATCATATAGTGCTACATCCTTAATAACATTGGATGAAATGTTTAGACCCCTACTGATGAGTAAATCTAGAGTATGTCCCCGATTGTGTGTGGGTTCATACACATGCTGAATCAGGTCAAAAGTATTTAAAAACAGTTATAATTTCTTTTGTAGTTTTTTTCTGCATTATCTATGTGAATATTAAAATCCCCTGCAATAGCAAACCAGTCAAACTCTGAGGAAATCATTGATAGCATTACTGGTGTTTTCCTGCAACTCTCAACAAAGGCTGGAGCGTATTGGAGGCCTGTACATAATGATAAACAGAATGCGTGGAGACTTTCAACACAAAGTATAAGCGCACCAGGTGGAGCAGAGAAGCAAAATTACTGTTCAGGATTTCAAGTGTAGGTCAGTTTCATCTGTAAATATGTTTATTTTGTCTTTGTTTACTTAGTTAAGCAGCAGCAGCCCATTGCTCATCAGTCATCACTTAAAATACTGTATAAAGGACATCATTATTATTTTAATGTTACCGTAGTAATTTAGCAGACAAATAATCATATCGTTTATAATAGGTTTAGGGGGAGCTAGGGCAGACAACAACACAACCCTTACGGAAATTAACAATGATTTTACCTAACCATGGTAACCACAAATATTAACCATGGTTTTGGCTACACTAACATAGTTTAACCATGGAATTTGTAGTAAAAATAAAGACAAATGGTTAGACCTACTGTACTTTTAAAAAAAAATCCAAAGCGTTGTTAGATGCAGTGTTTCCTGTAGTTATTTCAAAAACAGTATCAGTAAACTATTTCTTGTGATTTTAAATCTGCATTGAACTTCAGATCAATCTCAAAATAAAAGGCGATACTAAAGTCTGATTTTGTGGTGGATGTGTTCAAATTTTATCATCTTAATTCAAGTGATGAAGGATTTTGAAAGTCTGACAGTATCAGTGTTGAGCACTACTGTAAGGTTAACCCTGCATGGTGTAAATGTTTGAAAATGATTAACAGTTGAAAACATTCATTAGAAATTTAGAAAAGTAATCAAATGCAATCAGTTAAAATTACTTTAATAAAGTAACTGAAATAAATAGTTACACTACTATTACATTTTAAATAGGGTAACTTGTAATCTGTAACCTATTACATTTCCAAAGTAACCTTCCCAACACTATCAATAGCTAATTAGGTCCCACTTTACATTAAGTGTCCTTAATACCTGTGTACTTACATAGTAACTAGATGTGTACATAGTATGTAACCACAGTACACATTGGTACATAGTATCTACAGCTGTAATGTTTGTGTAACTACACATATGTAACAACCCACTGAATGGTATGTGTAAGTACAAATGTGTAACAGGACATTGGTAACAACACTTTTTGGTAATGAAAGTACAAATGTGTAACAGGACTAACAGCACTTTTTGGTAAAGAAAGTGTTACACTTTATATTAAGTAAACCATTCCTATGGATTTACCATGTGATTACTCTGATGTTACACAGCAGCGGCAAGTAAGTTAGGCTTTACATATAAATTGTGGTTGGTGTCCAGAATGTTACACTTTATATTAAGTGGACAGTTCCTGAGGAGTTACATGTAAGTACACTGGTATTACAGTGATGCACCAACTCCACCAACTCGAGATCCAACTCCTCCCACTTTACATATCCCTAAAACTACCCATCTCCACCCCCTGGATCAAATTGTTCCAATTACTCTTATACATATTGTTGTTACAAAATGTAGTTATATATGTCCTGTTACACATTTGTACTTACACAAACCATTCAAAGGGTTGTTACATGTGTGTAGTTACAGAAATATTACAGATGTACTTACACTGTGGTTACATACTATGTACAGGTATTAGGGCCACTTAATATAAAGTGGGACCGCTAATTAAATGGCAAATTTGACAGGCAAACCCTATCATCTCACTAGAAATTGTGCAATCGGGAATTTAGCGAGAGGAATTTGTTCCCCCTATGGACTTCACCTCAGATTCATATAAGTTTGTAAACACGCGAAATCACCGCATTGATCATAAGCTGCCTAATTGTAAGTGACTGAGTTAGCATTGTTTAGCTTTGCTGCATTACTGACACGGACTCCATAAGTTATACTAATGTGACTGACTCAAGAACAAGTTCAAATTGGAACTTCATCCCCAAGAAGGATATCAAGAGATCAAGCATCCACAACACAGCTGGCTTTGTTTCATTCTCCATTCATCTCTGAATGTCTTCACAAGCTAAGATAAGTTCCTTTTTAATGCTCTCAGGTTATTGGCAACATGCTTGTTGCTAAGGCTATCCACACTGCTTAGGCTTATTAGTTGTTTTCATTAAAATGCTCGTGCTAGGCTAACGCGATCATATTGGCAATATATCTGTCTTAAGAGTTGTTGTTCAGTTGAAGTCAGCTCAGTGTTATGCTGTTCGAGTATCTGACAAGCTTGTTCGATTTAGTTGTATTGGAAACATGTTTGTTCTTAAAGCTGTATAGTGTATTATGAACATGCTAGTCTTACGCTGTAGTTGTATTAGGAACATGCTTGTTCTTAAAGTCCCCATGAAATCAAAATTGAAGTTTTTTGGCTTTTAGTATGAATATGTTAGCCTTAAATGTAGCTAGTGTGCTCCAAAACAATGACCAAATTTACAAGATATAAGCATTCAAAACTTGCAATTTTTTTTTTTTTTTTTTTTTTTCTTCTCTCACTCCGCAATCGGGATCAGCAATTTTGATCACATAACCCTGCACTTCAGCTTCTCATCAATCTTTCTGTCCAATCAAATGCTCTCTAGAAACCGAATCGTCCGCCCCCTACACTATAAAATAGACGCTGAAGCCGCGGCTGAAATCGGTCACTTGTTCACAGAATTTGTACTTTCTGTACGGTGAATGGGGATATATATAGGGGATAGGGAACGATTCAAACAGTTCTAAATATGCTTTACATTGGGGCGAAAGCAGTCTGGTTTCGCGCTGTCACTGTCCACAAATAGTAATCACAGTAATCCACACACTCCAGGCCATATTAACATCTGTGAAGGACAACTGCATTTTCTGTCAGGACCACTATCGTCAAAGTTGATTGACTATTAGCATACAGTTTGGATTGGCGGTATGGTTCTGTTCTGGGCAAGAACTCCCTGCACAGAGAGAAGGGAGAGCAACAATAACCCCCCAGGGTACAGAACAGAACCAACATAAATGTATTGTGGATATAATTTATGTTCAATAATTTAATGTAAACATTTTAGAAATTAATCTGATTCATAGGGGACTCAGAGGGCTTAATCCTGACTGGACGAGAGGAGTTGGGGATGGAGGCGGTAATTAACAGTGTGCCTGTAGTTTTCTCTATTTCTGTTTTATTACGTGATAGAAAGTCTAAGGGCTTCTTAAGCCGTACGGCTGACTTATCTAATCTGCGGCCTGTTATGCATCAAACTAATATTGCTGTTGAAACAAAATGCAATGCCATCAAGTTAGCATTTTTAAACATTCGCTCACTAAAAAATAAATCATTTCTAATCAATGACTTAATAACCACAAACAACCTGGATTTTATATTTCTAAATGAAACATGGCTAGAAGACAGCTGCAGTGCAACGGTCCTCAATGAAACAGCCCCTCCTAACTTCACTTTCATGAGTGTTTGCAGGACTGTTAGGAGAGGTGGAGGTGTAGCTGCTCTATTTAAAGATGTCTATCAATGCAAGCAAGTGTCATTTGGTCAGTACTTGTCTTTTGAATATCTAGGGATTGTGTTGAAAGGTGCTCCACGTATTCTGTTTATCATTATTTACAGGCCTCCAAAATACTCTCCAGCCTTTGTTGAAGAGTTCACAGAAATGCTATCAATGATTTCCTCAGAGTTTGACTGTTTTGCTATTGCAGATGATTTTAACATTCACATAGATAATGCAGAAAACAAAAAAACAAAATAAATTATAACTGTTTTAAACAATTTGTTCTGATTCAGCATGTGCATGAACCCACACACAATCGGGGACATACTCTAGATTTACTCATCAGTAGAGGTCTAAACATTTCATCCATTGTTATTAAGGATGTAGCACTATCTGATCACTTCTGTATTTTCTTTGATATATTGATCTCTGTTACCACTGAATCTAGATCGGTCTCAGTCAGAAAGAGTTGCATTAACGAAAACACTAGTGTGCTTTTTATGGAGGCTATATCTTTAACACCAAGCACTTCTGCAGACTCTGTTGATCTTCTCCTTGATCCTTTAACTCAAAAGTTAAGAATGTATTGATGACATTGCTCCTTTGAAAGTCAGCAGGAAGACTGGCAGACAGAAATCAGCTTGGAGAAAATCAACAGCAGTTCAGAGTATGAAAAGACAATGCAGAAAAGCTGAGCGGATGTGGCGGAAGACGAAACTTGAAATACACTATAGCATATATAAAGACAGCCTTCATACTTTCAATGTGGAACTAGGCAAAGCTAGACAGTCATTCTTCTCAAACCTTATAAACAGTAACTTAAACAACACTCGCACTCTTTTTGCTACTGTTGAGAGACTGACAAACCCCCCCAAATCAGATTCCCAGTGAAATGCTCTCCGACAACAAATGCAACGAGTTTGCTTTCTTCTTTTCTGAAAAGATCAATAATATCAGAAAGGCAATTAGCACACCCTCAAGTTATGCAGAGGTCAGACAGACTCGACCGCAATTTCAAAAAGCAGATACTATGTCTGCTTTTGAAGAAATTGATAGCAAAATTTTGGAAGAAATAGTACAGCACCTTAAATCGTCAACATGCTATCTTGACACACTTCCCACATATTTTTTTCAAAAGGGTGCTTAACTGTTTGGAAGCAGATCTCTTAGAAGTGGTGAACGCCTCACTTCTTTCTGGGACTTTTCCAAAATCCCTGAAAACTGCAGTTGTTAAACCCTTCTGAAAAAGAGAAATCTTGATAACACCATAGTGAGCAACTATAGACCAATATCAAATCTTCCTTTTATAGGAAAGATTATTGAAAAGGTAGTCTTTAATCAGCTGAACAAATACTTAAACTCAAATGGATACCTGGACAATTTTCAATCTGGTTTTCGACCGCATCACAGCACAGAGACAGCACTCATTAAGATAATAAATGATATTCGCTTAAATTCAGAATCTGGCAAAATATCAGTGCTGGTACTACTAGATCTCAGTGCTGCGTTTGATACTGTCGATCATAACATACTACTAGAGAGACTGAAAAACTTGGTCGGGCTTGCTGGCATGGTAATTAAATGGTTCAGGTCATACTTAGAAGGGAGAGGTATTATGTGAGTATAGGAGAGCACAAATCTAAGTGGACGTCCATGACATGCGGAATCCCACAAGGCTCAATTCTTGCACCGATCTTGTTTAGCCTGTATATGCTCCCACTAAGTCAAATAATGAGAAAGAACCAAATCGCCTATCACAGCTATGCAAATGATACCCAGATTTACCTAGCCTTAACATCGCCAAATGACTACAGCCCCATTGAATCCCTCTGCCAATGCATTGATGAAATTAACAGTTGGATGTGCGAGAACTTTCTTCAGTTAAACAAAAGAAAAAACCGAAGTCATTGCATTTGGAAACAAAGATGAAGTTCTCAAGGTGAATGCATATCTTGACTCTAGGGGTCTAACAACTAAAAATCAAGTCAGGAATCTTGGTGTGATTCTGGAGACAGGTGGGGTGGACCCTTTGTTTCGTGTCAGTAGTCATGTCAAAGCTGTAACTAAATCAGCATACTCTCATCTCAAAAACATTGCAAGAATTAAATATTTTGTTTCCAGTCAAGACTTGGAGAAAATTGTTCATGCCTTTATCACCAGCAGGATATTTGTACTATTGTAATGGTCTTCTCACCGGCCTAAGAAGACCATTAGACAGCTGCAGCTCATCCAGAACGCTGCTGCCAGAATTCTGACTCGAACCAGAAAATCGGAGCATATCACACCAGTCCTCAGGTCCTTACACTGGCTTCCAGTTATTTTTAGGATTGATTTTAAAGTACTTTTACTCGTTTATAAATCACTCAATGGCCTAGGACCTAAATTTATAGCAGATATGCTCACTGAATATACAGTAAATCTAACAGACCACTCAGATCATTAGGAGCGAGTCAGTTAGAAATACCAAGGGTTAACACAAAACAAGGGGAATCTGCTTTTAGTTATCATGCCACCCGCAGCTGGAATCAGCTTCCAGAAGAGATCAGATGTGCTACAACATTAATCACATTTAAATGCAGACTCAAAACTAACCCGTTTAGCTGTACATTTATTGAATGAGCACTGTGATGTCCAAACTGATTGCACTATATTATATGTATAATCGTATTCTTAAATTCATTTTAAATCTCTTAAATCAATTTTTTTTTTAAATAATATTCAAAGTTTTTAAATTCCTTGTTTTAATTCTGTGATTTCTTTTATGTAAAGCACTTTGAATCACCATTGTGTATGAAATGTGCTATACAAATAAACTTGCCTTGCCTTGCCTTGCCTATTGAGCAATGCGAAAGCTGCTGATAATACTGAAGGATCTTATATATGGGTGCTGTGATCGGTGTTGTGGAGAATCCATATAGGTAGATGTGATCTGCTGAGAGTCAGCTGATGCACGCGTGACTCACGTGACCTGCCAGAACTAACGCTACGCTTGATTTCTGTCAGGACCATAATCGTCAAAGATGATATTGACAAACCATATGCCAATATCCCCCAACACAAAATGGCAGCGATAATCTTAATACCTTAAGCAACAAGCATGTTGCCCTTACCCAATGAGTACAGTATGTTGCCGAAACCCGCATACTTAACCACATGACCTAACAAGTATGTAGCCAATACCTGAGAAGCTTACACGACAACAACAACGTTCTCAATAACAACCAGATAGCTTTTAGAACAAGCCTGTTCCCAACAGAACCAGAAGCCCTAAGAACACGCATGTTCCCGATGTTCTTATGCCAGCTAAGCAGAGTTTGGAAAACCTTCCCATGCCACTGCATTTACATGATCAACAAATGTAAAATGCCGTAAGAACAAAGCATTGATGGGGCACACGGCCAAAGCTCTTCCACATCTGTGTCAGGCCTATATTGTTGAATCATAAGTAAATCCAGTGAAAAAGTAAGCATGTACTGTACCTGCTGAGGTGGGAAGAAAGTCTGTCTTGCGTGCAGCTGTAGCTGTTTTTTGATGTTCTCGCTCAAACACTGACACACTCTTGATTTTTGCTCCAGGGAATTTGCTTCCAGACTCAGAAGACAATCACATTTCTGCTGAGACATAGACAGAGAGAGACATAGATTAATATTGTAGCATGCAAGTGTTTATGGGGTTCGGTCAAGTGAAGTAAAAAAACCATCACTTGGCTTGTTTTGTTTGTAGTGCAGAGAAGCTAAGAGAAGCCAGGCTTTTTTTTCATTGTGGTAAGAGAAAAAGAAAAGGTCTTATTTGTTTGTGTGTCTTATTAACATTTCAAGTACTGCCTGAAGTGATTAGAGATATAAGTGATCCATTTTGTTAATGAAAGCCATCTTAAGACCCCAACTGTGCACTTTTCTGATTTATACACTTGTCACAGAAGGATGCTGTCATAACAATGCTAATTGACACAAGATCACTACTTTCATTACTTTCAAATTATAGTACTTACAGTTTCAAGATATTCTACATGCATTGTGTGTGTGTGTGTGTGTGTGTGTGTGTGTGTGTGTGTGTCTGTTGTCTACAGTAAACAAAACCCCCCCCCAACACACCAAACCCCAAAACCAAAAAAAATAAAAACCCCCAACATATATAATATATATATACATATATATATATATATATTATATATATATAATATATTATATATTATCAGTAGGTCAACATTTGAAGTGGATCCAAAACTTGTCCGAAAACCAACACAATAACCGTTCTTAGGACAACGTTTTGATGAACTTTGAGTATATATAGAGCTATATAGTTCAAAATTAGGGCCTTTTCTCTTAGAACTGCAATATGTTAGCTCAGAATTATACTGGAAAAAGTTACAATTCTCAAGTGAAAACTCAATTCTAAGATAAAAAGCCAAAGTCAATTTTAATCAATCAATCAATTGTTTTTTTTTTTTGTTGTTTTTGGTACCACAGTCTACCAGGTGTAAACACGTCTTAAAGATCATGTGTTCACAGGTCATGGATGAAGTTTAGCATGGGTGATAGCATTTATGCCTCATTGTCAGACAGAAAAGAAACAAAACCTATAGGAGGAAGCTGCTGTTACTGTGTGAGGAATGATGAAACGCAGTGGCTTCTCAGCCAGCACCAAAATCAATATGTCATTCTGCTCGATCCATCATTTCAACTTAATAAAGCGGCCTGAGACCATCAGTTTCAGCCTGAGACCAAAGCTGCATATAGCCGGTGATGATGATGTCATTCCTGAGAGGCATTAAAAAATGTTGTTGAAAAATGGTAACACTTTCTATGAAGCCGTATTTATAATACATTATAAGGGTATTCTTAAGGCATTATAATGAATCCACAATGCATTATAATGAATGCATCATGTATTATAAAAAACCTTATAATATTTTGAACAGTTTTAATATATCATAATATTTACTTATTTGTGGTTATAGCTTTTACGAGGATGATGATTTATAACACACAGTGAACACGTTGCATCCACTTAAGTTACAATGGATTATATTTCTCATAGTTATGTATTATAAGTCTCATATCTTGCCATTGTTAAGATGTTACTTTACTTAAAGCAGACAAAGACCACTTATAAGTAGTAATAATAATAATATTTTTTCTCTCTCAAACAGCCATAAGATCAGATATCAGATAAGATGAATGTGTAATATGACACATTTGCTTTGAACTATTTTTATTGTAATATCAGTTTGATTATTTTGATGGTACCCTTTAAACAGCTGTTGATAAGTGACTCTGCCACTACATATCAACTAGCGGTCATTAGATTAATAGTATGTCTGCTACTGTAAATATTTGCTAACACTTTATTGTGATGGTCACCAACGTAAACTGACTATAAGTGTCTTTGCAAGTATGTCAACTTATTCTACTAACTCTAAACCTAACCTAACAGTCTACTAATACTATAATGAGAGTTAGTTGACATGCAGTTGCAAATTGTCTTATAGTCGATTGATTAAGGGGACCATCAAAATAAAATTTAACCATATAAAACATTGCATTTTTTTCTGTTGGATTCAGTTCAAATACGTAAGTATTATGCTGTATTATAACTGTTGTTATGATTATTCATGAGATGATATAACATATTATACGTTTTTTTTATAATGCATTATGCATTCATTATAATGCCTTAAGAATACCCTTATAATGTATTATAAATACGGGCTTCATGGAAAGTGTTACCAAGTTTACCCAAATAGAAATTTTGTCATCATTTACTCAATGTTATTCCAGCTCTGTATCAGTTTCCTAATTTTCACAAAAGGAAATGTTAGGAAGAAGAATGCCTCTTTTGCAAACAATGGAAGTAGACAGTGATGTATGGATGACATATTTTGCATGATTTCTTCTTTAAATCATCATAACTGTACGTCCCATCACATAAGAAATATGCATCTGAACTCATGTTGTGATGCTTTGACGCTTTAATAAAATGGTCACATAATTTTACATGAAATGGGGTTTATGAAATAGGACTCTTAAAAAAGTAATCAAACATTCAACAATTCCACTGAGATGACAAAAGATTAGCAAATTCACACAGCCTCCACCACAAAACATAGTAACTGGGGACATCCAATTCCAGAAATGTGTTCCTGGACAACTATCAGCCTGATCTTCAGCTCAGATATGGGCTGCATCTGGCCGCCTCAGGGACCAAGAGACTTCTGTTCCGATATTTCCCAGCTGCTGCTGGTCTCTTCATCCAGCCACAGACCAGAGTCCCTGAACCAGGAAGACTGGCTGTGGTACATCAGGATAACTGTCAGAGCACATGGGGCATTTTTATGATGCAGTCAGAGACTTGACTGATTACACATTACATAATATTAAACACGCAGGGAAAACAGGTCTTTTTCATTCAGTAGTTTTCCTTCTTTCGTACTGCAGATCAGTCTGGAGTTAGAGAGAAGACAATTTTAAGGGCCTGTGTGCCTAACATTATAATGAAGGGCCTGTGTGGCTAGCATGTCTTTATCTTAGGATTTTAGAACTGGACATATCTAAAAGGACTTTTTAGGGCTTTTTAGGGACACGATCTTTACCAACAATTCACAGATTTCATACATTACAGGCAATTCCACTACACTCTAAAAAACACTGGGTTGTTTTTTCAACCCAAATGCTGGGTTGAAACCGCTGGGTAAGGACGTTGGGTTGTTTTAACTCAATTTTGGGTTGAAAATTGGTCTTGATCAATAACCCAGCGGTGCTGGGTTGGGAACGCGGACGTGACGTTAACATCGGACGTATCTCGACGACACCAGTGCGAGAAGCCGCCATTTTCTCAGCATCTTCAGATGGAAGCGAGTGCGAGTGAAAGACGGTTTATGGTAAGTAAAGATTAAAAATGTAAAGTCATCATTCATTGTTTGAGTCCGGTAGTATCTTAAGATTTCATGGAAGGCGGAAATATTCTGAGAAGAGCTTATATTGAAAAATATGCGGATGCGGATTTCGCCTCAGAAATAGTCTTAACGGCGGCCTCTTTTACTGAATGGAAGAGGTGCTTTTAATATAACGTCAGTGAGTGTCTTATGTCGTATTTACATAAGATTTTACAATATTTAAATTTTTTGAGGTGTTAAGAGAGAGTTATTAAAGTGGTCATATAGGCGCTTTCAATTTTGTGTGGTGGGGGTGCGCGTGGGTGGGTCGCTCTTTGGCATGTTACAAGCTATTGGTGCAAGAAGATCTGTAAAGTTGCAAGACTAAAGTCTCAAATCCAAAAAGAAATTCTTTATAAAAGTTAAGACTCATCAACACCCTCCTAAAACGCCTCGTTTAAAAACACCCCCACGTCTACGTCACTGTGTGGGAAGATTTGCATAACGCCGCCCAAATGTTAACTCAAAGAAAGAAGGCATACTTTCTTCTCGCTTAGTTCTTGTTGTGGCCGTGCGCCATTTTTTAAAGACGCTGTTGCCTCGTTGTGAAAGTGAAACTACTTTGTTTGGCCTTTCTAAAAGAGGACGATATCGATTCGTCATGACTGGAGCTGATCCGTGTTGGTTGCTGAGGAAATACTTCAACTTGGCGCTGTGGATCGCCGGATTGGCTTTCACCGTGGACGAAGCTGAGTTCAGCCCGGGGTTGTCACATGTCCTTCTGGACGCTCCTTCATCGAAATCGCCGGCAGTGCCGTTCTCAAGCCCAACCACCTCTGTTCACTCTAACCCTCCGGCCGTTCCTCACGCTAGCCCCCAGCCTCTGCTCACTGTAGGCCGCCGTGTGTGACGCTGTGTTTCGTTGTGAAAGCGAAACTACTTTGTTTGGCTTTTCAAAAATGGACACGACTAGAAATCAGTGGTTAAGTTGTATTTACAACACTGTTCCAAACAGTTCAACCCAAATATTCGAACATTTTTATATTAAAGAGTTTTTATATTTTATATATTAAAGCGAGTTTTTTGGGCAGTGTAGAGTAGGCTTGTTGTTTGTAATTTCTCCGATCACACATGCAGACATTGTTTTATGTTTACGCGGCGCGATGCAATGCAACGCGCGTAAAAAGACAGTATAATCATTATTATGTCCCCACTGGATGCAAGGAATGCCTCGTTTATAATGGGTTTCATGTTTTTGAATCATCGCTCCGGCCTGACAGGCATCATCACAATATGGTGAGGGGCATAACACTTCCGTCACACGCTTGAGGAATTCAGACAATCACAACGCACTGGATAGCTGACAAATCAGAGCACACCTCGCTTTTTCACACAAAAATAATAAATTTTCTTGCCCTCCTTTCAGTCCAACCTATAATACTTTTGCTATCTTTAAGAACACAAAGGAAGATATTTTTAATTGTTAGTGTAAAGTAATCCATGCAATATTTTCTATATAAATCTTAAATAGATCATAGCGACATGTCTGTCGAAGAAATACTGGTCTTCCAGCTTGCATGGAGGAGCAAAATTAGAGAATATTAAATATATTTAATTTGTGTTCCAACAATTCTTTGTACTGGGTTTGGAACAACACGGTGAATAAATTATGACCATTTTCATTTTTACACTCTTCTACACTCTTAAAAATAAAGGTCCTTCAAAAGGTTCTTCACAGCGATGCCAAGAAGAACCATGTTTGGTTCCACAAAGAACCATTCAGTCAAGGTTCTTTAAAGAACCATCTCTTTCTTACCTTTTTGTAATTTGAAGAACCTTCTTTTGCCACAAAGACCCTTTTGTGAAACAGAAAGGTTCTTCAGATGTCTGAGGTTCTTTATTGGAACCATTTAGACAAAAAGGTTCTACTATGGCATCATGAAGCACCCTTATTTTTAAGAGTGTATATAACTATAATTTAGTCCCTTAGACAAAAAGTTGTTTGCGTTTTACAAGTTTCTGAAAGATTCTGTAACACGGCCACCTAATAAAATAATAAAAACAAACAGCAGTTAATATAAAAAAAATTAGTAGGCCTTTGTTCTCTTGGTGGCTATTTTATCATAAATCTAAAGCTGTTTGTTTGCTGATGTACCACTCTTTAGAAAACAAGGTCAGCTGATGTAATGTGGTTTTTTGTTTCATGTTCATGTTTTCCATGTCCTTTATTTTGTAATTGTTTCATGGTCCCTGTTTGTGTCATGTTCTGATTGGTTGTCTTATTCATGTGTCTTGTTTCCCATTGGTTTTTTCATGTCATGTGATCCTCCTTGTCTGCTGTAAGTAGCTTCATGTTCCCATTGTGCCTTTGTCGTGTATTGAATGTATTTAACCCGCTGTTGGCGAGTCTAGTCTGTTTATGTCAAGTCTGCTCATGCTATGTCTGTTCAAGTCAAGTCTAGTCAAGTCAAGTCAAGTCAAGTCTGTGTTTCTTGTTTGGATGTTTGGATATCACCTGTAAATAAACTGCACTTGGGTTCTCACTACGCTCGCCTTCAGTGGATAATTCGTTACAGAATACCGACCACTAAATTGAACCCAGCAGATTGCCTATTCGTCTCCGACAGGGAGACTATCCATAGAGGATTAACGTGGCTAACTTCTGTGAGCTTTACTAGCAGTAGACTTTAAGGATAGCTTCCTGAAGACAGTTCTGCTATGGTTGGACACAAAACATTTCCTCATTTCATATTCCACGCAATACCCCTCAATGCCTCTTGAAAAGATACATTGACTTTGCCTTTGCTGCTGATTCACCTTCACTGGGTGTCATGGAGTATACATCCACTCCCAAAGCCTGTCACATCATGCCTGCCAAGCCACAGTCTGCTCACGTCATGCTTCCAAGCACAGCATTCTCACTTCATGTCTGCTACGCCAAAGCCTGCTAACGTCATGCGTGCTATGCCAAAGCCTGCTCACGTCATGCCTGCTCCTCCAGGACCTGCTCAGACCATGCCAGTTAAATCAAAGTTTACTCATGTCATATCTACCAAGTCAGAACCTGTTCAATTCATGTCTGCCAAGCCAGAGTCTGCTAACATAATGTCTGCTACCCCAGGGCCTGCTCACGTCATGTCTGCCAAGCCAGAGCCTGCTCACATCATGCTGATTACACAAGAGTCTCTAAACAAAATGGCCGCCCTTCTAGAGTCTCGTCACGTCTCAGCTGATCTTTCAGAGTTTCGTCATTACATGGCCGCCATTTCAGAGACTGCTCATGCCACGCCTGAGTCCCCGGCCAAGATGGCCGCCACGCCTGAGTCGGACGCGGTGCTTGGGCTTGGACTGAAAGGACTGATAGCTAGCGTGATGGACTTACTAATGATGTCGGTGAGAGCTGCAGGCATCCCGGTGACGTCAGCGCTCTCAAGCCACACTGTCTTAGAGGTCATGCCACACTCTGCTGCCCTTCCTGTAATGGTGGTCGCCATTTTGAGCGTGTGGGCTGCACACTGCGCTCCTGAGTCCTCTCCTGTCCACGAATCTGCCCCAGAGGCCTCTCCTGTGGGCATGAATCCGCTGCAGAACCGCGAGAGGTGGCGGCATCCACTGCAAACCCCGGAGGTTGTGGCTCCGCTTCCGGAATTCACTGCCTGCCCTGTCACGGCCACAGAGGCCGTTCATGAACTCACAGACTGCCTTGTCACGGCCACGGAGGCCGTTCACAAACTCACTGTCTGCCCTGTTATGGCCACGGAGGCAGGTCACGAACTCACAGACTGTCTTGCCATGGAGGCCGTTCATGAACTCACTGCCTGCCCTGTCACAGCCATGGAGGCCGTCCCTGAACTCACTGTCTGCCCTGTCATGACTTATGGGGCGGTTTTGGAACTCACTGTCTGTCCTGCCACGGCCAAGGAGGCCGTTCATGAACTCACTGTCTGTCCTGTCAAGGCCAAGGAGGCCGTTCATGAACTCACAGTCTGCACTGTCATGGCCATGGAGGCCATTCAAGAACTTTCTGCTTGTTCGGTCACAGGCAAGTGGTCTGTCCATGTCTCTGCTCCGCCATGGCTTCCTGCTCTGCCGTCATCACCCGGCCGCCCTGCTCTGCCTGCTCCACCATGGATCCCTCTTCTGCCTGCACCACCATGGCTCCCTGTTCTGCCTGCTCCGCCATGGCCCCCCGCTCTGCCATGGCTCCCCTCTCTGCCTGTTCCTCTTCACGGGCCTGGATGTTTGGATATCACCTGTAAATAAACTGCACTTGGGTTCTCACTTACGCTCGCCTTCAGTGGATGATTCGTTACACTGATCCTTTTTACACTGAAAGTGAAAATTCAGCACAATGGTGCTTTTGAATCGAAACGATAGATCCCTAATGGGACTATTCATTTTAAACAAATCTTTAATATGACTCAGGAATAATGAGTTGTCTCAAGAGAGTGGCTCGGGTTTTTTTTTTTTGACTGTGCATGTGCAACATCCAATAGGTTCTGTACAGGAAACAGAAATGATTAGTTCACCTCCCAAGTCTGTTGTTACGTCCGACAAGCCATGCGGCTCTCGCTCTGCACATCATGCTCTCACGCAGTGAAAAATACAACGTAGAGCAAAGAGGAAACTGACAACATCCCGACAGACAAGACAGAGCACCTTACAGGACTCAGCTTTCAAATTTGGTCATCTTTTAAAGAAATTCAATCAATACATACAATACAATACATTATATTTTTGTGGCTCTTTAATGTGTCGTGACCACTGTAGTGCCTCAGTTGAAGCGGCACGTGAACCGATGGCCTTTTCATATTTACTTAAAGTACGAAATAAACATGAATGAACATCAGACTGTATTTTATTTAAACCGCGAAAAGACATCACACACAATTGTTGAAAGTTGGTTGGTTGAAAGTCTCTTCACATCCCAATAGTAATCCCTAAATGAAGTGGTCTAAATTTATTTATATGTAAAAAAAAAACCAAAAAAAAAAAAAAAAAAAAAAAAAAAAAAAAAGAAAAAAAAAAAAAAAAAAAAAAGGGGAAAAGTAAAAGGGGAAACAGGGGGAAACAGTACTTATATCGTTTATGGAAGGCGTAGGACCATGAAATGTTCGTCCAATCAAAATGTTCAGTTCAAACATTACGATAAGCTGTCCTACGTGCCTGTCAATATGTATTTGCATACCTCTGCACACCCTGTTCACACAGATATGATACATCATCAGTGCATTACGGCGAGAGTGAAAGGTGCTATTATTGTAATATTATTTGCTTTGTACTGTAATGTTTTCTCAGCTGTGAATGAGACATAAGGTAATCTAGCAGCGTTGTATTCATCCCTCAAACAACGGCATCTCTCATCATGTTGCTGGTTAATCTCTGCTCTGATGGAGCACATTCATGTATTTTGGAGGAGACATAGCTTTGCCGAGTGATTACGCAGGGAGGGTGGGGCCTTGCTTTCAAAGCTAATTTGCTATTGCTAGCCTTTCTGAAATCGCATACCCTACCTTTAAGTTCACCGAAGTCTCCTGTATGATTTGTTTGTCACAGAGCCCGTCTGGTTTGTTCGACAAAATGGCAGATTCTGTGTTATGATTGGTCAGATCACCTATCAATCAAGCTCTTTGCGAAGGGTCATTTAGATTTGGGTTGCATTTCCTAGAAGCATCGTAAGCTCAAGTAGATCGTAGCTCCACTGGGTCTACGATGTACTTAAGCATACGATGATTTTGGGAAACACAGACTTGATCTTAGATCACGTGCCCGGAGCAGCTGCTGTTGCACAAAAGTGTGAGAGTGGAGAGTGGCAAGAGTTGTTTCCAAAACCAGTGTAAACAAACACAGAAGAAGAACATCCAAAAAGAGAGAAGAGAGTGGATGCTAAGTTCTTGTTATCATTGGTATCTGAGAAAATGTTTTTTTCTAGCATGTTCTTAACACAGAATATCAGTTCTATTAATTCTCTAATGTGACCTGAAGAGCACTGCTTTTCTTCCATGTGCGCAAGTGTTATGAGTCAGAGCACATTCAGTCTAGATCTGTCAGTCAGGTATCTCCCGCCCTTCCATATGAAAAATAAATAAATTTGAGAAACGTTTTTCTACACATGAAATATGAAAGCAAATAGACATATGATCATGACAATATATTTTCTGAATGTTTTTTAAGGAACTCATGGTATTTTTAATTAAAAAAAGGATGTTTATGACAAATGATAAGCAGGTGTAGCATTCAATCCATTATAAAACATACAAAGAGTGCAAGTATGCCTATAATATTATTTTTTATATTATTTTAGGAACTATTGCCTATTAAGAAACCTTAGATCACAATCGGAAGTTAGTACAAGCACTCGGTGATGGTTTAAAGTGGGTTTAGCAGAAAACTTAATAATCACATATATTTCCAAGTGTAGCTTGATGCTAATTGTTCCTCTAATTGTATTTTAAGATGTATTATTATAAGTATTATAGATAGTTTGTTTTTCTGGTTGTCACAATTGCAGTTCGGTGTTCCTCTGTCTTGTGACAAAGACTCTTGTTTTGAAGTGTCTTCTCCTATTGTTTCTGTGCTTGCTTCCTGGTTTTAGTTCCTGTTGCCTTCTTGCCATAATTCTTCTTGTTGGTTTCCATAGATACCCTTGTTACCCTTGTTAATCAACATGACAACTAATCACCCCCATCCTGGTTAGCTTGTGTGTGGTGTGTGGTGCGTGTATAATATATACAGTATGTATATATATATATATATATTATATATTATATATATTACTATATATGTATAAATAATAGCCCCTGTGTTTCGAATGTGCTTTGTTGGTCATTGTTTCCTGTCTCTGCATTCCCTCTGGTTCCCTTGAGTGGATTTATTAATTTTGTTCCTTTTCGCATATGGATTCTTGCTTTGTCTCATCCTTGATCATGTTACACTGGTGTGGAACCAGATTTTATCTTAGTTTAATGCTGTCTATTGAACAGTGGACGATGTTAAATCCATATATACGAGATGCGTATCTGAGGAAAAATGTATTGTTGGTCGGTGCCACCTAGTGTGCAGGTGTAAATTAGCAGAAGACAATCAATTATTTCACACTCGCTGTGAAAGCACCGTTCGTCTGTGATTCGCCTCACTTTTTCACATCGTGCTCAGTGTGAAACAGCCTATTGTGTAGTGATGCAAAGTCCAATTAATTTCCGCAAACCGGTTCTTTTCGGACAGATCGGCTCATTGAACCAGTTCAAAAAGCCGATTCATCGGTTCCTGACGTCATCAAGCAATAACATCTCTACACATTTCTTTTCTAACAACTCAATGCCATGTTGTATCAATAAAAAATTCAAATAAGTAATTTGTGTCAACACATTGAAACATTAAAAAAATGTATTTGTGTGAAAGCATATTGCTGATTATTGTAAATAATAATCGTCAGTAAATGGTGTTTGTGGTCACAGTTTCATTCGCGGATCCTTTATGTCCGATATTGACTAGCCTACAATTTGGATAAGGTTCCTAAAAGTTTCACACCTACAGCACACATTACATACATTGATGCACAAACGCGGATATGTTCTAAATGTCAGAATGTCATACAGTATAAAGAATGAATAAACCAGTCTTATAAACTTCTCGATTTTACTTAAGCAACTTTAAATAAATATAATATGTATGCACAATAAACTATTGTAAAATGTATTTACATCACTTGACAGAAAGGTTTTTGCAGGTTTTAATAAAATGTAAATTAATAACAGTCATAATAAGCATATTTCCAATATGCGCCTCAGGCTTGCACAGTATCGTCAACTCACTCATCAGAATCTTCGGTAATCCTCTGCAAACTTCGCCACGGCTCATTCAGTTCTTGTTGAGTTACTCGGTAATCCTCTGCAAACTTCGACAGTTGGTTGAACTGGCTCATTCGGTTCTTATTGAGTTGGACGTGCTACTTCAGCTGTGCGTCCTGCGTCATCAACCCGGAACTAAAGTTCGATTCAGTTCGATTTGTGAACTGGCTCGACCGGTCACTTTCTGAGAACCGGCACAAAAGAACGATTCGTTCAAGAACCGAACATCACTACTATCGTGTGGTACAGTGATGGCACCACATGATAATACTATTACTGTATCAACATACTACACTGATATGTTGATATAGACTAAATGTGCTATGATTGCAATAATCATATATATTTAGATTTATTCATTGAGAAATTATTTTATTCAAAGCAACTATAAATTAGGAATATCACAAGCAATTTGTCACGAGTCAACAGTATTCATAGTATACAATGCTAAGTTTAAAGTTTAATTTAGCACTGTAGAGTGTGTCATAGATTGGTGCAGAAAGAGAAATTTGAGGTGAAAATCTCAATGTAGTAGTAAGAAGCAGAGGAAGAGACTACTGCGGAGCCTGCAGAGGAAAATATCACAGAGGAGACAGCAAGGTAGGCCATGACAGAATGGTGGAGTGGGATTCCCTGACAGAGCTGGAGGGATGAATGTCCATAATTGTGCATTAAGTGGTGCGATCCAGCATGGAGCCAGGGAGATGGAAGACTGAGGCAAAGTCAGGGAGGCTGGAGACCAAGTTGCTGGACCAGAGGGCCAAGAGCTGATGGATCTGAGGTGGAGGTGGGGGCTCAGAAGACCTAGGCAAAGCCAATGGGAACAAGGATGATGGCAGAGCCAGAGGGATGGAGGAACCCAGTGGAGAAGAAGGAATCAAAGGCTCAGGTGCAGCTGCAGACCCATACTGCCTAGGGACCCTGACAGGCCACAGGGTCCTTGGCGGGTCTTTTTGCTGGCTTGAGGTCTGTAGGAGGTGGGAGGAGGGGTGGGGATGGATCAGGGAGGAGTACTGGGATAGAGATTGACAACACCCAGAGAACTGGAGTTGGCTGAAGAAACTGTGGCCAATCTGTAATGTTGTTCTCTTCCACTTCACGAGCGGTAATGCAGG
This sequence comes from Sinocyclocheilus anophthalmus, assembly GCA_018155175.1. Taxonomy (NCBI): domain Eukaryota; kingdom Metazoa; phylum Chordata; class Actinopteri; order Cypriniformes; family Cyprinidae; genus Sinocyclocheilus; species Sinocyclocheilus anophthalmus. The sequence continues at coordinate 147,729 of JADLZN010003829.1, forward strand.
ATTCACTTAGCCACAGTGTATATTCTATGTATTGATCCAGGATACAGGTGGTGTCTCCAGCTGGCACGAGTACAAACAGCAAATTATCTAACTGACTCCAGAAACAGACCTTGAGAGTACCATCATTCTAGGGCACCTGATGGCTAATCTTTGGGAACTCCTTCACATAATTATCCAGTGGGCAGCCATTCTGGTAGAGGGAGAGTAGCTGGTCCTTCAGGTGGATGGTGGTTGCTGCTAGATCCATTATCAGGGTCTGTTATTCTGTCAAGGGTTGGTGCAGGCAAAAGAAAAGATCTGAAGCGAGGATTTCAATATAGCAGTCTTTATTAAATAGTAAGAATTAAAAAAAAACTGTAGCACAGGAAAACCACAGAAGCTACACAAAACTTTTAGATTTATGGTCTGATGAAACCAAGTTGAAACCATAATTTTGTCCAAAATGTTTGGATCAAAAACAAGAACTAATCACTCAAGCGGCGAAGCACCATAGGGACCCTTAGCTTGAAGCAGTGTATTGGTACAGCCGTCATTCTATATGTGCCTCAAGATAGGACAGGACGATTGAATAGTCGATGCCAAACAGCTGATCCTGGTCTAAAGAGGCCGAGGCAGGATACACTCCTAGACCAGACTACTCTCGGGCGTGTCCACATAGACGTGTCCGTTTCATTCGCCAGCGCGAGAGTACCCCCTTCGTCCAGGTAACTATTGACCTCTCACACACCACAACGGCCTACAACATGCCCCCGTATCGAGTACAATATGTCCCAAATCATGCATTGGCACCGTGAGTAACAGCAGCTGCACTGTGTGTTGCACGTTGTAGTGGCAGCGCCGTCGGGTGTGTTCATATCCGTGCCCTTCACTATATAACACCCACGTCTACTCATCCAATTCTCCGCTGTAGTATTCGTTTTACCTCACACCCCGTGTTCACCATGCTCTCTGTGTGGGGGTGGGGTCCTTTTCCGTTGTTTTGAGCCTTGCCTTGCCTTGCCTTTTTTTTGCGGTTTCTGATCTTTGCCTGTTTTCGTGGATTTTTCCCTCTCGTCTCGCCCCTGTGGTTCTGTCTGCCGATCGTCGACCTATGCTAGCCCTAGGACTATTCTTGTGTTGTGCCCGCCATATACCTGTTTGCCATTGATCGACCCTGCCTGTGTTTGACCACTTATCTTGTTAAATAAAGCTTGCACATGGATCCGCACGCCGCTCCTCCCGTCGAGCACCTGTAGACAGAATACTCAGCACCCCAAGGTTCTCGCAGCTTTTCTCAGGATCTTCTTGATCCAGAGCGCGAACACACAGTCACCCAGCTACTCATCTTCGGCAAGTAGGTGCTTTCTAATTGCGAGGAGTATGTTCCTCTGGGTGCTACTCTGGTGCTATCATATCAAGTTCAGCGTTATTGCATGTAAGTTTTTGTTTAAGACAGACTTGTTTCTGTTTGGACTGGATTGAACCACGAAATCTTGGTTATCCTGGGAGGGTACGTAACTGTGTAGTGTTAAGGTACCTTATGGATCGAGCTTGTTGTCTTTGGCTCTTTTGTTTACTGTGGGATGCCGCGGAGGAGAATGCGGACACAAATCGTCTGTGTACTGAAATGGCGGTGCAGCGGAGCCTGATCGCCAAATGGCGGCCACACTAGAGCATGCTCACAAAATGGCGGACACAACAGCATCTAGTCAAGTCATGGTTGATCATCATGAGTCAGGTCTAGTCACAGCTGATATTCATGAGTCTAGTCACGTCACAGCTGATAGTCATGAGTCTAGTCAAGTCACAACTGATATTCATGAGTCTAGTCAAGTCACCACTGATCGTCATGAGTCAAGTCTATTCACAGTTTGTTTCCTTCCCTGAGTTCAGTCAAGTCCACGCTGATCTTCCGGAGTCAGGCTAGTCACATGTGACTTCCTGAGCCGAGTCTAGTCAAGTTGATCATCACGATCACAATCGAGTCCAGTTGATCTCATGAGTCAAGTCAAGTCCAGCTGATCTTCATGATTCAATTCAGTCCCCGTTGATCGTCTGAGTCAAGTCAGTCCAAAAGATCTTCGCATGAGTGCGAAGTCAGTCTCCAGTTGATCTTCATGAGTTAGGTCTATTCACAGTCGGATCTTTCATGAGTCCAGTCAAGTCTCGCTGAGCTGCCCGCGCGCATTACCTCACACCTGAATCGTCTAGAGTCTCCCATTCTCAGCTGCTTCGTCCAGAGTCGTCTGTCACTTCTCCAACTGTTCCGTCCAGACAGTCACGTACACGCCTCGTTATTGTCATCCAGAAGTCAACGTCGCATCACGCTGTATCATACCAAGTCAGGTCACGCCCTGCTGCACACCGATTCTCTAGGTCAGCCCTTCGGTCTTCCCGTCTGGTACATCCAGTGTGTGAGGGACCAACGCCTGGTGGCGTGCCACATGCACCGCTGGTATCCCCAAACCCACTCACATTAACCCTTCTGTTCATGAACTCATTCCCTTGTCTGCAGCACTTCCCATATGGGGGTTGCTTTATTGTGTATCTGGGCCGCGTACTCCACCGCCGTTTTGTTAGAGGCAGCAGCACCGGCTACAACATTTCCAGAGGTGGCGGCTTACGCTGCAGCACCTCCCGAGGTAGCGGTGTCCACTGCTTTGCTCCCAGAGGCCATGGTGTCCACTATAGTCTCTTCAGAGGTGGCGGCGCAGGCTGCAGAACCTCCCCAGATGGAGACACTGGCCTCAGTTCCTTGCGTGGTGGTGCGCTCCCAGAACGAACTCTCTCTGCTTGTCCGGTTCCGGCCAAGGAGGCCGCCTATGAACTCTCTGTCTGTCTTGTTTTGGCCAAGGAGGCCGTCAATGAACTATCTGCTTGTTCTGTTCCGGCCAAGGAAGCCGTCGATTAACTCTCTGCCTGTTCTGTTCTGGCCAAGGAGTCCGTCTCTTACTCTCGCCTGTCCTGTTCCGGCCGCAGGAGGCGCCGCTATTAACTCTCTGCCTGTGTCTGGGGCTGTTCCGGACAAGGAGGCGTCTATGAAACTCTCTGCCTTTTTCTGTTCCTGCGCCAAGGAGGCGTCGCGCTCTGCGAACTCTTGTCTGTCCTATTCACTGCAAGAGTCTGTTTACGCAACTCCCTGCTTGTCCTTCGGGCTACTGGTGGGCCGACACTGGTGACACTCCAGCATGCCCTTCCTGTCTCTCAGCATGGCGGCCGGCGGAACTCCTGCTACATCATGTACACGCTATAAGGCCGTCTGGCAAACCCTTCTCGTTCTGTCACGGCTATGGAGCCTGTTTGTGAACTCTTTGTCTTGTCCCATCCCGCCCCGGGGGTACTGCCTCTGACACGCTCATCGTTGTTCGTTCTGTGCAACCCCATGGTTCTGTCTGTTGTTGTCGTGTCTCTGCTCCTCTCGGTGTTTACGTCTCCGCCATGGCGTCCCCTGGTCGGAGGGGTTCTCACCGGGGGGTTCCGTTCCCTCCTGCTCTGCCGTGTTGGTTTTCTGCTCCGCCGTGGTGGTCCTCTGTTCCGCCGTGGTGGTTCTCTGCTCTGCCGTGGTGGTCTACTGTCTGGTTCTGTTGGTTCTCTGCTCCGCCGTGGTGGTCTCCTGTCTGGCTCCGGTGGTCTTCTGCTCCGCTGTGGGGATCTTCTGCTCACCGTGTGGTCTTCTGCCGTCTGGCCTGCTCCGCGTGGGGTTCCTCTGCTCCGCCGTGGTGGTCCTCTGCCCCATCGTGGTGGTCTACTGTCTTGTTCTGGTGGTCTTCTGCTCCGCCGTGGGGATCTTCGGTCCCGTCTGCTCTGCTGTGGGGGTCCTCAGCTCCACCTGTACTGCCGGCTCCACCCTGGCTCCCTGCTCCACTGGCTCTGGGGGCCCCCTGCTCTGCCTCAGTCCCTGGTCTCTCCTGTCCTTGGACCTGGCCCTCCGTCCCCCCCCTGTTCCGCCTCCGCTCCACCTCCCTCCGGAATCGTAAAGTGTTTTGAGCGTCTGGAAGCCGCTCCTGGGGGGGGGGGCTCTGTGACGAATGCCTCCGTCCAGTGGACATTCACACACCAGAGGTCCCCTTTTCATTACACTACACACTGTTGCATAGCACCCCGGACTACATATCCCATCATTCATTGCACTGATTACACACTGCACTGATTGCACACAGCTGTTTCATATCACTCCCTCACTATATAACACCCACTCAAACAACCATTCTCCGCTGAGTATTGTTTAGCCTGTACCCCGTTCCGAGTCTCTGTGTTTCCTTGTTTTGCCTTGCCTTGCCTTGCCTGTTCTCTCGGTTTCTGATCTTTGCCTGGTTTTCTGGATTTATCCCTTTAGTCTCACCCTTTTGATTCTGTTCGCCAATCGTTGACCTACGCTAGCCCTAGGAATATTCTTGTGTAGTTTGCCTGCCATATACCTGTTTGCCATTGTTCGACCTTGCCTGTGTTTCTGACCTCTCTGCTTAATAAAGTTTTGCACATGGATCCGCACGCCTCTCGTCTCGTCAGTCCCGTGACACCTCCATTTCAAAGCTGAAGATTAATATGAATTTCATATATCAGCTTGACCATAACCCCAAACACATTTCTAGGTCAGAAAAGGAAGGGTTTCAGAAGAAAAATGTTTTGCAATGGCTGAGTAAGAAACCAGGCCCAAATCCAATCAAACAACTATTTGAATGACTTGAAGAGGGTTGTAGACAAGAGATTTAATCGATCTGGAGCTCTTTTACAAGGAAGAGTGGGGGAAAAATTGACAAATCCATCCATCCAATTCTCTGAAACGCTTGTTCTCTGTAGGGGTACACGGTTCCGTCGGAGCTCACGAACACAAACCAAAAAACACAAAACACTAAATATCCCCGCATTTGTGGTTCAGTGCGCGGGGAGAGTAGTGACAATCAGATGTGGCGTAAGAGATATTTGACGAGATTCTTATTCAAGAAGACTGTCTGCTGTAATAAATACAGTGGTGCTTCAGACAGGTATTAGCTAAGGGTGTGGACATTTCTAGACTGGTTGACACTCATTCTTTTCCTTAAAACGTTCTGTTCGTGTGAGAACGTTGGTTCAGTTCACTCTTAATCGGTCAAATCATGTGGTACTAGATCCGTGACATTATTTATGATTCATATTACATCTAAGAAACTGGCAGTTTTAACAACGGTGTCTATTGCTTCTATTCTATCAATGAAAACTTGCGCAATCCCAGAATCTCTACAGGTTTTACCCTAAACCTTTGTATGCATTGCTATACTATTTATGCGTATTGGATATTTCACCCAACAAAACATCTGTGTGTGAAGCCGTACTGTTCCGTCAAATCTAATCACTAATGCAATTCTAACTGTGTGCATATTACCCAAGTCATCACTAAAAATCTTCTAGAGCTTCCAGATCCTTAGATGCTCCGACATGTGCGGAGCAATGCTCGTAGACAGCCAGACTGCAATGTATCTCTTTAGGTTTTGGGCAATTATTTAAAGGGTTATGCTTTTCCGCCAAACAAATTAAATTAGCCCAATGATTACTCATCCTCAAGTCATCTAGGTGTATATGACTTTCTTCTTTCCAGACGATCCCGTCAGAGTTATTTTAAACTGTCTGATCTTTCAAGCTGTTTAGTGCACTCAGCGGGTGTTTGCAGTTCATGCAGTCCCAAAATAAGTTAAATAAAAACGCCCAATCACAAGAATGTCGTCCCACAGCTCCGTGGCGTGATAGGCCTACCTGTATCGTGAATGATGTTGGTGTATACACAACCAATATCCATATTCAAAACATAATCACTTTAATGTAGCTTGTTCCAACAGTTGTACACGGAAGCAGCTCCTGGAGGCGGATTAACCAGTACTTTGTCATCTTGTGAAAACACTTTTTACAACAGGAGCATAGGGAGCAAAGTTTCCTTAATTTAGCAAAGGAAAACCAGTCTCCTTTTGGTTTATATCGAAATCCTCCGACATTTTTCAAATCCTCGTTTTGTACTTCTAATTCGTGACCATTGTTTTATTTTGATCTCTCCCCTGCGCTTCCGCATTTGTCACTTTCGAGTGGCTCATCCGCCCAGAGTTGCTTCCGTGTACAACAGTGAGTGCAAGCTAGATTAAAGGGGTCATATGATGCTTTTTTTAAAGATCATTATTTGGTGTAACAGAGTATGTTGACATGCTTTAATGTGCAAAAAACACATTATTTGTCAAATACTGTACATTAATGTAGGTCCTATATGCCCCGCCTCTCAAACGCTTAGTTTTCTACAAAACCCCCTCCTTTGACAAGCGCAGTCTGCTCATATTGGCCCGTTGACCCAGTCTGCATTCGTAGGTTGGCATACACGCTCACAAAGCCTATCAGCAGAGCCCACCAGAGTCCATCATGGAAACTGGTACCGTCCTACCCCATAATCGCGAGCGTCAGCTTTCCAAGTAAATATCAAGACAGTTAATAATGTCGTAGTTTTACCATCAGTTCAAGCCCGAAAAATGGAACAGAGTCACGTGACAGACACAGTGATGATGCAGACACACACAAGGCCTTCTGTTAAGGACAGCCTCTGACGTGCTATGATTTCTGTGCGACAGGCAGCTCCACTCTCCTGGTGATGTGACCGCTGTGTTCCCCTCACACACACACACAACCCTACGCGTTACTCCTGCCCGCGCAAAACTCCCATTTGACAGGTCAAATATAAAATACGTTAAACTGCGATAACAAAACCATACTGTACAGTCCGCTGAGTCGAAGCGCAGAGATTGATCATAGCAAAGTGCCGGAATTACCCTTTCATATACAATACCCTTAGTGCACAGCCAGCCTCTGGTACTCTTCCTATTGGTATTCAAAAAACTGTTGCCCCTAAATGCTGTTGCACAAATTCGAACATCTGGGTTGTTATATTCTGTTGTAAATAAATCTTAACAATGATTCCTAATTGCATCTACTTCCGGAAAGCCAAATAAAGTGCTTTTGCTTCCGCACTGAAACAAACACCGTCCTCCTGACATGGCTGCATCAACATTACTACGGTTCCTGAAACCACGCCTTCTTTCTCTGCGTGCACATTTTATTGTGGGCCGTTTATGGCGTGCTGTGTGTGTTCCACTGTTGATGTAATATTGGTTCTGGTTCACTCTTAACTTTTATAAAGAATATCTCTTTGGATTTGATACTTTATTCTTTGCAACTTTACAGATCTTTTTTTTTTATGCACCAAGAGCTTGTAACACCCAAAGAGAAAGGAAAACTTGAAATCGCATCATATATGGAATTTAACTCTTTTATTTTAGCTCGTTTTCAGGGGGGAATCAAATCTGTAGATTTAAAACCCCACCCTGACTTTGAACCTGATTCGAGCCAATGTTGATTAGGTTATCACTCGTCCGCTGAAACGTTAACATCAGTATATCTTTACCAATTTGTAATATAATTTTTGTACATAGTCCCTGGCCACAGGTTATGACCTGCTTGTGATACTATTCACAGCTACGAGCTAGTAGTCTGCTCCGGCGCAAGAGTTTTTAACTGTTACGATAAAGTACATGACACAAGACAAAGTACTTCGTTATACAATGTTCAACAAGTTTATTACCCTGTGCAACATCTTAAACTAAGCTAACACCACACCGCACACATACACACAAAAGTTTAGGAACTGAGCTCTGCGTTTGCATGAAGTATTCCCAAAGATTCTAAACCATTGTTTTTCTACGAGTTCTTTAAATTTCAATACTGAGCAAAACTATCATAAAAGCAGAGACTCTGAGCCTTATATTTAACTGCTTAAACTCATTCATCACCCGTTTCAGCAAGTAGATGAGCTCTTTGGTATGGTACTATGCGTTCAGCTGTCACACAGCATGACACCGGCTTCCTGGTGGTACCTTGAGGAATCCCGGGCTACAGATTGGCTCTGATGTCGAAGTCTGACGTATTTTCTGGGAATTGACCCTCCGAAATTTGTGGTTTGGCGGTTCTACACACTGGACGATGATGACGCTCTTCTGAAGTGCCTTTCCAGATCTGTTTGCGAAGACTAGTTATGAAGATTCTGCGATCCGAATTTTTTGACGAAGTTTTGGACGTATTCTGAGGATCACTAGCCTGATGTTGATTGGTGCTGTGAATGCTTTGTAGACGCAATATAAGTGCGGAAGAGCACAGATCCAGAGAGAGCGACAAGTCCACGGGACGTTGTGTCCAGTTTTAAGCAGCTGATTTTGTCCTCCATTGCTATTTGTTCCCATCAATTGTTGCGGCTGCGGGGAGCGTAAGCCTGCACCATACTAGTTTCCTTTATCATGCGCATGGAAATCACTTGCTATCCCCTGGGAGTATTTCTGCAAGTGTTAATAACTTCTTATAAGTGTCTACACACACATGAATTCACATAAGAGCTTTTCACCATCATTCAATGTTCTGCACTTATCGCGACCATTCTTTTAAAACTAAACTTCACATAACTTACACACATATGAAATGTTTATCTGCTAAAAGGAAACGTTATAAGGCATTGATTAAAGTTGCACCGATTACATGAAACACATAAAGCATATATAAGACATAAAACATATTACTTGTGAATATAGTTTTCACTACTTAAAATTTTTTTGTTTAAATTGATATGTGTCTAAATCATCTAGTGTTAGGTTTTCTGACTTGGTGTTCCTCTGGTTGCATACGACGCGAGAGCGCTGTTCTCTGGATGCGGATGTGAGGGAATCAACGCTGGTCCGTCGCCAGCTCATGCGGTATAGGATACTTGTGTGTGGTGCAAGCCTGAGGGTGTGATTAAATTAGCCATTTCCTGTGCATATATAATGGTTCCATGCATAAGCTATCACGAGGTATCTCTCAAGCATATATGCTGTGAAATAACTTTTTAGTCCTTGATACAAAAGATCTCTGTTGTCTCCTGATTGGATTAGTTTTTCATCCTCCTCCAATTCTTCTCGTGATGAGTTGATTCAATGGCGTATCTGTGTCCTGTTCGATATAAATCTCTACACATATGACCCGTTAAGTGATTATTACGTTTTAAATTTGGTTATTTTTCTTACAAAAATGCATCGACTCGCTACAGAAGGCCTTTGTTCACCCCCCAGAGCTGTGTGAGACACTTTTTTTTTATGGATGGGCGCTTTTTATTAAACTTTTTTTTTGGACTGATGCATGCAACCCCCGCTGAGTGCCATTAAACAGCTTGAAAAATCAAAAACAATTTTTAATATAACTCCGACTGCGGCTTCGTCACAGAAATAATAAGTCATATACAATACATAGGATGACTTGAGGGTGAGTAACATTGTATGGGCTAATGTTGCACTTGCATTTGGGTGGAAATAAACTCCTTTAAGTGTGTCTTAGGGATATATAAGGTAATAGAATATTATTATTTCTCCCAAACTACAAGATTGTTACGACCCTATGGGAGTCGAAACGGGGGCAAACAACGTTTTTCATATTATTAGTGGGAAGGGCAGAGAATCCTACTGCCAGCAGACTAAGATGGCTAGCTAACCTGCAAATTTCGGCAAGGGCCACCGAATCCAATACCACACACTTCCTGAAAACAACCAGGAAGAAAAAATAAATAAATACTAAACAACAGGAGCCAGCTGTAATATATCAGTGCACTAAAGGCTGAGTGAACTGTAACGAGAGCCCAGGAGATAATAGCTGGTTCTTATTGAACTATTGCGTTGGATGTTATTTGGGAATTACAGCCTCAGAACACATGAATAATTATGCTGATCAAACACGTGCGGCGTACCAAGATTTCCTGTTATACCTCACACCACATTAACTGACACTGCACAGAGCACCTGGAATTGGTTTCCTTTTACCCATCTAAGCATCAGGGCCTCGTGCCGGTATCTGCTACTTTCAGTCACAAAGTGTTTCATGTTGAGAATGAGTGTTGAGTGCATCAGTGTTGGGCCAACTACGCGGTGGCACTACGTTATATATTTTGGTCACACTTTATTTTAAGGTCCAATTCTGACTATTAACGAACCTACTTAACAAGGTTTGTTCCTTAATACTACTCCTACAATTAATGCTTATATCCATAGTTAGTAAGGTAGTTGGTAAGTTAAGGTATTGGGTAGGATTAAGGGATCTAAAATATCCTCATGCAATATGTGCTTTATAAGTACTAATAAACAGCCAACATGCTTACTAATATGCATGCTAATAACCAACTTGTTAATAGTGATAATTGGTCCCTAAACTAAAGTGTTAACTGTATTTCTCTTTTACTTTTCTGCATAATGCATAGTAGTTATGACATCTACCAACAGGGTTAATTGCCAAAGCTCATCAATCAGATCAATCAAAGACTTCTTTTTAAAATAATAAACAAAATAATTCCATTAAACCTTAAAAATTATTCCAAACTTTTTAGTGATAGTGTAAATAAAACCAGTAACACAGCATTTGGGCATGCTAGACCTCTACTTCACACTACTGAATGTTATGTGATGTAACAATGTAATTTAGTTAGATACACAGAGTGAAAAAGAGAGAATTTCTTGTGTTCCAACTCTGTCTTGTTTAAATCTAGGTAATGGCTTCTAGGCCTGATGTTAAAATAACTGGACTGCTTGCTACCATACTTGTGGGGTGCTTGGCGATTGTGACCTGAGATGAGAGAAGCCCATCAAATCCGTTTATTACACTAATGCTTCTGAGTACAGCACAGGGAACAGCAAAAAAGCACTGGAACATTTTTAACCCTTAAGTTGTTTTTGAATCCTGGGTAATAGATATTTGAGAGGTTGAAGGGAGGGACAGTGAGTGAGCACAATTTAGTAGAAATTTAGTTTAGGTTTAGTTAAAAGAGTGTCTTGCAAACAGTCTCGACAATTGACTTAGTACAAAAAAAATTGCCATCATCTCACCATCTTTATCTGCAGCATGGCATGAGAAGTCTGCTAACCTTGAGGTAAATTTCCAGTTTTTTGTTTTCTTTATGGGAGATATACACTGTAAAAGAAAACAAAAAAATAACGAATACAATTTCTACATTTAATGCTCTTTGACAGTTAATTTTATAGAAAAAGTTACTGCGAGTATAAAGATGCATTTGTTTTCATTTTATGCCAGCTGCTTTTAAGGTAAACTAAATTTTGTGGAGAAAATATAAGTGGTGCTTCCCTGTGCCACGATGCAATGGTGTTACTAGGTGGTTGCTGTTTAGCCCACACCCATGCCAGAAAATCACAGAGATGTTCTATTCTCTAGATACGGCTAAAGTCCCTCCATCAGTGTCGGTTTATGGGTTTGCCAAGAATGAAAATCTCATAAATGAGTAGAAAACAGCAAACCACAAGAATTGAGGTTATTTGAAGAACAAAGCAAGTTCAATTCTAAGGGTGTGTGTGTTGTTCAAAGTATAACCAACTACTAACTATGTCCAGTGCAAAAACAAAACCACTTCTGGTTAAGCAAACAAATAACCAAACACTTATTAAGTCAAGATTTTACAAATGCAAAATGCCCACAATTAGTATCAGTTTTCACACAGAAATTGCTCCCATTTCTGAACTGTAAACTCAGTTTGAGCCAAAACAACCTCCACATAGTCTCTGACAAGTCTAAATTTTTCCAAGAAAAACACATCCTCAGCACATGAAAACCAACAGTATGCATCTTACCCCCTTCTGCAGATCCTCAGCAGCCAGCCTGGTGTGAAGGGATCAATGCAAGCACACAGTGGCCGCGTGCACACAGTGCTCAGGACAGCACAGCATCTGAGAGTCAGGGGGTGGGGAAGTGGCGCTCCCACTCACTGCCTGCATGCACACATTTTCCAGGCCTTGAGAGGCAAATTACTAGGCCGGCTAATGTCAGTCCAGGAGTAAATGTGTTTCCATTCAAACATCTGCAGTCGATGTCAGAGGAAATACATTTTGATCTGATGATCTTTTTGATTATGTAATCCGTGCTAATCCAACCCATGACAAACTGTTTTGCTTTCACAGCCAGGGCTTATTTTAAGGCTGATAATGAATGATCTTTCAAATTTACAGGCTAAAATAAATTCCAGTCTTGTTTTTTTTTTGTATCAAAACAGATCTGTTTAAACAACGTCATTTAAAAAAACATCTTGTACAAACTCTGATACTGCCATTGATTGACAGATGTAGTTTACAGACATGCAGCCAAAGCTGCCCTCAAAGGCTTAGATGTTTTATAACATGCCGCAATTAAATTATTCACAAATGCCCTGTATAAAACTCATCACTGCCTTCTGAATGCTTGCCTTGAGTACAAACTAGGTGTGAACCTCATTTGCATACAGTATATTCATTAACAGAATTTCGGTATCTTTAAAATTATTTGCAATATCATACTAGATCCTCTTAAATTATTCTTCTCAATATACTCAGAAAAAAAATGCTTATGGATGTACTTATTTTACTTTTGCTTCCCCTCCCGACTGGAATAATTTAGTTTAATTAGTCAAAATTAAATCTGCACAATTAAAACGGTCCTGTCAGGCTGTCTTTGTAAATAAGGAAACAAATCTTAATTGACTTAAGGTATTGTCGGTAAACACAGAGGAAAGTGCAGATACAATGTTGTGTGTGGTTACTGCAGATGGTCGCAGCTTGGGGTGGGGGGGGGGGGACATGGACAGTTAAAAATGGCATCCCTCAATGGCCTCTGCATTGTCAAAAGCAAAAAAATCAAACAAACTGTACAAACGATTTCCAGACAGTCTATAATCAAAAAGAGAATGTGACAAAGCCCTATGTGGTAATGTTCAGGAAAGAGGTGTTCTAACTCAGATCCCCAGGTTGAGCATCACTATAAAAACAAGCACTTCCTGTCACCCTCCCACCCTCCAAACAAAGACAGGTGTGGAAAGTGACACACATAAGTGCATTTACCGTGAACAGGAACAGAACAATATCTCCAGAGAACCAAGAGAAACATTTATTTTATTAGTGGCACAAATGCAATCTGTGTCACAAGTACACAAGCTTTTTTTTAGATTGTGTAAAATTAGTATTTCTGTATAAATGTTATAGAGCATAATATACCATCAATTGTAAGTCTCATAAACTTTTGTCTATAACTTATCTTACAAATCTATTGAAACAATTTTTAGTTTAATTTACTATGAATGAGCATGTTTTTATTTATTTAAAAAAATGTATTTATAAAATGGATAGTTCTTGTCCTTGATTCTGATTGATTGAGCTGCATTCTAAGCTGTTGTAAATCTACAAACATACACTTCTTTGTGTGATGCTCAGCAACCACTTTGTTGCAACTACAACCGTTTCTGAGGAACTAAATTTTTTCGTGGAAGAATGCTTTTATTAATATCATTATTATATTTTATTTTATTTGCTTTGTTTTATTTTGTGAAACCTTGCTACATATATGGATAACCGTTTTATAAAAGCAATAAGCCCGTGAAGCCATGGTTTACAGTGAATTTATAAATGGAGTATGATGCTGCTAAAAAGAACATTATTTTGTGTATTTGGTGTAAGGAAATGTGTTTATGTGGTTTAAAGTTTAAAAAAACACATTTTCCACATACTGTACATTATTGTTTCTCCTCTATGCCCCGCTTTTTTGAAACGCGTCGATTTTTACAAAGCTCATCGGTTTGAAAAAGCGAGGTGTGCTGTAATTGGCCAGCTATCCAGTGCGTTGTGATTGGCCGAATACCTCAAGGGTGAGACAGAAATGTTACGCCCCTCACATACTTTGAGCGTGTCAGCACGAGCGATAGACAAAAACATGTAAAACCCATTACAAACGAGCATTTGTTGCATCCAGTGGGGACATAATTACTGATTATAATGACTTATACTGTCTTTTTACGCGTTGCGTTGCATTGCATTGCGCCGCGTAAACATAAAACTCTGTCTGCATTTGTGATCAGAGAAATTACAAACAACAAATGCTACTCTACACTGCCCAAAACCCGCGTTTGAATCATCAGTGACAAATCCTTTAAATAAAAAACTTACGTGAGTCAGAACTGCCGGCATTGTAGTCTACTCTACCAGGATCAGTAACAGTCCTCCATAAAATGTGCTGCACAAATCTGGATATTTGGGTTAAACTGTTCTGGAACAGTGTGTAAATACAACTTAACCACTTATTTAGTCGTGTCCATTTTTGGAAGGCCAAAAAAAGTAGTTTCGCTTTCACAACGAAAAACACAGTGGCCTAGCGTGAGGGGAAACCCCGGCATGGCGTGCGCTTGGGCTGGGATAGAGTGAGTTGAGGCGGAGGGGTCGAGAACGGGGTGCCCGGCGGATCCGACGAATGAGCAGCAACCACATGTAACGGACCCCGGGCTGGACTCCGCTTTGTCCACAGTGAAAGTTGATGTATTCCCTCAGCAACCAGCACAGATCAGCTCTAGGCATGACGAAGCGGATATCGTCCTCTTTTGGAAGACCAAACAAAGTAGCGCCTTCACGACATGGCTGCAGCGTCAACAATACTACAGTGAGAATAAAAGTTACGCCTTCTATCTTTGCGTGAACATTTGGGCGGCGTTATGCAAATCTTCCCACATAGTGAGGTAGATATGTGGGGGCATGTTAGAACGAACCATTTTAGGTAGGTGTGGCTGACTCTGAACTTTTATAAAGAATAATCTCTTTGGATTTGAGACTTTAGTCTTTGCAACTTTACAGATCTTCTTTATGCACCAAGAGCTTGTAACACTCCAAAGAGAAAGGAAAAATTTTAATCGCATCATATGACCCCTTTAAACCACGGCTTCTTTGGGCTTATTGCTTTATTTTGGTGTTTTGCCTTTATTATGATACGACGGTGGAGCGCAGACAGGAAGCAAAGTGGGAGAGAGAGAGGGTGGCAGGATCATATACAGCATATATGAATAACCCCCATAGCATACATGATCACCCCGTAGCAGATCTATACAGGTGGAGCTGGCGAAGGTGGAGGATTTATGAAGTGCACTGCTACTGCTACAGCAAACACGTCATATGTTTGAATGTTGAGCAGCGAGCTCATTGGCTATCGATACAGCTGTGCCATGTGATAATGACGTCATTATGTCATATTGAGATCTATAGGACTGCGCCAGCTGGAGTTTCATGCCAGAACTTTGTTCAAAGTCCACTTGTTCTTGTTTTGTACAAGAAGTTCAAAGTGTTGTACAGTAAGAATCATGAACATGAATTAAAAAAAATCATAGAAAAGTGTACCTCTTTAAGGGAATGACAATGGAGGGGAATTTCTGCATGCAACAGTGGTAGAAGTTAAGAGAATCCTAAGAAGCATTGCAACACTTTCACACCCTCGGGACCGTCGATGTAGCCCATACATTGCACAGAAGATTGGTGGAAGGAGCATTTTATGATTTGCGGAAGAGCTGATGATCTCAAAGATGCTGGTGTACCAACTAGACATGGTGAATGTGCTCGGTCAGGTTCAAGAAGTAGAAAAGAAAATTGTGTGTGTAGATGAGAAATATGTGGAGGTACTCAAGGTCTTCCTTGCAAATACGAATTAAGTTGTGATAACACCTCCCTGCGGCTAGGGACTTCCTTGTGCACTTTGTGCAGTGTCGTAGCAAAAGGAGAAGGCGGAGCTTTCCCGAGAGTGTGGTCTTGCTGATCTGTCTTGAGCATGCACGAGCTGGGAAACGTTACAGTTTGCTTGTAGGAAAAAAAGAGGAAGTCCTCATTGCAGTTTCTGTTGTTGGATTGCGGGGGATATTCGTGCGCTGAGACCGTGTTGTCCACAGTGACGGAGATTGAGCGTGAGTGTTTATTTATTCGGTTCATTTACTCGTTGATTATCGTACATTGTTGTGGTATTGAGGAGAAAGTAAAATTGTCACGGTTGCACTACTGCGAGGAACGAGGAGAATTTCACAAATACCGTCTTTAATATCCAGGAAACGAGGAGTACAAGGCAGGCAGGAACACACAGGTAGCACAACGGGGAATGACGATTAAGATTCGACAAGGAAACATAGGACAGACCATACTTTAACTCCCTGGGGTCGACAGTCTTGCCGGTGCGACCAGCTCACTTTATCAGTGCGAGATCAGTGCGAAAGACACTAAAAATGCTTTTGATTTTGGTCACACAAATAAGTGTTATATATCATTTGAAACTGTTAAGTGTCTACTTTAATTTGTGTACACTCACAATAACAACAAAACTTTGCACTTTGGTAAAATAATGAAAGCAAACAGGATGCACTTTCTGCCGTCTCTGTCTCCGTGAACTTCTATCTGCAACGCATCACATAAATGAACCAAAACTCAGCGAATACTTGACAGACAGACATGAGAGATATAGCTATAGAAAGCTTGGAGTGTCTAATTTTAAATGAAGTTAGTCTTATCGAAAACAAATATTCTGTTATAAAGTAATCCGTATGAACCAACGCAATGTTCAGTCTTTCCCGTCTAAACTCATTATCTCTAATGTATATGATCTTACACAGCGCATATGATCTTCATATGAAAATATCCACGTGAGACGCGCACATGTAAACGCCCAACGTAAACAAAGCGTGAGGATAGTCAAGTTCATCGCGGCTACTGTTCGTTTCTGGAAGAAGACGCGCTGAGTGGAATAACACATAATTTAAATGACAGTGATGTTAAGAAGAACGTGAAACGTGTAACATCAATTTATTTTGGACATAAAAGTGTGCCTGGCTTATGATCATGTATCTCTAAAATTGTTCCTGTGTTTTTGTTCTCTACTCAGAAAAGCATCATAATCCACTACTGTTGTTTATCAGGGTATTGACCTAGCTAAGAGAACTTGTGCTTGTGTACATTTGAGAACTTGTGTATTTTGTTTAGATTTATTTTTGGACGTAACGTTTGGTGTCGTTTGGATTGTAAAGGGAGGCTGACACAAAATTGATCCCCGACCGAATTCCTGTAAGAGAGAGTGAGAGAGTTACTGGAAAGGGGAACTTCAAACATTTTTGGTTTAAAATTTTGTATATTGGTAACCTTGAACTCCCTACTGTATAGAAGAGGGACAAATCAGCAAGCTCCTTGTTGTAAAATTGTGTTTCATTTATTGTTTTCCTCAGTATATATTTCATTTCTTGATCTTGCCCACAAGTGGAAACCTCTGTCATTAATGCCACTTTCTTTGCATATGTGGTCATAAATAAAGAACCCCTTTTTTATAGATATTTGATTTGCTCCAGTAGTAAGTACATTACCACAGTCACATGTAGGTGCATCTTAAGTCAAGCTTGGTTAAGATCTTGGCTCCCCTCAGGATCTTAAGGGAGACAGGAACCAAGGACAGAGAATAACAAATTTAATGATGTTGTTGTCTAGGAAGAGACATTCAGTGTATGGTCTCAGTCCATCATCTTTCTGCTGGAGTGCCTTGTAAATATATTCCTCCATGGCATTTTTGTCTGGCAAAGAGGCAGGCAGAAGACAGACAAGCAGTGAGGAGGTAGTTACAAGGCTTGTTGTGGATTTAACGAGAAGAGTATGGAGAATGAGAGAAAGATGGAAACCGAAACGTCAATCTCCCCAGAAGCCCAGGACAGAATGAAAGCATGTTGAACTAGCCAAGATCAACCAACAATGTTTAAGGTGGAGCCCTCAATGATGAGGAGTAGATGGAATTTTGTATAAAGGCCACCAATCTGCAAGATGAGGGGTTCTGTTGGATGTGTGATGTAGCCTGTACCCAGAAGTAACCCCACCACAGAATGGATGGAAAGGGTTATGGGATGCTTAGACTGGAGATGAAATTCCTCACTGAGCCAGAGCTTGACCAGAATATCTACTGGAATCAGCATAGAATAAAATAACTTTCATTTTTAGTTAAGAGTGGATAACAGTAGTGCAATGAAGATAGCTTACCCGAGAATAAGGATGGTCTGATGCTCCACAATACAGGCAGAGATGGTTCTCCATTCACCTATTGGCATCATCAAACCCTGCAAGTTGACACAGGTTGGAGGTGACACTTCACGGCGGTGAGACGTGATAAAAGCCAGCTTATTCAGTCTACTGGCAGCAGCAAGGGTTCTGAAGGTGAGTGCATAGTTGGTGATTGAATGCTTACCCTGTAGACTGGAAAACTGGACCTCCCTGGTTGCCCACTGTTAGCCTGTTCGGATCAAAAGGAAAATGTTAAAGTGCACTTTAGACCATTTGGCGGCGGAACTGCTAGACCAGAGTCTTAATGGTCTTTGCAGCGCACTGAAGATCAGATCCCACTGGGTTCATGGTTGTATCTAGTCTTCTTTCAGGAAGCAAACACAGAGATGGGGGAGGGGGGCGTAAAAAAATAAGTGCTGGGAACTTTAAGAAACACAGCTGCATAACAGGTGAGTAGTTGTGGATGAGTGCACAGCAGACAATAGGTAAACACAGCAGTGGATGGCAGGGAAAAGATGAATGTCAGAAGCATCATAAAACAATAAACAGAGATGGATGAGCATCAACACAATGCTAAAGTATAAACGAGAGGAAGATCTTGGACCTGGAGAAATCAAAGAAGGACCATGAAGATAGAACACTGCAGAAAGTAAATAGTCTAAAATAGACTATCTATTTTAAGTAGTCCTAGTTGTAGACTAGACAATGTGGTATTTAAGGAGTCCACAATTGTCTGGGTAATAGCTGACAGGTGTATATATGGTTAGAAAACATGGGAGAATGAGGAGAGAGTGGGAGGAGGCTAGGAGTCTGATGGAGGTGCGACAAAAATACTCCTGGTACCGCTCTTTTTACACATTATTGATGCTCAAGAAAACCACGCACTATATTAGAAACCAAGAGTATGTGAACTAGGAGAATGATTAGTGTAAAAAAGTATCATTTTGTCTTATGTAATACCTGTTGAACATCTGATGTGGAATAGTTTAATTGGGCAGTAATAAACACTTCTGCTGAAGCAAACAGTATATGTCACTAATATGCTCATAACTAAGCCAAAATACTTTAATGAGGCAGCACACTCTGAAATTGTCAGAGAGCAAAGAGTGCTATCTGCTGTTGAATTTATTTTAAATGTTAAGGGTCACACTCTTAAAGCATTTTGTTTGTCAAATAAAATATTTAATATGATATGCAATGGAGGAATAAAATAATTGTAATAAAGCATTTTCGAAAATGAATTCTTTACACCATGCATTCCCAACTTTTTTTCCCAACAGAATGTACCCCCTGAGATTTTAAGCTAAATTCAACAAACACTTTCCATTTTTATTGAACATTTTCTCTGAAATTCTGTAGAGAAGAGTGGGTTGTCACACTTTTTATTTCAATGAATTCCAGTGATTCTCAGTGTATGTCAGTTTCTTTTTAGGCATATTGACATATTGACACTGAGCATGTACCTTAACTATATACTCTATGATCTTCAGACTCTAATTCTGCCAGATTGTCTGGTATGAAGAATAACAGTTTTGAAAAAATAAAATAAAATATTGCTTAGATTGTTGCTCTGTCTTTACTCGGCTTAACAAGAGTATAGCTGTGAAGTTAATGGGGATAGCACTGCTCAGATTATTTCCCCTTTGAACAGTTTTATGAGAAGTGAATGACTTCATGCTGAGATCCTAAAACAACTAGTACAAATGCATCCTGTGGTCAGTAATGTGTCCCTTTTCTTTCTGGCTAGAATAGGGTGAGGGTTGGGTAGTAAATATCATCATTGCCATGTAAAAGCCATTGCTTAAATGTCTTAAATAATTTAGTGAGATCAGTGCGTGTGCATGAGCGTGGGACAGGATGACAGTCACAGCACAACTAGGGAAAGAACCTGCAGGTGTCTCACACACAGAGGACTGTACAACTGTCTCCTCTGATCAGCCCCACTGTTAATTGTTTGAATAATGAAAGTAGATTGGTTATATAAAAAGACTGGAATAATACATTTTTGAAAGTCAACATTTACCCAAATGGTTTACAGATCATTACAATAAAGTTGCAATATAGTTGCTATTATTAGCAATGTTAAATAATTGCAAGATGCAGTCTTCTGTGAAAATGCAATTTATAGTTGGTAAGTTGGAGAGAACATAATTATGATGCATTAGTGCATTGGAGGGACTAGAGAAGCACAGATTGGAGTCTTGTCAAAGTTACACAGCTCTTATTGTAAATACTAATAACAATAATAAATAGAAAATAGAATTAAAATGACACATGTATCATCTCTCATTTAATCACTCAAAAACACTAGAGAGGAGCTCATTTACTGTTAATTATTCACGTTTGTTTGAATAAGTCTATCATGAAGTAAAACTTTTATGGAAACTATCAAGTTTTTATGAAACTAATAAAAAATGTCTATTAAGTGCTTATTATTTCTGGAAATAAATAGCAGTTGAATATAATAGTTTGGGCTCTGTTGTTAATGTTAATCTTTAATATTGTTATAATGTACCACATAAGAGGGTTCACTTTAAAGTTTACAGCATTAGTTAAGAAAAGCTTATACTTTGGTCTACCTGAAATATTGACAAATGAATCAATATTAAATCAATTGAACTGCACGTACACACAAAGGCTAAGGTTCCAAATGCAGTAGTTTATTGAAGAGGTAATCCACAAATGTAATACAAAGGCAGGCAAAGGTAATACACAAATAGGCAGTCCAAAACAATGACCGAGTAAGGGGCTGAGGCAAACAGAGTAATCCGGAAAACATGGGAATAACCAGGACACGAGGCTTAGAATTGCAGTAATGAGACATTCAAGACTTAGCAAAGAATTAAATAGTTATCCAGGCTTTTATAGGGTGAGCTAACAGGGTAAATGAGAGACAGGTGAATGCAATCAGTGATGATGAGTCCGAGCAAGGGATTATGGGAAAGGAAGTCCAGGGTAGAGTGGCAAGAGTCAGGGGTGGAGTGCCCTCTGGTGGCTATCAAGGGCACTCCTTGCTGTGATTGTGACCATTTGTATCAGGGGTAGTCTGGTACATTATCATACTGTCTATACCATACCTTAAATGTTCAACAGCAGCAACAGGTGCATATTGCACCAAGTTTACTTTCCAACATTATACACCTATTAGAAGCAGTAACTGCAACCAAACATCCATCCACCAATCCATGTTATGCCACTGGACAGATCAAACACATTTTCTCAGCAGGAGTTTAGTAGACTATTATTTTTATAAACTATATATAGATTTTTATTAAATTGCACCCTTCTGCAATCACACTAGGTTATAGTCATTTGTCACTTTTATAGTCATATAGTCATTATGTATAGTAATTTGAATTGCACTACAGGTAATTACGTTCAAACTCATGCTTAGGCTCATAGACTTCATTAAATGTAAAGATAACACTTTAAAATCTACACATTTCTACATATAGTAGTGCATTTATAACATTGCAAGCTCTATACAGTAACATGTATTAATAATGTGTTATTAACAAACTTTTAACAATGAACAACGGTGGGACTTTATTGTATATGAATTATCATTAGCCTGGATACATACAGTGGGGAAAATATTTATTTGATCCCCTGCTGATTTTGTAAGTTTGCCCACTTACAAAGAAATGAAGGGTCTGTATTTTTTTTATGGTAGGTTTATTTTAACGTAGAGACAGAATACCAACCAAAAAATAAAGAAAAAACACATTATATAAGGTTAGAAATTGATTTGCATTTCAGTGAGTGAAATAAGTATTTGATCCCCAAGCAAAACATGACTTAGTACTTGGTGCAGAAACTAGGGCTGCACGATTAATCGAATGCGATTGTCATGCGCATCTTGTCAGTAAAGCTGGTTCTGTGATTAGTAGTAAATCTCCAGCACGTGCGATCAAATTAATATTTTCCCCACTGTAAATGCTGTAAAAAAGTTGTTCATCATTAATTAATCGAATGCATTAACGAATGTTAATGAACTGAATCTTATTGTAAATTGTAAAGTGTTACCAGTGTAGCTAGAATCTTTAAATAAGGCCGACTGCAATTGCACTCACTCAGGGTTTAGTCAAGGTTCAATAAAGCACTTGGGTGTGTGTGACGGAAGCATTAATAAAAGCTTTACTCTGCAATTGAACGTGCTGAGCTCTCAGAAACCTCTGGGCTCAATAGGGCTCATAAAAGGCTCAGGTCTGAGGGACAGAATAAACAGGCACCAATCAGAGAAGGCTGCCATGAATCTGTCACCAGTGAGTGACACAGAGTTCCTGAGAGAAGACAATCTGATGGGCAGCTGGTCATGGCGACCTGAAAATCGAACACACAAATCTTGGGAAGTGTGAAGGTAGCTTTAGTGATGTGTGAGGGGGGAGAATATGGTTTGGACTTCAAACTCAGCATATATATGAATTTGCTTTCCCAGAACTTTTGGGAATTAAATCCTTTTTGCACCTTGAAGGGCACTGCAAGTAAAGGGTGCAGTACTCCGCATAAGTGAGTACTTCAGGGTGGGAAATTAATGGGGCATTTTTGCCTCAAAAAAAAAAAAAAGCGAATGAAAAGTGTTGATTGTGGCATTACATTTAGATATGCTCACATTGCATTAGATTTCTTTCTTCTAGATGTGTTTTTCAGCATTGAGCTTTATGTCAAATCACACGTTTTTGCAGAGCCTTTGTGGCCAAACGGATGCATTTAGATTGGTCACCACCAGAGTTTTGTTCAGAACTGACTGACTGTATTGTCATTTTCTGTAATTTATTCTGTTTAAATTACCATTTTGTTTTTAATGCTACTAAAATAACCAGTGTGAAGTCTTGATTTTCTAATGCATGAAGAACAATAAACAATTCTTAGCTTTTTTTTTTGTGTGTAGCCAGGATTTAACATGCCATTCAACAACAATGTTAATATTGCAGCCCTACCCTGTAATGTTTTCCTATTTTTAATTTTATAATTTATATATGGCATTATAAATTACATGTGAAGTCATTATTGTCAGCATTGAATAGGATGGGGATTTAATAGCTAAAAGGGTTAGTTCACCCAAAAATGAAAATGCTGTCATTAATTACTCACCCTCATGTCGTTTCAAACCCGTAAGACCTTCATTCATCTTCGGAACACAAATTAAGATATTTTTGATGGAATCTGAGAGCTGTTTGACTCTGCATAGACAGCAATACAACTGAAATGTTCCCAGGTCCAGAGACGTAGCAAGGAGATCGTTAAAATAATCCATGTGACATCAGGGGTTCAACAGTACTTTTACTTTTACTAAGGTATGATTTTCAGGTACTCTTTACCCCTATGGCACTAATTAATCAGCTAATGAATAACTATGGAAACAGATGACAAACAGGAACCAAGGAACACTGGAAATAGGCAAAGGAAAGGCGCAAACTCACACTGTTATGCAAAGGTCAAACTTGGGAGCCCAAATCACCTCTGAGTTTAAGAGAAAACACCAATCAAATTTGGCAAGTGGATTTTGCATGTCGAGCCACTTCCCTGCACACAAGGCGACAGCGTGCATCCACTCATTAGATTTTTGCTAGACGCAAGAATGTTTCTCTGCATTCAGTGAGTTTTTAAGGGTGGACAAGGGGACATAACGTCTCCTTTCCCTCCATCAGGGAATGCCAAACATAACTCGTAGTGACCGACAGATAGGAAACTAGAATGTCCGTTACAGGTACAAATTGGCACAGTGATTATTATTATTATTATTATTATCATTAGTATTCATTTCTTAATCCACTGAAATACAGTAATAACAGATTCACATAGATTCGAATTAATAAACAAAGAGGACCCCGCTACACACTCTTTTAAACAATTTTTAAACATGATTTTTAGGGTACCATTGGGCCCTATCATACACGCACCAATGTTTTTTTGGCTATTTCAGGCCCGACGCAGTCGGCATTTACGTCCTGTGCCACATTTGTTTAAGTCGCAAACATCTTTGCGCTCATTGTGCCCCCATGGGCGTGCTGGGTCTGAAAACGGGGTGTGTTCAGGCGCATTGTTGGCGCATTGCTATTTCGAGGAACTGAAATAGACTGCGCCTTTGACCAACAAAAACCTATCGTATATAATATAGTAGATCTATATATATATCATATATATTGTTATTTAAAAGAGCGCGTTATAATATGCCCCTATAGGCGGGGCACAACGCGCGTATACTTTTGCTTATGACACACACCTTGATGAGCATCAGACACAAAACATTTTTTAAATTAAATTAAAGGGTTAAAATCTAAAAGAGTTATTATTGTGTACATCATATAATAATGCTAATGTCCTAATGGATAGTCTTGCATGTTACAGAATTAGATACAGGCAACAAGCAGATCCTTCCTCACTAGAGAACGTGCAGTTTTTTCCACTTGTAATTCCGCCTGAATAGCGACTCCCGCCATGGCGCTAGTGAACTGGCTTTTAAAGGGAATGGAGATTACGTCTGATTGGGTTTATAGCACGTTATGCCCCACAACCCCCATTACTCATTAAAGATAGGGACAAAACCCTTTTAAACAATGCCCGCGCGCTGACCGTTTTTCCGTCCTTAAACTAGCAAAATTGGATTCGGACACGCCCCAAGCACAATTGCGCCCTGCGCTTTAAGAATATGCGCTTAGTCGTTAAATAGTCCCATTGTGTTTGTGCCACAACAGTATGGGACAGTTTTGTGGAAAGTACTTTTTAAAATAACGCCTTCCAATATTGCTTACTCCATAAAAAAGTAACGAATGCTTACTTAGTTACTTTTCAGAAACTATGCATACATTACTTTTGCATTATGTTTTTGTCACCTGGGCTTGCTTATTTGTTTTTAATAATAGAAAACCCAAAAGTTATATTTTTGGTGACTGTAAAGGCCCTTTCACACCAAGAGTGAAATTAATAAGCCTCAGGCTGAAGAAAATACCTCTGCCTCTGCACTCCCATTTTCTCTCAACATGGGGTCAGGAAAGGTATCAATGAATAAACAGGAAAACAAAGTAATGCATTACTTATTTGAAAAAGTAACTCAGATATTTTCTTGCTAATTTAAAAGTAATGCGTTACTTTACTAGTTACTTGAGAAACTTGTAATCAATGAATGAATGATGCATTTTTATAGCACTTTATTGTGTGTTGTTGTACACCCAAAGCGCTTTACAATCATGTGGTATACACAATACAGTAATGCGTTACTCCCATCACTGCTATGGGAAAATCCCTTCAGAGTGATCACTTCAAGTGCATTTCACTTCAGAGTAAATAAGGCAGGGGATCTTCAAATCTAGCCCTGGAGGTCCACTGTCCTGTAAAGTTTAGCTCCAAACCTGAATAACTCGACTGCCCTTAATTTTCTAGCATGTCTAGTATGTTATAAAGCTAACTGTGATGCCTTTCTTAAATGTTATGACCTGTTTGTTTTCTCAGGTCACAGTGAAGATCTGCGATTTTACTTGATCCACATGACTGAGGTGAGTTACACTTTTGTTTATTTGTCTGTGAATGATGATGTTTTCATCACTTTTTGTATTGTTCTTAATGATATGCCATAATAGGTTTAATTGTTTTTGTTTTTTTAATGGTTTCATTTTAATAAATTTTATTTTTATACAACATTTTGTGAGAGTTTTACTGCTGCTACTACTACTGTTAATACTACTAACTACTACCACTACTAGTTTACATCAGTGTTTTTCAAACACT
This sequence comes from Sinocyclocheilus anophthalmus, assembly GCA_018155175.1. Taxonomy (NCBI): domain Eukaryota; kingdom Metazoa; phylum Chordata; class Actinopteri; order Cypriniformes; family Cyprinidae; genus Sinocyclocheilus; species Sinocyclocheilus anophthalmus. The sequence goes on from JADLZN010003829.1 coordinate 173,321, forward strand.
TCCTGGAGCCTCCGCAGCACCATATGTAAACTTGTTTGGTAATTCACCTGGTACAGAATTGTACTTGCGATATGAAGAGTTATGATTAGATTATGAAAATCAGAGATCAGAGATTTACAGTGTGTAGGGCATTTTGTTTAAACATGTTGCTAAAAAATTGTGAAATGTACTAAATCAAAGCTTTAATACAATTGCAAACAGAACCAATGCAATGCAAGTGTTTCCTTTAGGAATATGTGTCACCCTTATGTTTACACTTATTGCACAGCTCTAAAAAGTGATAGCATCCCTTGATACTTCCACTGATTGTCCACTATTGCTATTGATTTAACTATTAGCTCATCAGTGATCAAAAATTCCGGTAACAGGGTTGAGAACCACTGATCTATTAGCTCGATCAGGAGCAGGCATCTGTTGTGTTGCGTGATGGATACTAGCAGGCTCCATCACTGAGTAACATAATGCAAGACTTTAATTTGATTCTTCTTTCTCTCGTGTCTCCATGCTCGCTCATAATTGTAGCAGATGTCATTGGCCAGAGCGAGAGAGAAAAATCTGCCCCCCAAAAGAAAAAACTTAAGAGGAATATCTTATGTGTCTGCATGTTTTTCACTCATTCCTGTCTTCCTTGTGCAGTCTGTTATTAAACAAAACTGCATCCATCTTGAGGAAGAACATGCTACTGATGGCAAACAATTTAAATCTTTGCATCCTGTTCACACTTAATGGGGATGATCACTCAAAACATTTATTATTTAGTAGAATAAGGTAAAACTTTACAAAAAGTTTCCATTTGTTAACTACATTAGTTAACATGCATACATTATTAAAATAAAAAGCTGTATCTGTTAATATTATTTAATGGACATCAGATAACATTGACCAGCAACTAGTTAAGAACCACTGCACTAGATGATGCAGGCTGATAGGTCTTTACACGCAATCTGCTAGCAATCACATAATTTACTACATGGCACAAACTGACTGGCCTTCGCTGATTCTACAGCCAATGAGCTTGCTAGTGCAACATTTTAATCATTTTAATGTAACATTTTAATATCTGGTCCTGGAGCAAACTCTTCCTAAGTTCATCTGAAACCCTCCACCTCCCCCAGCTCCACCTGTCTAGATCTGCTGTGGGATTCATGTATTCCTATTTAGGCAAAGGAAGGAAGGAAGGAAGGGAAAAAGAAAGAAAGAAAAAGAAAGAAATCTGGGAGAAAAGTTTCAATAAAATTTTGTAGATGACATAGTCCTTAAAGTCAGTAATGGCTTTTATCCCCTTCCATGTTATTATTTTCAAATTTGCCTTAAATTTATGCTTATGCCCTTTTTTTCAGTTCTCTCCTGACATTACTGTCAAGTTCTGTGAAGCACCCTGTTCTTTGAGCAGAGACTGTACCATTCTGCTATGGCTTCTGGTTAGGGAACACTCGTGGTTTTGTTTGTTAAACCGGTCTCAAATATGAGTGGCATATCAGCCAGCACAACATGAACTACTGAGTGCACCTTAAAATACCACAGTGAAACCAGTGTCCTCTTTATCTAGCTACAGAGGTAAACAGCTGCAGCTAGCACTCAAATGGATGACGGGAACATAACATGATTCCCAACCTACATAATACATTATGACACAAGCCTTGCAGAGGCATGCAGAAAGGGGTAGAATTTTATTTTGTTTCAAGCTGCTGAACCAAGTCTTTAATTCAAATTAGATGTACTTTCATATGTTTTGAAGCACTCTAAACCAAGGTATTCAGAAATATTAAATGTTTGTTTGTTTCACTATTTTTTAAAAACCAGTTAACACAAGAACAAATCAATCAAGGATGGATTTTTTTTTCTCTCTGAAAAATCTGAGAACATTCATTTTTGTATGAACTTGATTAATAATAGGATTTCAGATCATTTTAATAAAAATTATCTTATTTAGGGCAGGTTTACCTTAAGCATAAAAAAAACAAATCTTTCACTGAATGTTGAATGTTGACACTGAGGGACAAACACATGTGAATATGTGTGTAGTTGTCACTCACCATCCCGCAGCTGCAACTGTCTAAGGTACAATGGGTTTTGCAGGACGTTACATCGTCCCAGTTCATCCTCTCTGGTCACCAACATCAGATCTGAGTATATAAAGATTGTTACCTAGAGAGCATGAGAGAGTGTAAATTCAGCAAAAATGGATCAAATGCAGATGTTTCAAAAGAGCATTTGGAGTCATATGCAATACATGTGATACATGCAGTCATAATTAACTTATCTTCATAATTCACCCAAATCCTGCTTACGATAATGAAGTGTAAGGGAAACAGGTCAATAATTTAGCTCAAAGGGAATCATTTAAGATTTTAAAGGGAACTCCACCATTAATATGCAAGGGAATTAGGACAGAATCACTGTTTTACGGCGGATCACTGAGACGGCCAGCGATTCAGTGAACGAGCCGTATTACATCAATTCTGCAATGGATATTTATATACAAAATATAGTGAAAACATTATTAATTAGCACATGTAACAAGATCGTCAGTTTAAGACATTAACTTGTGAGCACAAAACAGAAGATACTTCTCTTTTCAATATAATAAGGCTTTATTGGATAAATCTAAGACAGATAAACTAATCTAACACATGAACACACGCATTCACACCAGTTTGCAGAAAGAGAGAAAGTGAGGAAAATAATTAGATTAAGAGAATGAAAATGTGAAATCCCAAATTTACAGCAATAAGTGCAATTGCATAGATCTGAACAACCAACAATCACTTAATTAACCCTCGCACTGAGTTCCTCAATGAAGTTAAAATTTAGATTAACTGCACCAGTTCAGTTAGAATCTGAGGTACTTGCGTTGCCTGGGTGCGGGGGTTCCCTTTGTTGTGGTCCTTGCAGAACAGGGGGTTTCTCGTGGTTGCTGATTGGCTGGAAGTTCAGTTTTGGGAAGCCAGTGTTTGGGCGTTGGCTGGCGACGCGGAGCTGTAGTCTGCAGTTGAAGGGTAGACAGCACTCTTCGGAGATGCGGCGTTCGGCTTAACTCAGAACACAAAACTCTCAACGGAAAAGAAAAGAGCTAAAGTAAAGGAATAGATGTAAAGTTTGACGAGACTAGTTGGCGTTTCTCCTCATGGTTTTGGAGTAGCTGGCGTGTAAGCCAGAGCACGCTCAAACTAAAGAAGCATGACTAGGAGTGAAAATCTAAAAGCCGCATGGCTAAAAGCTAGACACAAAAAGTCAGACACAGAAAAAGGCTAAAAAAAAGGCCAAGTTTGATGGTGTTTATAGTATTTAAACCAGGCTGTTTAACACTCCCAAATGGTGTTTCGACCAATTGTAACTCGGGGTGTTGCAATGTTTCTCCTTCCAATACATAAATCAACAAGTTATCTTATCAATCACATGACCTGCGTTTTTCCCGCTCTAGTAGAGTATACATTTTGGACATGATTTCGTCAACAGGTATGATACAGTGACCAAGATTGACTGGGAAACCCGTTTCAAGCATGAAAATTCCAACCTCATACATACCAGCATGTATGACCCCTTAGCTCTTCATATTATTAACATACTACACAATATGCTTAAACATGATGGTTACACCATGGGGTGATACCAATTGGAGTTATGCCCTAGCAGTTTATCTGGTCAACCATCCTTTAGGGCATTAGGTGCATGAAAGCAGTTTCCGTGCCCAGTCTGTGACTGTATGAAGACCATAGATTAAAATGTCTGTAAGGAATTTTCGTCTGTTCTCTGTCGTGAAGTTGGGGAAGTCAATTTACGAGGAGCTTGTTACTGTAGTTACTCTCGTGTGATAGTCATGCGGTCATCTCTTTTGACCTTTATTCTTGATAACTTGCCCCAAAATTTTATAATCTCCTTGGACTTGTCAATGTGTTTTTTTGTGTTAATGTTGAAAACTGTTCCGTGACAGGGGCTTATGTTTAGGCTTGCTTCAGAGAGGCTGGGGTCTTATTTATGACATCCTGTTGTCTTGGGCATCAGTGGAATTTTTGTGACTCCTCGTTCCTCAACTCGGTTTTGACCAAATCTTAGATTGTCTGATTCGGTCTGATATCCTACATACCCCCCTTCGATCGGCGATGTGTTGAGTTGAAGACATCGGCGAGCGCTGGAGAAACAAAGGCAGAAGAAGCAGACAACCACAGCAAACAACAAGACACCTCCATGACAGTTACTGTACTGGTGCAGGCAACAGGTTTTTTAGGTACAGGTGGTAAAGTTCAATTAGTCCAAATAGTTTAGTAAATTCTATATGTTTTAGTTCAATCTGGAAATTTTTATAATTTGGTTCCGTACGTTGATTCGTCAATCAAATTTTGCGGATAACTTTGTTTGGTTCTTCTAGGTTGTCTTAATTTAAAACGTTTACCGTTAATTTTCTAGTAACATCATTTGCAATGAAATGAATTGACCTATCGTGCATGGAGCTTTCTGGCTTCCCTTCAGCTTTAGAATTACTGGCGGATATTAGGTGTGGTGAGTCAATCCTAATATTAGACCTTTGACCCTTGCAGGGTGTCTAGGTGTTTCACCTACTAATGAAAGAGAGGAAGGAATCAGGATAGGTTAAAGAAGAACAAACAAACCTAAGCTGCTGTGGATTTTCCTAGCATGGCTTACAACTACTGTTGAGCTAGGATGTCGTGTGCAGCTAGTGTGTCATGTACCTTAAATTAGTGTCAGGTGTTCTACCTATTGTGAGGATGGCTGCATATTTCTTCATGGTGGGCATATGTAACTTTATGTTACGCTAAAATTTGGATATTCTACTTGTGGGAAGAAAATGTTAGTTGAATGTGTTATCAGTAGATGTGGTTACCTCTTGGTGTAGGTAATGTTGTGTGTGTTAATGGTGTAGTGTATGTGTGGTCAGATCTGTTTCAGTCTGTGTTGTCTCCCCCCTTTTCTTGTATGTCAGTGAAGACTGGCTCTCTGCATCCTTGGCTTGGATGAGGGCGTGTCCATGATCTAATGGGGGTCAGTCCAGCAAGGCGGGAAGTTCTTTAGCAGACAGTCAGAGCTAGTTTGGCATGGCTGTGTGAAGCTGGGGTGCAAACTTTGTCTCCTATGTTGCATTTCTCTTGTGATGCCTTCTGGTTGTGGCAGACTTTCTGACCTTCTGTGCTTGGGTGGTTTTGCTGTTGAACAGACAGGAATGTGGTTCTTGGAGTTGATTTGACGGTTTGTTATTGAGCGATGGGTGACTGGGGTGATGTTCTTTGGTACCTCAGAGTTTTCATCAACAGTTGGCCGTGAGAGACTTGCTCGTTCTGGGTGGTTGTTGAACAGGTGCTTGTCATCTCTGATGTGGTGTACCAGGTGATCACCGGCCTTCCGTTCTGTCGCTGGTCACAGCGAGCATGACTCAACTTTGTGGTCATCCATGTTCAGCTTTTCTTGAAGGAACTCTTTCATTTGTCTCATGACTTGTTCCATGTCGTCTGATGGTAAGCTGTCTTGTTCTTGTGCATACTCTGCACTGTGCATGTCTGAGTGGTGATGAGGTGGGTTTAGTTGTCACTTACCCTCACGAGTTGCTCTTGGATTAGTCAGGCGATTACCTTTGGATGTCTGGTTAGGTTTCCAGTTGTTCCTATCTTTTGGGTTTCTTGAGAAGCGTGGCTGTTCCCATGGATTTTTGCAGCGGCTGGGCTGAAAGCTGTCGTGGACATGGGGGTCACGTTCTCTGTGCTCTTGATGGAAGACTCTGGTGTCGTGATGCCACTGGGTGTCGTCCAGTGCAAGGCTTGAGTCTTTGGTTACAGAGTTCAAGAGTGTGGATGTTTTGTTACCTTTCTTTGAGGCCATCTTCTGCTTGTTGTAGGCCTTCTGTGTTAGGTCACGCAACTGTGGGATGGTCATGGAGCGTGGACAGGCCATGGCGCCTAGATGATGGCTGACTCCAGGGTGTAGGTTTCTTAGGAAGAGGCTTTTGAAGTTCACATGCTCTTCAAGGTCAGGTTTGTTGTGTGCACCAAAGTAGGCTTGTATGAGTCGTTTGTAGTAAGCTTGTGGAACCTCTTGTCGAACTTGCTTGATCTCCAAAGCAGTTAACAGTCCAAGTTCAGACTCAGGGTCTGTAAACTCTTTAATCAGGACCTCACAAAGTAGCTGGTAGCTTGACTTTGTTTGACTGGGCTGTCGATCTAGGAAGTTTCGTACCTCATGACTTGATGTGCTCTTAGGAGGTATAACCTTTCTCTGTCAGTCACACGAGGTCTCATTTCCAGATGAAACTTGATATCTTGCAGGTAGGCCTGGATGTCGTGGCCCTCTGCAGAGTTTGGGTTGAAACTGCTGATGTTTTTAGACAGCTTGTTGAGGTCTTTGATGGTCATCCCATGTGCAGCTCCAAGGTCTGCTTGGATAGGGTCTCTTCTTTCATTGACTGGAAAAAGTACTGTGGTGGAGGTAGGTGAGGTTTTGGGTTGTGGCCCTTCGTGCCTTTCGTCATATGCCAGTTCTAGGATATGGGACTCTGCTCTGCTCAGTAGTTGTGAGGCTGAGAGATGCTTCTCTTTTCTTGGCTCTTGTTTCAGCTCATAAGCATCTTTTGAGTTCTTTTCTGACCATGTAGAGCTCATCGTTGGTATCGTCTAGTTGTTGGGTCAGATTGTCCATTTCAGTTCTATACCTTTCAAGGTGGTCTTTCAGGGTACTGATTTCAACATTCTTGTCTCTGATGTGATTCTTGGCTTTCTCTAGTAGCTGTTTGGCATACTGGAGTCTATTTACCAGGTCTTTCTGGGCAGCCTTTGCATGTTGTTGGTTGAGCTGAGCTGCTGCCAGGGCTGCTTGGATCTTCATAACTTGTTCCGTTGTTTCCTACTCCCTCTCGTTGGGTGCTTTGATTTGATCTTGAACTTTCACTTCCAGCTTGTCTATGCGGCGTTGAGCACGTGTCAGCTCCTCTTGAAGGTGGGTGATGTGCTTGTCGCTCAGTTTCAGCTGGGTTGTGAAGGCGTAGCTTAGGGAGCTGGTGATTTTGACTAGCTCCTCGTGGTTGTTGTTCTGGCTTGAATCTTGTGTCAGGAATCTTCTCAGGATTAGGATTATTATTAAAAATAATAACAGTTCAAATGTCTTGGGGGTGAGGCTGTCTGTCATGCCTCTCAGCCAAGTATTCACATCTTCCCCATAGGCAATGGGGTTTGCAGTCTGCGGCATCTTGGCACGCCGGGGAGAAGAGAGACTGACACAGATCTGTGTAGAGTAGAAGCCTATGTGTGGTGGGACAACTAAGTGTGGTATCAGTGACTGTGACCCACTAGTGAAGTGTGGTGATGATTGTGTTGGTCTCAGGTGTCTAAGTAGATTAGGGATGCAAAGACTTCGTCACTTCTAACGAGGAATAGGAAAAAGAGAGAAAAAGGTAAAAACAATTCAGTAAAAAAAACAATTCCTTTTTGGTTGAGATAATTTTTTTTTTTTTTCAATTGAATGTGGTTATCAAGAAGTTAAACAATATTATTAAATCTCTGTTTTAAACAAAAGAATGCAATAATAATGTTGATATCTCTTTTCTTAGTCTGACAGGATTGACACCGTACACCTTACAGTTGTGCCGCTCACCAGGGAGGCTGCGAAGGCGACAGTTGTTCAACACTTATCTCTATTAAATCGATCTCAGCGTTGGATGAGATGCTAAAATTTGGATTGCGTTTCCGAATGTAGGGAGGTTAGGAAGAACAAGGAGGGGTTGATTACAATCAAATTCATACGGATGATTCGTCTTTTTCAACAAGATTATGTATTTCATTCACATAGGATTGATTGATGGTTCTTACAGGTCCCTACGCATGTGAAGAGTAAAGAGGAAAGAAAGCAGGAGGTGACAGGAGAAAAGGGAAGGAGAGCTCAGGAGTTTACTCAGTAACCTGAGTGGATCGCGTCCACTAGCAGGCTCTGATGCTGTTATGCTCAACTACGAGTAGAATAGTTGTTGTTCTTAGTTGCTGCACAACTAATCAAACAAAAATAAAATTTGAGGGAAAGAACGTTGTCTTTCTAATTTATTTGAACTCGTAGTGAGGGATAACACTGTCTCATATTAGGGCTCGGGTGTGTCGTTCCCAAGCTAGGATCTCCAGAGGAACACGAATGGTAAAGTAAAATTAAAAGTAATAAATGGGCAAAGTAAGTAGAAAGGAAATTAAATAACGAAGGAAATCAAAATAAAACAATAATGGCTAAGTGTATAACCACAGGAAGAAAAGGGGTAAAACGCAATAAAATAATGAGTAAGTATAAGTCTGAATAGAATTTATTGATAGGTAATAAAATCAATTAGGTAGAATAAGTTTATTAAACTTTAAAGTTCAAGGCTTATTCGTACCTAAGATGATTAGGCATAAGAGGGAATACTAGAAATAATGATCATATGAAATGATCGGAGGGGGAAATTTGAATGATTCCAAATAAATTTAATGTTTTAATTAAATTTGAATTTGGCACAATTAATAATTGTGAGTTAGTATTTCCCTTTCTAGTAAAATAAGATAAAGTGGTAAGAAGTGAGGAAAGGGAGGAATAAGAGAGAGAAAGAGACCAACAGGTGTATTAGTTTAGATGTTTAAAGGGTTAAATCACTTTATCGTTGTCCAACAGACACTGAATTCAACCACTGGATGTTAATGCTAACTGCTAACCTTTGAGGCTAAATGCTTTAGCATAGACTTCAATGTAAACAACGGTTTCGTTAGCTTAGCCACCCGTGGGGTTTGTTTACAATAGCGTCGCTGTGCTGCGCGTGCGCAGTTCAGAGTTGCTTCGGAAGTAGGTTCAGACTTCCGTGTCATGATCGTAACTATGGCAACCAAAACAAGCTCTAGTGGCTAGGCATGTGAATAGTTGCATTGCAAGTATAGTTAAGCATGTTACATGAAATGTTGGCGCATTTCAACACTGTACAAATAACAACACCGCTTTGGTTGGTTTTACGATGTGGCGCTTAAACTCTCGGTTGTTCGGAGTTAGATTTAACTTTATTCAGATAGCAGCTTTGTGCTGCAGAGTTAGGAGAAACAGTGATAACTTTCTCAGCAGATCTTTAAATCTCTGTGCCATTTTCTGTGGACACGTAACAACAGGGTTTCTTCGCTGTTGTTGCAAAGTTAATATTCACTTACACGCCGTGTTAAGCGAAATTAAATTTACTTTGTGAACAGACACAGGCAGGCAAGCATTTCTCGTAATGTTTAACTCAGGGAATCGAATAGCATGGCATGACAGTGGGACACGCATTGGCAAATCAAACTATGAATAATAAGGTTTTGATAAATAGATTGAGGAACACGCTCAAACTATTTTTTATTTTATTTATTTCCCTTTTAACTACTGCAGTTTAGCGTCGTTCAGCTAAACGGTGCCTGAGATTCAGGGAGAATAGCAATTGAAAAACACTGGGACACGCAATGAAATCAACTCAGCTATAAAACAAGGCATTACAAAAAATGAGGAACACGCTCAATTTCTACCTTATTGTACGATCTCAGATGTTAACTAAGTTCACTTACTGCAGTTTAACAATGAAGAGTCGGACTCGAGTTACAGCCTGCTCTGTGTTCATTCACGGGGTGTCCGCGCGCCAGCTTACCTTCAACACCCGGCTACACACCAGCGCAAACCCACACACCACACATTCTCACAGACGCTTCCCCCCCCCCCCCTCATATTTTCATTCCGCAACAAGGAAATGAAATAACTTGCTTTTTGCTCCACAATTTAATGTTAATCTGCCCCCGTACATTCTCCACCAATTACTGTAAGGGACCCGGTCATAATTTGCTCAAAGGGAATCTTTAAGATTTTAAGGGACTCCACCATTAATATGCAAGTGAATTAGACAGATCACCCTTGTTTTTAAACGGCGGATCATGAACGGCCAGCGAGTTAGGTGGGTGGGGGAGCGAGCCGTATGACATCAGTTCTGCAATGGATATTTATATCCAAATTATAGTGAAAACACTATTAATTAGCACTGTTACAAGATCGGCAGTTTAAGACATTAAATTGTGAGCACAAAACACAAGATACTTCTCTTTTCCATATAAATAAGGCTTTATTGGATATATCTAAGACATATAAACTAATCTAACTCATGAACACACGCATTCACACAAGTTCTCAGAAAGAGAGAGAGAGGAAATAATTAGTTTAAGAGAATGAAAATTTGAAATCCCAAGTTTATAGCAATATGTGCAGTTGCATAGACCTGAACACCATCAATCACTTAATTAACCCTCGCACTGAGTTCCTCAATGATGTTAAAATTTAGATTAACTGCCCGTTCATTTTAGAATCTGGAGGTATTGTTTACTTGCGTTTCTGTGTTGCGGGGTTCCCTTTCTTGTCTGGTTGCCGAAAGGGGTTTCCCGAAGTTGCTGATTGGCTGGAGGTTCAGTCTTGGAAGCCAGTGGTTGGGCGTTGGCTGAAGACGCGGAGCTGTGGTCTGAAGTTGAAGTTTAGACAGCACTCTTTCGGAGATGCGGCGTTCGGCAAACTTAACTCAGAACACGAAACTCTCAACGGAAAATAAAATAAATTAAAGTAGAGGAATAGAAGTAAAGTTTTACGAGACTAGGTGGCGTTTCTCCTCAGGGTTTTGGAGGAGCTGGCGTGTAAGCAAGAGCACGCTCAAAACTAAAGAAGCATGATTTGAAGTGAAAAGTTAAAAGCCGCATGGCTAAAAGCTAGAAACAAAAAGTCAGACCCGCAAAAAGGCAAAAGACAAAAAAGCAAAGTTTGATGGTGTCCTGAATATTTAAACCAGGCTGTTTAACACACCCAAATGGAGTTTCGACCAATTGTAGCTCGGGGTGATGCAATGTTTCTCCTTCCCATTCATAAAACAACTGTTATCTCATCATTCACATGACAGATTCGTTTTTCCCGCTCTGGTAGAGTATGATTATGGACATGATTTCTATCACGAGGATATTATACATTTGACCAAGAATTGACTGGGAGAAAAGTTTCAAGCATGAAAATTCAAACTCACACATACCAAGCATGAATATGACCACTTAAGCTATTCAATAGTTATTCAAAATTCATACACAATAAATGATTAAGACCTGGTAAGTCACATGTAGGTTACATACATGAAATGGAGTTATATTTATAGCAATGATTAGTTGCTCGAGTCCTTTTTGTGTCATTTAGGTGCATGGAAAGGCATTTTCTGTGCCATTCTGTGAATGTATGTAGACCAGAGATTAAAATGTCTGTAAGGGATTTTAGTCTCTCTGTTCTTGTCGTAACGTGGTTAAAAAAAAAAAGAAGTCAATTTACGAGGAGCTGTGACTGTAGTTACCTCTCGTGTGTAGTCATGCGGGCATCTCTTTTGACCATTATTCTTGATAACTTGCCCCAAAATTTTACAATCTCCTTGGACTTGTCATTGTGTTCTTTTGTGTTAATGTTGAAAACTGTTCTGTGACAGGGTCTTAGGTTTAGGCTTGCTTCAGAGAGGCTGGGGTCTGATTTATGACATCCTGTTGTCTTGGGCCTCAGTGGAATTTTTGTGACTCCTCGTGCCTCAACTCGGTTTTGACCAAATCTTAGATTGTCTGATTCGGTCTGATATCCTACACAAGTAATATTTTTGTTTAAACTGAGCCTTAAATTGAGTAATTATGGGACAGTTACGGGGGTTGTGTTATCTATAAATGTGTATGCACATGTGAACAAATTTTCAGATGGCAAGAAGCAAAGAACAGATGTTTTCTTTAATGTTAATGTTTAAAGAGAAAAGATGCCTTTAATGCTAATGCAAGCATTACACCTTGTTGCTCCCTAAATGTTTGTTCCATTCTGTTTAACACAGTTTAAGAGAATTTTTACCATGCTTTCAATTGTTAACATGTTTCACAAAACAGCATTCACTTCAATGGAATCTGATGATTACACCTGTCAATGCATTTTGCAACACTCTGTTTACATTTAACTGAATTGAACTTGGTATAGTGGTAAAGCCTAGTGTGAAAAGGGAATATTAACCTTCTACATACACACATACACACGCATATACATAAAGCGTAAAAAATAAATAAATAAACCAACAAAAACTGCAAATTAAAATTTTCAAACAGTGTTTTTCATTGCATGCAAAGGAGCTGCATGATTATTGTAGAACAGTCACAGCTTACCAGTTTCAAGTGACAGAGTGGACAGAATTTTAAGTTTAAAAGAATTTGACATTTAAAACTCATTTGTGGAATTGATTCTGTATCAGCATTTTGAACAAAAAAAAAAGTTTACAGCCCAGTAATCTCCATTAAATTTATTAGATATACAGTTATGTCTACGTGATGATGTGCAAAAGTCTTAAGTAATTTGTTTTACATTTTAAAGGCACAGCGTACTTAAGTACAGTTTTTACACATTATCTGGGAAATGGTTAAATAACTGAGAAACATTGTTGTCTGACCATGGTTACAGGCTTCTTCAAATTGACAGAAGTATACAAAACAATCAATATAAGCATGTTTTACAAACAATGTTCATGCAGGGCAGCAGTATCTACCAGAGGGTCTGCCCACACAGTCTCAGGGGAACCACTCTCTACAGCCTGTTAGTTAATAGCATGTTTCAGGAGAAAAACTACTCCTTCATAATCACACTTCTAGTGTATGATTTGCCCACCCACTGATCCACCCATTGATCAGTTTCGTATGTTGCTCACCACAAGTATGGCAGAGCTCTGAAAGGTCATCTTTTGAAAATATGTGGATAATCATGGGCTTATGACATTGTCATACACAGAACACTTAAAAAATAAAAAGTCTTCCCAAGAGGTTGTGTAGCCTTATTCATATCTGAAGAATTCAGGTGGCATGCAAGGTTAGGCAGGTAACAATTCATAAACATGAGCTAAAGAACTAGACCAAGCAGAGTGACAGCCCTGTTGGAAAAACCAGCATATGCATGTTAGGTATGTTTTAAAGCATAGGTGCTGGTTTGAGCTGGTTTAAGCTGGTCTTAGTGTGCAGTGTGGTCTAAGCTGGTCCTAAACAACTAGCTCCTGCTAAGAACCAGCTTAAACCAGCTCAAACCAGCACCTATGCTTTAAAACATACCTAACCTGCATATGCTGTTATGCAGGGAGGACCCTCACATACTGTCCAAGTAGGTACTACATTTGAACTTAGTTCAAGACTGATGAATTATCTTCCCCGATCTGTCAAAAGTTTTTTTGGTGCACAAAACCTGAATGAGAAATCAAGGATGAATGGCCTGCACTTTTGGTCTTGAGTAAGTATTGTTAGTTTTGATTGCTTCTATTGTTCTCATTTGTTAGTCTCTTTGGATAAAAGCGTTTGCTAAATTACTAAATGTAAATGTAAATGAGTAGACACAATTCAGGCCACTTGGTGAAATAATCTACCATCACACAGTAATTGTGGTAAACCTTTCTATTATTAAGTCTATTATAACTAATTCCAGTCTAGGCCATGTGAATTGATATGGAAATAAATGTTTGTGTAGAATAAAGTTGTCTGTATATTTGTTTTGTACTACTTGTATACTAAATATGTAAATTTTTGATGGTATGCTTTCTTTTATTTTATAGATGTTCTCTTAGCCTGGCACTGATGTAAGGACTCAGTAAGGACGATGCTAACTCAGTGACAGACAGAAAAGAGGAGGCAGCAGGGAGAGCGAGACTCCTTGATGTCCGAGGAGAGAAGTTGCGGCAAGGCCGTGTCTTCGTGGGATTTATTATTATTATTGTTATTATTATTATTATTTTATTGCATGATGGCTGTTTGTTGTGAAAATTGTTATACTGAATTTTATCAGGAAATTCAGCCTTACACTGCAGGTACATACAGTGCATCTGAAAAATTAGATATGTCTCGTATTAACATTTTAACACGATATCAGTTTAACTTCCTTGTGTTTAGGCTACTATATATATAGGACTCCAAGATTTGGGATATATGTCATATGACTTATCGAAATCCTGATGTCCTGCTCCATTCCAGACTGGTAAAATCTGCTGATTACAACATGCTGATGATTCTTCACTCCACAATGTCCACAAAGGGCATGAAACAAAAATACTGTGTGCCTCCTCAGGTGACAGAACCACTCTGGCCAGACGCTGACTCTGGTTTTTGTCTCTTCAGCACATGTAATATAGCCTGCCAGCTGTATTAGTAAATGAAGGTCAGAGTTTGGCCCTAGATAAGGATTATAAAACACTCACTCATCAGTGTGAAATTTTCAGATCTTCGCTTTATGCAATACCATTCTTGGCTTGAGAAGCCTTCTGGGTAAAGGTTATATAACATTTCTTTATTCCATCACATCAATCCATTTGCCTTCTCATGTATCTTTTCTGTTCTGGTTTGGGAACTTACAAAGTCATACATTCCTTACTTTGGGTGACTCCAATTAGGGGGTTAAAATTAGTCTACAGATTAAACAATAAAAGGTATGAAGGATTAGAGATCTTATAAATGAGGTCGATGGCCTTGTTGAAAGGTCTTTGCCTCCTTAATTGTTTTTTTTTTTACTTTATGTACTGAATATGCTTTGTTTTGAATGCTGCGATGCATTTATGCAATGTTTTAAAGAGGTCATGACATGAGAAATCAAATTTGCCTTGATCTTTTGGTATATAAGAGGTCTTTGTACCATTAAAACATCCTGCAAGTAGGTGCACTAAGCAATATTTGAAAAACGCTTTTGACCATAGTGTTGGATCAAGTCCCAAAACACACTTGTAGCCAGTCAACAGTGAGGGGCATGTATAGTAATGATCGAGAGAAGAGAGCGCTCAATTTTGACCGAACAGAATGGATTAGCAGTCGACTATAGATAGAGAGATGGCAGATAAAAAAAAAAAGAAAATATCAGAGGAACAAAACATTAAAAAGATGGGTTACGATCAGGCAAAAGGTAGGACCCACATAAATATCGGAGCAGCTTTCCAGTGGTGGAGAGAACTCTAGGAGCGGGAAGGCTTGGAATTGGACACCAAGGTTGCGTTGTTTCGTCGTATCGGTGAGTAACGTTTATTTTGCTTCGTTTCACACAACTTATCTGTTTTGGCTTTTGTTTGAATATGCTTGTGAGTCATCGCTTGTTTCCGTGATCGTTGTTGCCATGGTTGTGTATGTACGTGTGGGGCGAAGATATCAAAATAGGGGTGAGGTCCTGTTGGGGTATGGGTGTGTTTGTTTTGGTGCTTGCAAATATCAACATCGTTTGGAAAAAAATCACTTAGTGCACCTTTGATCAAGCTCCTAAAATGGCTCGATTTGGATCTGAGTTGCAAGATGACGTCACCTGGGCACAAACATTTGCATAAACACCGCCTCCAGAGCAAAACATCGACGAATAGTCATCGTCTCACCATAGGCCCCACCCACTGGCGCTCAGTCGCTTAACGGTTGACACTTGATTACGATGAATGCGAGTGTCGCGTCAAAAGCAAATAGAAATGACAATCACTGCAGCTATCTTGTCTACACTGGATACAGTATACAGATGTGCATTCGCTTTCTGACACAGTCCACGCACTTGAGTCTGTCAATAGAACAAATGAAGTGAAAGAACATTCACTTTGACGCATTTGGTTTAAACAGCTCGTTTGTGTCTTTGTACAGACATCAGAAGGTTCCCAGCGTAAGGAACAAGTGGATAGTTTGTTTTAATGGCATCCCAGATCGTGTCAGAGGATTAATCGGAACATTTTGTTTTGTAAACGAGGCACAGTGTCATGGAGAGTCACAAAGTAACATCTGTTGAAAGAGGAAGTGGTGCTAGATCTGCATCACAAACCATAAGTAAATGATTTCATAATGCTTTGTCTGGAAATGTCTGTTTTTTTTCATGTTGTCAAAGCACTCACATGCAATAGTGAGGGGGCATTGATACTGTTTCCTATGCAATGACGTTAGGCAATTATAACAGTGGCCAATTCCTGACAAGCCTTAAAGGACCCACCTCTTCATTTTAGAGAGAAGGTCAGAATGGGAGTTGAAAATTTATAGTTTTTCCACATATTTATTTGTTTTTTTTGTTTGTTTTTTTGGGGGGGGGGGGGGGGGAGAAAAAAAAAAACTTATAACTTTAACAAGTAAACCTCAACATATTAAAATAATTTAAAAAATCCATGTCATGACCCCTTACATTCGACATCCACACCAGAGATAACGCTGAAATTATCTAAATGTTCCTTGCATACCAGTAAAAATATTTGTCCTCGTTTAAACATTATACAATTGCGCATACATTAGAATGGTCATGGGAAGAACGTCTCAGGTTACGTATGTAACCCTAGTTCCTCGAGGGTATGAGACGCTGCGTCGAGAACGCTAGGGGAACGCCTTCAGTGACCCACGCTCTGAATCACATGTGAAATCAGTCCAATAGCTGAGCAGTACGTCACGGCGGATGACGTCATGAACGGGAAGCTATAAAAGCACGTGCGGCGGAGCCAGCGTCAGCTTCTAGGAATGAAGCAAGCGCCGGCAGGGACGCCGGAAGTATGGCACCGAGACGCAGCATCTCGTTCCCTCGAGGGGGAAATAGGGTTAATAAGTACCTGAGACGTCGGAAAAGCTAGGGGAACGAGAATGCCCACGCCACCAGACTTACAAATCCCTGCCTAGTGTAGAAGAGCACAACTAAGGCGAGAGAACAAAAGAGCCCGGAGTGGCTAAAGTAGGCGGGGCTCGCCATCCCGAAGGCCAACTTCTGGAGGAGTAAATCTTGACCCCCAAAGGAGAGGGGAGATCAGAGGACTCGAGGCTATGGAATAGCATCCTGATCCACCACTTAGCCTAAGCTTCTCTGGCCGGAGGCCTCGGCCTCAGCGCACCGCAGAGGAAATGTGTAAGAAGAGGGTGTCTTCCCACTGAATGGCCACGAGAGGGGCGTGGTAGGCCACAATGTCCACCACGTAGACCTTAACGGGGGAGTGGGTCAACCCTGCAGAGAATCAGGCCTGCAGGAACTCCAGAACTGTACCAGACGGGCAGTTAGCTGGGTCGGGCTGGCGATCTCCGCAGAAATACAGTTTCCTCCTAGAGGGAGCTCTGGATGTAGGATGGTCTCAACAACCTCGGTTGAGAGACCGGAAGTTATGAGTTGTGCCTCCTCAGAGGCCACACCCACAGCTCCTGGCGGGGGCGTGCCCTCCGCCTGTGAGAGGAGATCTCTCCTGACGGGAATCTCCCATAGAGCGCCGTCGAGGAGAGAAATCAGGCCTGAGACCCAACTCGGCCCGGCCGGAACGGGGATACTAACAACAGACGGGCCCTGTCCCGGCGTACTCTCTCCAGAACTCCCTGGAGCAGAGCGATTGGGGGAAAGGCGTACAGACGAAGCCTCGGCCACGTCTGTACCATGGCATCCAGCCCCAGTGGAGCTGGATGAGTCAGAGAGAACCAGAGGGAACAGTGTGATATCATATGAGTCGCAGCAGGTCCACCTGAGCCTGGCCAAACACTCTCCATATCTGCTTCACCACCTCGGGGTGAAGCATCCATTCCCCGGGCCTCAGCCCCAGCCTCGACAGGATGTCTGCTCCCATATTGAGAGGCCCAGGAATGTGAACTGCTCTCAGCGAGAGGAGTTTGCCTGGGACAACACAAGTATCTGGTGCGCCAGCTTGTACAAGGGGCGCGAATGCAGAACTCCCTGGTGGTTGATGTAAGAGACCACCGTTGTGTTGTTACAACACATGGTGACCTCTTAGGTCTGGGAGGAAGTGTCTTAGTGCACGAAGCATGGCCAGCATCCCCAGGTAGTTTATATGCCATGTCAGATGGCGACCCCTCCAGAGACCGCGGGCAGTGTGGCCACTCATGACTGCACCTCCACCGGTGAGGGATGCATCCGTCGCAAGCATACGCGGCAACAAGGAGCTCCCAGCACCGGGACCTGAGACAAGAACCAAGGTTTCCTCCACGTCTAAGGCACGAAGGCAGCACCGTTTGACCTTGAGCAGGCGAAGCGGGTTTCCCATCGGAGAGAACCCCTTGTTCTTGTGCCACCACTTGTAGGGGTCTCATGTACAGACAGCCAAGAGTTAACACTGGACGCAGCTGTCATCAGCCAAGCAGTCTGGAACTGCTTGACAGTGAGTGACCAGCCTTACTCTCGCGACTGAGGTGAGGATCAACTCGATCCGAGCAGGAGACATGCATGCCTGTATCATGGTCGAATCACACACCACGCCCAGATAAGTGGTTCTCTGTACTGGAGAAAGCACACTTTTCTTGGCGTTAAGTCTTAACCCCAGCTCTTTCGTGTGAGCGAGAACGACATCTCAATGTCGAACCGCCATCCACTCTGAATGAGCTAATATCAACCAATTGTCGATGTGGTTGAGTCGTGAAAGTGTGGGGTGAGAGTGCAAGGCCTAAGGAAGAACCAGTATTGGTAGGCTTTTGCCCCCAAAAGCAAACCTCAGGAATTTCCTGTGATGAGGAAGGATGGAGATATGAAAATATGCGTCTTTCAGATCGATCGTGACAAACCAGTCCTCGGACCTGATCTGAGACACGACTCGTTTGAGTGTGAGCCTTCTGAACTTCAGTCGCATGACTGAGCGGTTCAATAGGCGCAGATCTAAAATGGGACGCAACCCCCCATCCTTCTTCGGAACAATGAAGTACCGGCTGTAGAACCCGGAGTCTGTCTCGTGCGGAGGGACCACCTCGATGGCCTCCTTCTTTAAGAGAGTAACTACTTCTTGTTCTAATACCAGAGCCTGCTCGGGACCCACTAGCATGGGGGTGACCCCGTTGAATCGAGGCGGACGAGAACCGAACTGGATTCCGTAGCCTCTTTCTACAGTACGCAGGACCCATTGAGATACATTTGGCAGTAGCTTCCACGCTGCTAAATAATCTACTAAGGGAATCAGTCTCTCGAGACTGATCTCTAGTGTGCCCAGAACGGCTAGTTCGGTGCCTTGAAGCATCTGCACGCCGACAGTGGACGCCGAACTAGCTGCTCTGGGGACCTCCGCAGAGGCCGCGAGCCTCTCAGTGCCGCTACGTTGCCGGGCGGTAACTGAGAGAAGCGCTCGCCGGAGACCGCTGCGCCCTGGAACACCGGCAGGGTTGACAGAACGATCTCCAGAGGGCACTGGGGGGAGATGGGCACCATGTAATGCGGTGTACACCGCTCTTCCACAGAGGGGCCTGCCCTCCGAAGTCCTGAGCCACAGCATCAGGACTGTCATAGCTGAAGTCTCCTATTGAAAATGACGGCCCTCAGACCCACGTCGTCAGCTAGGAAGACTAAACCACAGCCTGCCGGGGCAGGACCCAATGAAGCACACTTGGCAGGGGCTCCCACACCGCCAGGTGACCTCCTAAGGGAACCAGTCTCGCGAGACTGGCTTGGGGTGCGCTTAGAGCAGCTAGCTCAGTGCCCTGACGCAGCGGACTGGCAGGGGACGGCCGTACCAGCTGCTCTAGATACCTCCGTAGAGGAAGCGAGCCTCTTAGTACCGCTACATTCTGGGCGGTAACTGAGAGAAACGCTCGCCGGAGACCGCTGCGCCCTGGAACACGGCAGGGTTGGCAGACCGGCCTCCTGAGGGCACTGAGGAGAGACGGGCACCGTGTAATGCGGTGTGTACCGCTCTTCCCCAGAGGGCCTTGCCCTCCGAGGTCCTGAGCCACAACATCAGGACTCTCATAGCTGAAGTCTCCTATTGAAAAACGACGGCCCTCAGACCCACGTCGTCTGCTAGGAAGCCTAAACCACAGCCTGCTCGGGGCAGGACCCAATGAAGCACACTTGGCAGGGCCTCCCACAAACGCCAGGTGACATCCTAAGGGAACCAGTCTCGCGAGACTCGCTTGTGGTGCGCTTAGAGCAGCTAGCCCAGTGCCCTGAAGCAGCGGACTGGCAAGGGACGGCCGTACTAGCTGCTCTAGATACCTCTGTAGAGGTAGCGAGCCTCTTAGTACTGCTACGTTTCCGGGTGGTGACTGAGAGAAGCGCTCGCCGGAGAACGCTGCGCCCTGGAACACGGCAGGGTGGGCAGACCGACCTCCTGAGGGCACTGAGGAGAGACGGGCACGGTGTAATGCGGCGTACACCGCTCTTCCCCAAAGTGGCCTGCCCTGTGAGTTCCTGAGCCACAGCATCAGGACTCTCAAAGCTGAAGTCTCCTATTGAAAATGACGGCCCTCAGACCCACGTCGTCTGCTAGGAAGACTAAACCACAGCCTGCTGGGCAGGACCCAATGAAGCACACTCGGCAGGGGATCCCACACCGCCAGGTGACCTCCTAATGGAACCAGTCTCGCGAGACTGGCTTGGGGTGCGCTTAGAACAGCTAGCTCAGTGCCCTGACGCAGCGGACTGGCAGGGGACGGCCGTATAGCTGCTCTAGATACATCCGTAGAGGTAGCAAGCCTCTTAGTACCCCTATGTTTCCGGGCGGTAACTGAGAGAACCGCTCGCCGGAGACCACTGCGCCCTGGAACACAGCAGGGTTGGCAGACCAACCTCCTGAGGGCACTGAGGAGAGATGGGCACCGTGTAATGCGGTGTGAACCTCTCTTCCCCAGAGGGGCCTGCCCTCCGAGGTCCTGAGCCACAGCATCAGGCCTCTCATAGCTGAAGTCTCCTATCGAAAACGACGGCCCTCAGACACACGTCGTCTGCTAGGAAGACTAGACACAGCCTGCTCGGGGCAGGACCCAATGAAGCACACTCGGCAGGGGATCCCACACCGCCAGGTGACCTCCTAAGGGAACCAGTCTCGCTAGACTGGCATGTGTGCACAGCAGCTAGATCGTGCCCTGAAGCACCAGCCTGCGCGGGGCAGACCCATCTAATACCTCCTTAGAGGTACGAGCCTCTTAGTACGGCTTGTTTTCGGTGGCGGTAACTGAGAGAAGCACTGCGGAGGAGACCGCTGCGGCCTGGAACACGGCAGGGTTGGCAGACAGACCTCCTGAGGGCACTGAGGAGAGAAGGGCACCATGTAATGCGGTGTACACCGCTCTTCCCCAGAGGGAGCTGGCCCTCAAAAAGTCCTAGGCCTTAGGCGTCAGGACATTTACGACAAAGACTATCCAGCGAGAATGACGGTCCGCAGACCCGCCTTCTGCTAGAAGCCTTCGGCCTGGGAGCTCCACTCTGACTCTAGACTCTGCGGAGTACGAGAAGTGAGGCCCCCAGAATGAGGGGCTGGAACACGGTGGGTTGGAACTGCTCCGCCCAGCAGCCACTGCAAACCGCCTCAACCTCCTCAAAGGAAGAGAGGTTAACGCGTGCTCTCACTCGAGAAATTTATATCCCCAGAGCCCCTGTATATCTAACTTCTCATAGTCAGACAAATACTTCATTTTATTCCTCAGAATTAAATGCAATCAAACAACCAGACGAGTAAATACGGTCTAGTGTAGTAAGATTCACATCAAAAAACAAAATGATGTAATATATGCGCTGCGCGCGAGCCATTCAGTCACATGATCAACATCAATCTCCTTGACAAACAGACGAGCTCTAAATCTAGCAAACACGGGTGGAGATAGGAAGAGCAGTCTCCAACTGTCTGCTAGATCATGAGCGATCTCCGCGTTCTAAGTCGCCGCCGTGCCTCAGCAGCAGCGGGACCGCAATCGCAAGATCACAGGCACGGACACACTCCTCGGAGCGTGCCCGGCGAGAGCGGAGCGTTTAATAGCGGAAAAAAAACACACAATCCGCCCCGACTGCGCGAGCTCCGCTCCTTATTAATGCTGCTCATTATAATATAAGGCATAATATTGTTTGCTTGTGTAACTGATGTTTGTGCAACTGGCGAGCTCTTTGACGCCCTCCGTATCAATTTCCTCGGAGAAAGACAGGCGGAGCGTCGCGCCCTCTCCCCGGGGGGGAAGTACCGCAGCGCGGGCTTCCGAAACCCCGAGAGCGGGCGCTGGATCTGGTGATTAGCAGATCCACACGCGAAACCCACGAGCACAGCCACCACAGCGAAAGCGGGGCCGGCACCGCGAGGAACGCTAGTGAAAGCTCCATCCTCAAAGAGAGCCCTCTGAGAGCGAAGCAAGGCTGCTTTTTTTTTTTTTTTGTTAACAACTATGCTTCGCTCGTAAGCAAACCACGCACAGGCTGTGTGTGTCCCCACTCGTGATATATAACATTATCTTAAAGCAGGGAGGACCACCACAACTCACGTGGCTTGCTCCGACCCGTGAAATGCTTGTCCTGCATGAGCTTAGACATAGCTGGAGCTTATAGACTTTTGACAGACAACAATAAATATGACTGACACACACACAGAGCCCTTCGCTGAATGACAGAAAAGCTGACGCTGGCTCCGCCGCACGTGCTCTTATAGCTTCCCGTTCATGACGTCATCCGCCGTGACGTACCGCTCAGCTATTGGACTGATTTCACATATGATTCAGAGCGTGGTCACAGAAGGCGTTCCCCTAGCGTTCTCGACGCAGCTCGAGTTCCTGAAGAGGAACTAATTCAAGCGTAAAATGCCCTAAATGCACATTCACAATATGCAGAGTGTCTCTTACCTTGATAGAAAAATGCTTGCTCTCATATAAAATAATTTCTTCAGAGATCATCAGTGTTCTGTTTGGGCTACACAGATCTACAGGCTTCAGAAGAGAAAGAAATGGACTCTTAATCAGGTTACAAGGTAAACCAATTTTAACTCATTTAACATTTACAGTATAATATTAGCTCCATGTTTGAAGAAGGCTATAGAAGAAACACAATCACTACTAACATATGCAAATCGCTGAACCTTGCAGTAACTGCTCTTTACAGAGTACTTAACCCACACAGTACCGATACCATCTCTTACCACATTATTTTGTAAAATAGTACACTGTAACTTGCAATTTCTGAAATTGTGTTTGTAGGTACATAGGTTACACCAGACTTGTTGTGTGACATTCTGTCTATCTTCAAAAACCATAAAAAATATATGGTTTGTGATTTTTTTTATAAATATGATGAATGTGGTATGGTAAATGTGTGTTTTTGTGGAAAATGTATGAAACATTTAGACAGATTTACATTAGACACTAAAATTGTCTGTTCCTATTCATAACTCTTGGTACAGCTCATGGTAATATTAAAGCTGCAGTCCGTAACTTTTTTGTGTTCAAAATTTATATAATAAGCGAGTACACCATGAATCCATTTTCCAAACCGTGTTTTTGGCTTATCCTGAATCACTACGGTACACCTATATTTATATTATATGTTTATATTCTGACTTTTTTAGACTGGTTCTGGTGGAACCGCTGCGGAGTAGCCCAGTACCTGTATGATTCGCCATAGACATAAACAGAGAGAAGTAGCTCCGGCTACAATGTTCTTCCACAAGACGCACACAGTTCTGTTTATTAACCAGAAGAGCGTCAAAAGTTATGGACTGCAGCTTTAAAGAATTTACGTTTACGAAGGACTTTTTAAAACTCTTTAAACAAGTTTAGTACTGTGTTGGGCTGCCATTTAATGTCCAATATAAAATCTAGGTCATGCAGCAAAACAAGCAAACCATTTTGTGGTTACAAGAATCTCAGAATAGATCCCTACTAGATCGGAGTAGTTAATTTTATTTAATGCTTGTATTTATTTTGAAGATATGGCAGATTTACCTGCACAAAGATGGGGAAGATAAGGATTTTGGGTGTAACTTTAACGTAGGTACCATAGTTGGCATGAGGTACGTGTGACCTCACAATGGTGCAGTTCTGGTAGTTGGCAAAGTTCTGTTGGTAGTTTCCGCTGTGCTGTGTTTTGGATTTGCTGTTGGCAGAGCGACGCAGAAAACATGTTCTGCTTGCCAGTCCAGGGGCTGACTGGGCATTAGCAGTCGGAGGGGGTGGAACAGACGCCTGAGGTGTGGGGAACATCTGGCTACCTGGTAGAAAGAAAGGTGAGATTTTTGTCAGATAACAGATACATGAAATGTTATTTCTGTAGTTTCCTTAGTATAAAGAGACAATATGACAACCCTAGACTCTGCAAACAGGTAGCTGGTGAAAACTTTACCACAGCTCTCTGGGAACATTGGAAGATGAAAGGAATATGAAACGTATTTGTTTTTGCAACACACTTGCAACCAAGGTGTCACCAACCTCTTTTTTTACTGGGTCATGAGCCCCGGTGAAATACCACTGTGCCCTAGTATAATATTACAGTTAAATCCTTGTATGTCAGTGGAGATTACCATATAACGACCTGAGAAGCAACTTCCTGACAGCATTTTAGCAGTTATGTTGTGTGTTTTCTATCAGATGTTAATAATCAATAGATTCCAGATTCGCTAATGAATCATTTTTTGATCTAATCAGTCAAATACCTTTGCAAAAGCATCTAGAACTGTTTGTGATTCAATTCACACTCTAAATCATTTCCTGTGGTTTCTCACATCGAAATAGTAATGGGATCATTTGTAAAACAGAACCCAAAAAGGGCACTGGATAGGATGAATTTACCTAAGTGCATTTTAGGAAACTAGGAAAAGTCTTCTATTGTTTCATCAGTGATACAGCAGATCTTTATTGTGCATGCAGCCTGTGAACAAATCTACAATAAAGAGATTGCATATCCATATACTGTATGCATGTCAGTATATAAAAAGAGTATCAAAATACGGGGACACTTTTTGGAAAAGGTGCCAGTGCCCCAGTATTGATTAAAGCCCAGAAACTCTCTTGAAATAAAGATTTAAATACACTAATGGCACAAAAATAGTTTACAGCAGCTTTCAAAGTCTTCTCAGTAAGTTCCCTTTTCAGTTTGTCACTTTTATGGTATGTCAGGAATTGTCGATTTCTTAAGCCTGTATAACACCACACCAATTCATTGACAGCTCCACCCACTATTTAAGCTTTATCTTGCTTCATCTGTAATTGCAGCACTGAGTACAGCACTCATTTTAGTGGCAGCACTCATCAAAGCTCAAAATCTTCAGGGCCATTTTTTTCAAGTTGAAGCAGGAGCCCAATCCATTCCCCTTCCAATATTCTCCATCTGAAGTAGCCTTATCTGGTGAGTCAATAAGAGCTGCACCCCACTTCGGGCTCCAAGTGTCTATGGATGTTCGCAGTCAGATGAAACACTTTTTGAAACTTCTCCCCGAAGGAGCAGGGAAGCTAGATAACGTACAAGTGCAAAGTCATCACACCAGTCGCATCAAGCTCGGGCTGGGGAGCTCTGTGCAGTATTTGGCACCTGGACAGGCGCTCACACTCAGTGGTACATAAATTGCCTAGAGCTGTTTGCAGTCCTCCTGGTTCTCAAGAGTTTTTATGCAGACATACAGGACTTTCATGTCCTGATCTGAATGTATTGCATGGCCGTGGTGGCATACATAAATTGCCATGGGGGAATTTGTTTGCACCAGATTCTGATTCGCTACTTTGTTGTCTGTTCAGATCGTGTTCTATTCTGGCGCATGTTCTCTTTCTTTAGGGGATGAAGGATTCATCCTTCGAAGGTTCTGAGGATTTGGGACGTATTTAGAAAACAGAGGTGACCCTGTTTACCTCCTCAGAGACAACACACTTTCTCTGGTACTCTCTAACTGTGGCTCATTTCGAAGTGGATGCTCTGGTCCACAAATGATCATGTGTTCCTTCCTATTCACTAGTGCTGTGCATCCACAGCCAGAGAGGTGGAAGCTCCATGTATGGCCCTTGAGCAAGACTCCCTAGATTTTCAGGGGCTGTCCCATGCACTCTTGGATATTATTTGGACAGCATCCCAGCCTTCTCAATGGTTAAACAATTCTGAGTGCTGAAAAGGTTTTTACTTTGTATTCTTCCTCAGAGGAGAACTTGGTGTGCTGTATTTTACAAATGTTTTTGCATCTTTTTTCAGGGCTAATTCCCTCTGTGCTCAAGGACTCGAAAGGGCCGTATTCAAGTATCGGCTCTCACTGGGAGGTTGAGGTCATCTGTGAGTCAAGTAGTAAACAATGACAAGTGGATGTGAAAGGTCATTCAACCAAGACCATGTCTTCCTCCTGTGTTTGATAGAAAGGAGTGTTTCTGGAAGGCACTGATTGCTGGATGGGCATGATCTATAGCATGGATCTGTTCTCCCACTCTTCCCAAGTTTTCCTTTTAATAAAGTTGGTCATGTGATACAGTACGGTATAGATAAAGTACGGTTTTATGTTTTGTTGTTGCAAGTGTAAAATGTGACTGTCAGTTTCATGTCTTTTAATTAAATGATACTGTACATACTGTATGCATACATTAAAGTATTTAAAGTATCAATTATAGTGTTACCACTGTCACCTGGTAGTGTTATAACTAATCTAATCAAGCTAATCAAAGCGCTCCTTGTAGTGTTGTAGACCAGTCTAAGCACTAGGAAGCCATTAGGGGACTTACTTAATGTTCTGTGCTTGTCTCCATAGATAGTGTCCAATGCCTGAAAATTTAGAAGAGTTAATAAGTGAAGACACTGAGACAAATAAAGATATACATTTAAGATATACTGTTGCATGTTCTCAATACTTTAATGAATCAAGATCAATAAACTTTGCCTTTTTCACACCATACCCATAAAAAGCATGTAAAGTAAACCGTTTTGTGCTTTTACACTGGCAGCTTTTTCATTCGTAACAGAAAATATAGTTATAAATTATAAAATGGTTGCTGGGTGTTTGTAAATGAGAATTATTATAACCTGACCGTTAACAAAAAGGCTAATTGCCAAAACATTCTTGCACCCTCGTTTTTGCTGCATATCAGGACTGGTTAAGTACACAATGTGAAAGGTATAAACCGTTAATGTGTCACGATCACCGACTGGAGTGCCCATGAGCTCCACTGGAGGGCACTCCTTACTACTCCTTTGCCATTCCGTCACAGACTACATTTCCCATAAACCTTTGCCTGGACTTATTGTTGTGTGATTACTTCCACCGCTAAAGCCACCAACACTTCCAAAATGCCCATGGACACAAAAGCCAAAAAGTGCTAGAGAAAATCTTAAGAGTTGGACAGTGGTACCCTCCATGTTCAACAAAAAAAAAAGAAACAAAACAAATAATCCAATCCACGAACCAGGGTACAATACACACAGAGGAGTCAGGAACATAATCCACATGGAGAAGGCGAAAGTGTAAACCAGAAACACACGTACAGGAACCAACGATCGACAAACCACAACTGAAGCACAGACCTTATATACACACAGACTTAACAAGCTAATGACACACAGGTGGAAGTTATCACACAACAATAAGTCCAGGCAAAGGTTTATGGTAAATGTAGTCTGTGACGGAATGGCAAAGGAGTAGTAAGAAGTGCCCTCCAGTGGAGCTCATGGGCAATCCAGCTGGTGATCGTGACATATGTGTAAACCGCAAATGATTTTGGAACTATTGTGAGATGTAGTGTTTCAACACTATTTTGTGGTTTCACTAAATAGTTGCAAATATACGTTACAAATTGATGATGTGTTTATTTATAATTTTTGCTTAAAACAAGTTTAGATCTATCCCTAATCCAAAACCATTTGCCTTATTGTCCAGTAATCCTGATGACCTTTGGTTCATTGTTTCTGTGTGACTGATTAGGAATGGAACTAAACTTTGCAGGACAGTGGCCCTCCAGGACCAGAATGGCAAACAGCTATCTATACAAACAGTAGAAAGCAAGGTAGCTTACCTGTTGTTGGAAAAATAGACTTTCCACACTCTTCACATAGCAGCATTTTACACATAACACATGGAAAATCTCTGAATCAACAATTTTTTTAACATCATATTTAGTACAGTAAGTAGCCATGGATCCCATACTGATGAATATGCTTTTGTCTAACCTGGCTTCCTCCCGGGGTAATAGGTACAGGATTTTTTGATAGTAATTTGTCCCCGTTTGATGCTTTCACCACGCGTCCCTCTAAGCGTCTGGAAGTGCTTGTCTTGTCCATACAACAGTACTGCAGTCCTCCGTTCTCCCCCCACCGGATTCCCTTCACTACCCTCCGCCTCCCAACTCCCTCCTGAGGAGCCAGTGACTACGTCCTACGGCTGGTGCGGTGGTTTGGTGGGCAGAGGCGGAAGCGGGTGGCTTCTGTCCCCCCCTTGGCTTAGCCGGGGAAACCTGGTGTCCTAGTTTAGAAGACTTGTAATAAGGATGATGGATCACCCCTTCGAATGTGGTCTGTAACGAAGGTCCCGTACGCCAGACTACCACGTGATCCACAGAGACTATTCTGAGAGAGCGAAAGATAAAAGAACAGAAGAAGAAAGGGAAGCAAACATAAAGAGGAGTTGATTCACAATTACAGAGTTTGTTTATGTGTACTGCCTTAGCTTGCAAGATTTTCCATGTCAAAGAAGGCGGAGCCACAGAACACCTTCTAATTAGTTAATCACCACGGACCAATGGTATCTTTAAGATGTTTACCAACCAGAGTGAACTTTTCCAGAAACTTTCGCTTTGGCAAACTGTTTCAAAGTCCCGAAAGGCCCCGACTCTTTAAGCAAAACAAGAACAACGGTTTGTGACTTTAATTTCCGAACCAAATCAAAACACGTTATTTGGAGTTCATTCTGTTCGAAACAGCTTGCCAAAGTGAAGTTTTCAATGAATGGTTTGCTCATGCTGGTAAACACCACTGGTCTGTGACAATTTGGTAATAAGTAGGTGTGGCTCTGGGGCTCCACCTCCTTTGACATGGAAATCTTCAGTCCATTAAGGTTGGACATTTGTGAGCAAAAACAAACACTGGAGAGCTAAATTCTAATAGAAATTTAAGTCATAATTATAATTTAAAGCAATACTTACAAAGCTATTATACTGTAAATCTACTTGCTAAAGCAATATATTGTATGAAGTGCTATATAAATAAATGTGACATGACTGGAATGCTGAATTGCAGAGCAGGTAAAAACATCCACATCAGAATCAGAATGAGCTTTATTGCCAGGTATGTTTACACATACAAGGAATTTATTTTAGTGACAGAAGCTCCACAGTGCAACAGAATGACAGTGACAAGACAGGACATAGATAATAAAAAAGAATAATATTCAAAATAGACAATGTACAAAATAGCAAAAACACAATATATAATATAGACAATTATGTATGTAAAGGTATGATATGTGCAAATTTGGAATGTAAAAATAAGTATCTGTTAAATAAATGTATAATAGTGTTGTGTGTTCCACGTTTATTGTTAAGTGTTCATGAAATGGATTGCCTGAGGGAAGAAACTGTTCCTGTGTCTGGCCGTTCTGGTGCGCAGTGCTCTGTAGCGTCGACCAGATGGCAATAGTTTAAAGAGGGAGTGTGCTGGATGTGAGCGGTCCAGAGTGATTTTGCCAGCCCTTTTGCTCACTCTGGATGAATACAGTTCTTGGAGAGTAGGGAGGGTTGTACCAGTGATTCGCTCAGCAGTCCGGACTATCCTACATAGTCTTCTGAGGTAAGATTTGGTAGCTGAGCTGAACCAGACAGTTATTGAAGTGCAGAGGACGGATTCAATGATGGCGGAGTAGAACTGTTTCAGCAGCTCCTGTGGCAGGTTGAACTTCCTCAGCTGGCAAAGGAAGTATAACCTCTGCTTGGCCTTTTTAACAATGGACTCAATGTGATTGTCCCACTTCAGGTCCTAAGAGATTGTGGTGCCCAGGAACCTGAATGACTCCACTGTTGTTACAGTGCTGTCCATGATGGTGAGTGGGGGAAGAGCAGGGGGGTTTCTCCTGAAGTCCACCATCATCTCCACTCTTCTGAGCGTGTTCAGCTCCAGATTGGTGTGACTGCACCAGACCGACAGCTATTTGACCCCCTGTCTGTAAGCAGACTTGTCTCTGTCCTGGATTAGGCTGATGACTGTAGTGTTGTCTGCAAACTTCAGAAGCATGACAGAGGGGTCTTTAGAAGTGCAGTCATTGGTGTAGAGGGAGAAGAGCAGTGGGGAGAGAACACAACCCTGGGGGGCACCAGTGCTGATCGTATAGGTGCTGGATGAGAATTTTCCTACCTTAACTAGCTGCTGCCTGTCTGTCAGGAAGCTGGTGATACACTGACAGATGGAGGTGGGTACAGAGAGCTGAGTTAGTTTGGGCAGGATGAGGTTTGGGATGATAGTGTTAAAGGACGAGCTGAAGTCCACAAACAGGATCCTCACATAAGACCCTGGGCTGTCTAGATGTTGCAGGATGTAGTGCAGTCCCATGTTGACTGTATCATCCACAGACCTGTTTACTCTGTAGGCAACTGCAGGGGGTCCAGTGATGTCCTTCAAATGAGCCAAAACCAATCTTTCAAATGATTTCATGGCCACAGACGTTAGAGCCACAGGTCTGTAGTCATTAAGTCCAGTAATTTTGGGTTTCTTTGGGACGGGGATGATGGTGGAGCGTTTGAAGCATGAAGGGATTTCGCACAGCTCCAGTGATCTGTTGAAAGATCTGTGTGAAGATGGGGGCCAGCTGGCCAACACAGGATTTCAGACAGGCTGTCACACCGTCTGGCATGTGCCTTTATTCCTTATTGTCCTTTCTGAGACCTGACGCACATCACCTTCATCACTGATCGGAGTGCTGGACGGGGGCAGAGGGGGGTTGCCGGAATTGTGAATGGTTTTTTTTCAAACCTGCAATAGAACTCATTCAGATCGTCTGCCAGTTGTTGATTTTCCACAGTGCTGGGGGATGGTGTCTTGTAATTGGTGATATCTTTCAGACCTTTGCACTCTGAAGCAGGGTCACTGAAAGATAATTGGTTCCTTAGCTTTCCAGAATAATTCCTCTTTGCCACTCTGATCTCCTTTCCCAGTGTGTATTGTGGCCCTGTTTGTCTCCCTTCCTGTGAGCATCTTCTTTGGCCTGACGGAGCTGTCTGAGTTTTGCAGTGAACCATGGTTTGTCATTGTTGTAGGTTAAATGAGTCCTGGTTGGAATGCACATGTCTTAACAGAAACTGATATATGATGTCACAGAATCTGTGAACGCTGGCCATCATCGATGGCATCGGCTTCAAAAACCACACCATCAGTGAGGCTTGATAAAAATTTCCTCGTCTGCTTCATTAGTCAATTTTTTTACAGTCCTTAATACAGGTTTAGATGATTTCAGTTTCTGCCTGTAGGTCGGTATAAGATGAACCAAACAGTGATCAGAGAGCCCCAATGCTGCTCGTGGGACAGAGTGATATGCTTTCTTTATTGTGGTGTAACAGTGATCCGGTATATTACTGTCTCTGGTGGGACATATAACATGCTGTCTGTATTTTGGCAGTTCACGGGAAAGATTTGCTTTATTAAAGTCTCCGAGAAAAAAAGGGGGAGAAGATTACGTCCCCTTTTATGGATTTTTGAAAATTACCTTTCATGCAGTGTGTAACACAGCTCTAAGTGAATGAAAACATCCTGCAAAGTTTTAAATCTGAAAGTGCACCGTGTATAAAGTTATTGTCTCTCAAAAGAAAGCTCGACTACCTGAATCACAAATTGAAATGAGTCATTTAAAATTATCCCAACGTTTTTCTGTGACGGTCAACATGAACCTTAGCAATTTGCCCGCTCCACTTGTTGGTCTTTTCACGTTGGGCCCTGAAATAAAAAAATACAAACTCTTTTTTGCCCTAGGTGCCACTTTGTGGTAAAATAGCTGTTTCCCTCCCCGGTAACGGCTGTAATCAAATAAGCGATGTGCTCACAAACGCTGCTTTATCAGGCCTTACAGGCATGATGAAATGAAAATGAGACCAATCGGACCAATCACCGCAGATTTGTGTCACGCAAAGGAGGGGTTTGGAAAAATGAATCGTTGAGCGAATCATTTGGGAGTCGTTGAGCAAATAAGGTAAAAATAAATGCATATTATAAGACAACGGAAGTGTTTTTTGACCTTGCATGCATGTCAAACCTGTTGTTGGGGACTCCCAAAACAAAAATATGAACCCTCCCCTTCATTACCATAATAGGGCCGGGTGTTGTGCTTCGCTGTCTCGGTGATCATAAATCACGAGTTTTTTCTGTAAGCCAGGCCTCACGTGTGCTTGTGGAGAATGTAAACACTTTACGGAGTGGAACGAGCCCACTCCCCGCCGTTAGTAGAGGCTTTACAGTTAATGACGACACTGTCTCGCCTTGGGACAGCACATCATTTCCAACACAGTTACATCTGTATAGTGATGGGAAACCGAGGCTTTCTGAGCCGTTTGAGGCTTTCTGAATTTTGCCGAAAAACGTTCATTCTCGAAGTTTTGAACCAGTGCGCATTAAGCAGATCTGGTGGCATACGTGTTTCTCTGCCAATCTAACAAAACATCAGGGGCGGGTCTAATTAAATGGTGTTTTAGGAACGGCTACACCTACCCCAACCTAAACCTACCCCTTACAATAAGTGCAAAAATAGTATTTTGTTGTACATGTGAGGAAAATTACGCCTAGTTAAGTTTTGCTGGATGCCATCTAGGCCTGTACCCAGAATATTGTGTTTTGAACTAGTTTTACTCTGTGCCAACATCGTGTCCATTCGTAGTCTGGTCAACGGAATTGTATCCACATATTGATCATAATCGAAAATATATAAGTGTGGTGTTAGATCATTGACGTGAGTATATATCAAAAATATTTGGGTGAGCTGTGTCGAGGTCCGAGACCCCAGCCTATATACCCTTATAAAATGCAATAGATTGTGCGACATGCAATTCCGTTTTCTGTCTGGTGTTGAGGTTATCTAACATTCGACTGAAATCCCAATAATAACACACACCCCCACCAACCCAACTCATGTAAAGTCAAGCACAAGAAGTCTGCGAAGTGCGCCTATTTTTTTTTCACACCACTGTTCCCGACCTCCAAAACTGCATGCTTTCGAGCTTCCAAACGTCATCCATCAGTGGTATTTGCCATTTTTGATACAGCATCGGCACAGTGTGTTGATACAATCGTTGCTTTGAAAAGTCTGCGTCGGAGGCATCGTTATCCATCGATCCCATCACACATCTGTACACAATCCTCCAATGATGTAAAGCATGTCCCCCCGCCGCGCAATTTACCCCGTTGATTCGCTCGCGGTCCCGCCTGACCAGCTGAAGTCCCAGCAGATGTGAATGGCTCATCCGCCAGGTTTCCCGCAACACAGAGCCGGTTTTCGTAAAACCTCCTTGTTTGTTTCGGAGATCAGAAGTTTTTAGTGTCCTTTTGTTGGGGGTAGCAGAGCGGAGAATTCCCTGAGGAGCTATGAAACGCCGTCGAAAACACGCACTGGCTTAGCTGACGACCGCTCCACCTCACACCCCCGTCTGCGCATCCTCAAGCGGCTTGATGCATGTGGCCCCGCTGCATCAAACCGCCAACTACAATGTTCATCAAACGTCCGATATAATCGAGTCCCGGTAGGAGATTTTGTGGTGTGTTCCTGCCCAGAATGTTCAGGCATTTCATCCTGTTTAAACTATCGTGTTTGAGAAAACAAAAAACAGGAAACTAACAAAAACTGTACAAACACTGGAGAGCCAAGCACTGAGGCGGCCATCTGTGGCGCCATCTTGAGTCTATTGTCACTATGATCAGATTTTCTTAACTGCTGTCATTTTTGTTGTGTGATTATTTTATAATTAAAAGGAAAGCAGCCGCAACATATTCATATATTTCTAATCAGTGCTTTCATTCATCAGTGTGGGTCATGTTGGGATGTTCGCTAACAGTATGCCGCTGCAAAGGTATTTCAAACTTCTTTTTACCCCTAAGCAAAGGATGAAAAAGAACTTGATGGCCTGAAATGAACTCCAAATGAACTTCAATTTAATTTTGTTCAAAATGACATACGTTTGTTCTCTGATTTCACTTTAAAGTTCGTGTGAACTGGAAAATGCTGCTGACTTTATTTCAGAATTGTGATGTTTCCAACTGAATTGGAATATTGAATAGAGGTCAGGGTTTTATTTTAGTGCACCTCCTCTCCATCTCTCACTCACAGCAAACTAACGGTTAAAGATATTCTGCCCAAGCCGTCAAACTAACGTCATCAGAGAAGGAAAGCCATTCCAGAGCTGAAGAAAATGTCCAGATTTTAATTAAAGTTACCAAGACAAAACTTGTTTTTTCCATTTAATTAACTTGCACGGATTGATTGTTCACCTTTGGTCCAGCAATGTGCGCTAACAACATAAATAGTGTACATTTTGATTTCATGCAGATTTAAAGGGCACCTATCATGCAAAATTCATGACCAAAACTATTTACCTTCACAGACATAACTGACTGTTTTTGTAACGTATGTGTGTTTTTAACATAAACTTGTGTGTATGTGACAGTTTAAGCACAATAAGACAAGAAAGAGAACTTAGTTTAGTACTCACATCCCGTGTGACAGCCACTTTCTGTGCTCATGCTTTCAATGTGTGCGCTCAAAAAAAACATATATCAGAAATTTAAACTGGTTTATATGACTTTAAAACGCATGATTTCAGCGCGATAGACGTGATAATCAAAACCAAACAGATGTTTTTTGGCAGAGTATCCTGAGGTAGGAGCTGTAAAGGCACAGACCTATTCTGGAAAAAGGGGTAGGCAGCAGCAGCACATTTGCATTTAAAAATTTAAAAATAGGCATTTTAAAAATTATATAATAAATTATATGTGGGGTATTTTGAGCTGAAACTTCACAGTTACATTCTGGGGACTCCTGAGACTTATATTACATCTTGTAAAAATGGGCATAATAGGTCACCTTTAAGGTATCAGTGGCCTTAAAGTGTTATAATACAAAAACATGTGAATCTGTTTTGTTTTGTTTGGTGGCCATTCATATTTACATTGATTATGAAAATTGTATATTTTGGTTTTGTCACACACCCAGTTCTAAATAGAAGTTATTAATTATTACTGTAATTAATTAATTAATTAATTATCTTTACAGTAAAGTTAATTGTTAACTACATTCTAAAATGACAACAATGATAAACATAGTAACACTCTAAAGCCCCTTTAATGTATAATGCATTATAAAAGTAGTTTTAATGCATTAATTATGCTTTATAATGCATTATCTCATGAAAAATTATTACCATAAGTATAATACAATATAATACTTATCCATTCATTGTTACACCTTTAGAAAGTATAATGCATAACAAAAACATGACAAACAAAACTTCAAATATTATAATGGATTTTAACTTTGGTTAAATTGTTTTTATCAAAAGATATAATGCATCACGTACATTATGAATATCTTTATATTGCATTATACATAAAGGATTTAAGTAAAGTGTTACCAAAAACACTTTTAAGGCATTTATTAATCATAGTTAATGTTAACTAAGAAAACATTAGTAGACGTTAACTAATGGGACCCTATTGTAAAGTTATGAGATAAAGAGATGAAATAAGGGAAAAGAAATACCTTTCCTATGTAAAGTATTTCATTCACTGTATTCACAAAAAAAGGCATTATAAACACAAAATACTCTATGCTCTGAATATAAAGAGCGTTATTTGTACCTAATAGCATGTGCAAGATCTACACACTTCCAGTGTTTGACAGGTTGACCATTTAACTGCAACACAGTGTCTGACTGCTGCAATCCGGCCTGATCCGCTGGACCACCTGAGAGAAGAAACACACACAATATAATGACAAAACAGTGAGTGTTAATCAGCTGTGACTCATATGGCCTGACAGATACTCAAACACACTCATGCACAATCTATGTGACTGCCTCAATTACACAGGTCACATTCTGACAATTTACAGTAGTGACATAACAGTGAGTGTTAATCAGCTGTGAGCCATGTGGCCTAACACACACAACACACAGTGACCCATATTTGGCCATAATGATTAATGATCCATGATCCAGAAATACCACACATGCCGAGCCTTCAGTTCAGCAGTATCCTCTGGCAAAAATGCAAGCGCACACACACCAGACACAAAGCAGTTCTTGCCTGGATCGACTGCTTGTATACGAACAGGCGAGTCAGAGCAGATGGTGAAGCCAAAGCCGTCCTTCCCTCGTAGAATGGTCACCTAAAACTCACACGCACAAACACTCATGAGTACGATACACAGCCACCTGCTGGAAAATATAAGACACTGTCCATCAAAGAAGCAGCAACACAATTATTTGTATATTCTTATTTGTCAGTGAAGGAATTCTACAGACAAACATTTTTACCATTTTTTAATGAGCCATATATTGTAGATTATACTGAACAACTGAATGTAGATAATTCCTTAAACAAATGTAGACAAATTATAGATAAACAAACATGGGTGCAAAACAACTTAGGATAGTATTTAATGACTGTTAAGCATGCACACTTTTTAAATTTAAGTTTCATTTCGATTTCATCTTACAAGAACAAACATCATGTGAGGTAAACTCAGAGACAGAAGAAAGCAATATCCAAATCTAGCATTTATTAAATAATAATAAGAAAGCAATATCCAAATGTAGCATTTATTAAATAATAACCAAAGTAAGGAAACTAGAAAAACCAACAGAGGAACCGAAATAAGCTGTTTTAAACTGTGTAGCCTCAGCTGATAGGGCCAGGCTTGTGGAGCTATCACACAGGACACGTTTTAATCTGCTCAAAATATTATAATGATTTTATGTATATTTGAGTTTTAATAGGTTTTCATGTTGTCTTAGCCATTTTATTCCTCTTAACCGTTTTAATGTGTGTATGTCTTTAAGTGACTCTTTAAATGACAGGAAATAGGAAATGCACGGTATGCTTCTGAAGGAGGCGAGTCGTCATGGCAAGCCAGCCCCGCCGGGGGGGTGTAGTTAGGGCAAACATGCGGGGGGGGGTGATGTCGACGGCCTTTCTGGACTGTGGAATTTTATTCTGACTTACCTTTCCAGATACAAGCACTTGAAACATCACTTGGATTGTATATACACTGTTGGACACTTTTGGGACATTCACTTTGGGACTAGCAACATGCTGGATTGCTTATGAACTGTTTTATCTTTTGGTGCAAACGGACTCCGGAAAATGAAAATGTTTTTAACAGCCTAATTATTATAGTTTTATTGAGTTGTTTTAAGTTCCCTGTGAATATTGTAAATACACTTTATTTATATATTCTATGTCTGTTGTTCGTCTCATCTTTTTAAACACTCCATGCTCACACAGTATAATCTGACCCCATTTTAACAATTGCAACATCTTCTGATAAGGCAGAACGTTATGCATATACTAACAGGGGTAACAGATTAACAAGAAACTTAAGGGGAAACTTAAGTCCACAACACAAGATCACAAAGACATTACATCAAGATAAACTCTCTCAATGCATTCACAAATATAAAAAATAAATTACAACTTATCAAAGTGAAATAACTTGAGTCTGACACAGAGTCAGTGACAAAACCGATGTGTATGCCAGAAACTGTCCTGTTAGAGAGGCCTGCAATAGGTCAGAGTAATGAGTGGGTTTGAAAGATAGGAGTATGTTGAAAGGTTTCTCATTGGTGAAAGGAGCTTCTTGACAACCGTTGGCCAATCAATGTCTGAGCATTGAGAAACTATATTAGTGTTTCTGATCATTATTTAAGAGACGTGTGTGGTATTAAAGGGTTAGTTCACCCAAAAATTAAAATTCTGTCATTAATGACTCACCCTCATGTCGACCTTCTTTTATCTTCGGAACACAAATTAAGTTATTTTTGATGCAAATCCTGTAGAGCTCTCTGACCCGCCGTAGACAGCAATGCAACTGTAATATTCCCAGGTCCAGAAACGTAGCAAGGACATCAGTGAAATAGTCCATGTGACATGGTTCAACCGTAATTTTATGAAGCTACGAGAATACATTTTGTGCTCAAAGAAAATAACATAATTTACTCAACAATTCTTCTCCCCGAGTTACCGTCTTCCACCATTTTGGAGTGTACCCCAGAACGTAATCAGTGTTGTTTACGTTCAGCATGCGCGGGCTTTCTCTGCACTTAATCAGCGTTGTTTACGTTCAGTAGACAGTGCGTGCATGCTGAATGTAAACAACAGCTGATCACGTTCTGGGGTACTCTCCAAAATGGCAGAAGACGGTAACTCGGGGAGAAGAATTGTTGAAACTGTTAAAATAGTCACATGGCCTATTTTACTGATGTCCTACTACGTTTCTGGACCTGGGAACTTTGCAGTTGCATTGCTGTCTAAGGAGGGTCAGAGAGCTCTCAGATTTTATCAAAAATATCTTAATTTGTGTTCTGAAGATGAATGAAGGTCTTATGGGTTTGGAACTAAATGGGTTTGAGTAATTAATGACAGAATTTTTGGGTGAACTAACCCTTTAAAGGCACTTGACATGTTTCCCAGTTGCGTAACACCAAGGCAGGGTATTCATTTGGATTCAGATATTAATTTAGAGTAAATATTTATTGTTGGACATCAAATTCCACTATTCAATTGAAACCCTGCAAATAATACAAGTCAGTGAAATTGATAGATACCATTGCATGCTCGCCTCACTTATGTACTTTGGATTTTGAACATTAGGTTTCCAAAGCACCAGCACAAATGTATGCAAAGGTTAAAAGAACATAGGAGTCAATTTCTATTAAAGGTGAGCAGAAATGAGATATAAATTCTCTGCTTGCATCAAGTGTGCACCAAGATGCAAGTGTGAAAGCCCCCTTAATCCTCAACAAATGGCACCAACATTCTTTAAGAATGCAGGATTACATGCTGTCAGGACTTGGGTTCAGGTTCTTGACTTAGTTTTTCCTTCTCCATGTGGCAGCTTCACACAGCTAATTTGGCATCGGTTGCTCACTGGATCCTCACGTTTTACATCTCGCTCCTCATTATTATTTGCTCTATACCTGTTCTCGCTCCGCACATCCTCGGTGCCATCCTGTCGGTCTTGTTCCGTCCTTTCAGTCCTGAGTTGTATACTGTGTCTCTGCCCAGTTTCAATTGTGGAATCCTGCCTTCTCTTCATGGTTTGATCTTTTGCTTTGTCCTGGTATTTTATTCTGTCTTATCCTCAGATCTGGTTGCTTGAGTGGACTGTATTGATCCCTGCCTGCTACTACAATTCATCCTCGGATAATCTCCTTCTGGTTCAGAATGTCAATCTTGTTTTGACCCTCCCCTGACCCTCCCTTGTTCCTCTGCTCAGCTGGGTTGAGTTTGGTACAAAACTGTTCAGCCTCTGTCTGTTCTTGGGTCCTCTCTCTATATACAGAACCTGACACATCAATTACACAAATCTGGTTAATAAATGGCTCAGATGTCTGCAACCATACCTTTCATTTAACAAGCAGGTTTATGAACAACAAAACACTTTTTATTTTAGAACCAATAAGGTCTGTGAGGTGACTCTAGGACAATACTGTACATGGGCAAGCCAGTAAAGCAAAATAAGCAACTCCAAGTGCTTTCCCCAGTCAAGGTCAGGTGGTTCTCTTGCGATTGTCATTTTTGCTTGCATACAATAATTCAATGGACAAGTATGGTAGGAATTAGAACTTGGGAGAATCCCAAAAAAAGTGGCGTATCCCAGCAGCATTTTTTCCTGCTTTGGTGACCACAAGAACACACACACACACAAGGATGCAATTTAGTGTGTGTGTGGTGTGTGTGGTGTGTGTGTGGGTGTGTGTGTGTGTGTGAAGCTCATGGTTTTCCTTTGCCTATAGCAGTGGTTGTCAACCCGTGGCCCGTCACAAATTCAAATGCGGCCCACCATGCTGAACACAATTTAAAAAATAACTTTCAGTTTTACAATTCATTTGAGTTTTTACATTAATTTAAAAATGTACTAAACAAATATAATCTATAGTGTTTATATGTAAAATAATGTTGTTTTTCATATATTATTTTCAGACATGAGCAGACCTGTACTCATGTAATTAACGTTATGCATTTAACGAACACTTACAAGCACGCACTTTGGCATAATTCAAATTAAATAGTCATCAGCAGCCATTAGTTCTGTAAAATTGAGCATCAGAATGGACAAATTTGTTTTTAAGGGAGAAAAACGAAATGTGGAAAATGCCAACGAAGGAACACATACAAACAAGAATACAATAGTCGCAGTATCAGCAGTGAAGGAGAGTGCTGGACTTTCTGCATCAACTTTCGGTTTGCCCCGCAACTCACTTGAAGATGTTCAGGCAAAAGGAAACACCCATACTACGCAGCAATCATCCTTAATTGCAGAAATGTGGCAAAACATCTCTGGAGAGAACCTCAGATTACTAAATTCGAAAGTGCTTTCCATATTTGGATCAACACAGGCTACATTTGTGAACGCACATTTTCTGCAATGTTGCGCATCAACTCACGCTTCCGTACTCGTCTCACAGACTGCAACTTACAATCGCAACTTCACTGTGCTGTTAATCCTTTCAAGCCGAATTTCACAAAATTGGTCAGCTCCCGGCAGCAGCAGGTGTTTTATTAATGGTGAGTATAAATATTTATTTCAATGAATGTAATCGATTATATCATAATATTTAGGCTATAATATTATAAATCTGGTTGGTTTGTATTAGTGACGTAATATGTAAATGATATGCGTGCAGCCCGTGAGACTTACATTTGGACCATAGTGCAGCCCAGTGGAAGAAAAGGTTGAGAACGTACTCGGTTACTAACGTAACCTCGGTTCCCTGAGATACGGGAATGAGTACTGCATCTTGCTAGACGCATATGGGAAAATCCTTTTTTCTCCTGAACTGAGAATTCACGCAGTGAAACTGCACGGCCATTGGTTCGGGCAGTGTATTAAAAACGAACCAATGGCTAGGCAGCGGAGCTGCACGTGCCTATGGCGATGAAGCCCGCCAAAGCCCGTCAGAATGGGCGGGGCATCTGGCTATACAAACGGCCATTCGCCACAGGATTCACAGGTTACTTCAACTGAAGTGACGACTGAGACGTGCAACTATATAGCACGGCTAGCAATGCAGTACTCGTTCCCGTATCTCAGGGAACAGAGGTTACGTTAGTAACCAAGTACGTTCCCTTTCGATACTATGCTTGTATTGCGTCTTGCTAGACGCATATGGGAAAAACACCGTACAATCACGCCGTGCTAATGTAGTGGAACGACTAGAAGTATCAAACTTCCATAAGCAACCAATGCCCATAGAGAAGTTAACAACAACCCAAGGCTAAGATGGGCTGAGCATCCTGAGGTCACAACTGGTCTGGTTAATCATTCCAGAGTACTCCTGTAACTTCGACACCCAGGGGTCGAGAGCTAACAGGTGAACTAATGCCAGAGAGTTTGAACGTGATATGGCCAAGGGCTCTCTGCCAGATAGGTGTATGCAAGAACAGGTTAAGCAGAAAGGACATGGGCCTGTAAGGCCGGGACATCCAGATTATAAAACCTGGTAATGTGGACGGCGAGGCCCAGCCGGCCGCCTCAAAAATATCCGCAATGGACACACCACTGGACCATGCCCAAGACAAGGCGATACCTTCTAGTCGAGTGGGCCCGTACTCCAATGGGGCATTGAAGGCCCAAGCAAGAGTAGGCTAGTGAGATGGAGTCTACTATCCATCTAGAGAGTCTTTGCTTCGTGACCGGAAGCCCTTTGGTGCGGTTACTGAAGCTGACAAAGAGTTGTTCCGACCGCCTATAGGGGGCGGAATGCTCAATATAGATTCTCAGAGCTCTGACAGGGCAGAGCAGAGATAGCTCTCTGTCTTCTTCAGAGGGAGGAAGCGCGGAGAGCATAATGACCTGTGCTCTGAACGGAGTGGAGAG
The DNA here is from genome assembly GCA_018155175.1 of Sinocyclocheilus anophthalmus. Lineage (NCBI taxonomy): Eukaryota > Metazoa > Chordata > Actinopteri > Cypriniformes > Cyprinidae > Sinocyclocheilus > Sinocyclocheilus anophthalmus. Next base: position 215,037 of record JADLZN010003829.1, read on the forward strand.
CACCTTAGGTACGTAACCGTGCCTTGGTTTCAGGACGACTTTAGTGTCGTTAGGCCCAAATTCCAGGCAGGCAAGGCTAATAGAGAGCACCTGCAGGTCCCCTATTAGCTTTACTGATGCTAGTGCTAGAAGCAGAGCAGTCTTCAGCGATAGCGAACTAATGGGGCAGACTGTAGCGGCTTGAAAGCGGGGCCCTCAGCACAGTGGGCAGGTCCCATGAAGGGAAGGTAGGGGGACGAGGCGGATTCAGCCTCCTGGCACCCCTTAGGAAGCGGATGACCGCGCTGTTTCTGCCCACCGATTGGCCCTCAATAGGGGCATGAGAGGCCGCTATAGCCGCCACATAGACTTTGAGCGTGGATGGGCAGCGTCCCTTATCCAGCAGCTCTTGCAGAAATGACAATACCTCTGTCAAATCGGAAGTATGAGGGTCTTTGCCACGGTTTAGACACCAAGCGGAGAAAAAAGACCACTTTAAGGTGTAGAGGCATCTCGTAGATGGGGCTCTAGCCTCCGAAATTGTGTTTAAGACTCGCTCTGGGAGGCTCGAAGACTCCCGTCGAACGGCCAGAGGTGCAGGGCCCATAGGTCGGGCCGAGGATGCCATATTGTCCCGTTCGCTTGAGAGAGGAGATCCTGTCTCAGCAGAACAGGCCAAGGTGCCGCTATCAACAGCTGAGTTAGCTCTGATAGCCACAGCTGGTTCATCCAAAGGGGGGCCACCAAGAGAACCCTGTGTCCCTGCTCCTTGATTCGCCTGATTACCTGTGGGATAAGGGCGATCAGGGGAAAAGCATAAAGAAGGAGGTTGGGCCAATCGTGGTCCTCCTGGACCTCCTCCTGGTCTTTGAGAAATAAATTGGGCAGTGAGAGTTGTCTTCTGAGGCGAAGAGGTCCACCTCGGCCTCGCCGAAGATCTCCCAGATCCTCTGAACCGTCTGCGGATGGAGCGTCCACTCCCCTGCTCTTTGATAGCATGTCAGCTCCTTGGTTCAATTTGCCTGGTATATGCGCTGCTCTCAGCGAGTGCAGGTTGAGTTGAGCCCATTCCAGGAAGCGCTCTACCAGAGTGAAGAGACACTTCGAGGAGAGGCCTCCCTGGCAATTCATGTAGGACACCACAGACATGTTGTCCGATCGGATTAGCACATGGTGTCCTTTTAGGACTGGCAGGAAGAACTGACAGGCTCGACATACTGCTAGCATCTCCAGGCAGTTAATGTGGAAGCCTTTTTCCGCCTTTGACCAGTGGCCGAAAGTCGGTATGTCCTTACACAGCGCCCCCCAACCTGAGTTGGAGGCGTCTCTCGTGACAGCTGTCCTTCTGCAAACCATCCCCATGGCCACGCCTTGTTCCATCCAGCGGGAGTTCTACCAGGGGGCCAGGGCTGTTACACAGGCCTGACTCGCCCTGATCTGCAGGCATCCGTGACGCCACGCATGGGATGGAACCCGTGGTTTCAACCAGCGCTGAAGGGGGTGCATACGAAGCAGACCCAACTGTAGCACTGGCGATGCTGCCACCATGAGGCCCAGCATCCTCTGAAACGCTTTGAGAGGGCGAGTGGAACCAATCTCGAAGGAGGTCGCCAGCCTCCGTATGGTCGAAAATTGTTCCCAGGAATGATATTCGCTGGCTGGGGAACAACATGCTCTTGGCAAAATCGACCCTGAGTCCCAGGCACTCCAGGTGGCTGAGGAGGAGGGTCCTGTGGGATATTAATTTTGCCTCCGACTGGGCCAGAACAAGCCAGTCGTCGAGGTAATTGAGAATGCAGATTCCCATCTGGCTCAGAGGGGAGAGAGCCGCGTCCATGCACGTCGTAAAAGTGCGGGGGGGCAGGGACAGCCCGAAGGGAAGGACCGTGTATTGATAAGCCAGATAAGGGGGGCTATCTGGATGTGAAAGTATGCATCCTTCAGGTCCAGAGAAAAGAACCAGTCCCCTGAGCGAATTTGCACAAGGATCTGTTCCAGTTTAATTATCCTGAACAACCTTTTCATGAGGGTGTGATTCAGGTGTCTGAGATCGAGGATGGGCTGGAGGCCACCATCTTTTTTGTGGACGAGGAAGTAACGGCTGTAGAAGCCGGACTCACTCTGAGCAGGCAGAACCATCTCTACAGCTCCTTTTGCCAGAGATTGCTGAAAGCGCCGGGGGGGGTCTTCGAGTGAATTGGAGTGAATATCCTCGCTTTATTATCCCCATAACCCATCTCGACACTCCGGGGATGGCCTGCCAGGGTTTGGCCATTCGAGAGCATCCCCACGTCTGCTGCGCCTTAGAGGACTGAACGGCGGGGGCGGCATGTGCTGGCTTCGCGGGCTGCTGAGTCGGCGCAGACTTAGGGCGAGCAGAGGCAGCAGCGGAGATTTCTGTGCCTCCGTGAAGCGCTCGGCGAATCCTTCGACCACCAGGCCGAAGAGACCTTTGGGAGAGAACGGAGCATCTAGGAAGGGGATCTTATCCGCGTCCTTGATCTCTGTTAGCGTCAGCCACAAATGGCGCTCGAGCACCACAAGGCTGGCCATCGATCTCCCGATCGCCTGAGCGGTGGTCTTGGTGGCACGCAGAGCTAGGTCGGTTGCGCTCCTCAGCTCCCTGAGGGTCGCAGGGTCCAGGCCAGACTCATCGGAGGATGCGAGGATCTTGGGCTGAAAGACCTGGAGGACCACCATTGAATGAAGTTCCGAAGCCGCCTGTCCAGCTGAAGTGTAGGCATGTCCAGCGAGAGCTGAAGTGGTCCTACACGGCTTGGACGGGTGAGAGGCCTTTGCTCTCCAGCCAATGGCGGTGGGCGGGCAGAGGTGCGTGGCCACTGACTCATCTAGGGGAGGTGGCTTATCGTACCCTTTTTCTTCAGCGCCGTCGATGGAAGTGAGGGCGGACGAAGAAGCAGTACGGAGGCAGGCGGAATAGGGAGCGCGCTACGATCTGGTGAGCTCGTCATGGACCTCCAGAAAAACGGAGAGGAACGCTGATGAGGGGCCTGGTGGTGCCCCAGCAGGAACCATTCATCCAGACAGCTGCAGGAGGGCTACTGTGGAGGAGATCACTCTAAATCCAGCTCTTCAACCGCTTTGGAGAGGATACGGAGAAGCTCGGCATCCATCCTGTCTTTGGTGGCGCTGGGCGCAGACGATGGCGAGGAGGTGGGGTCATTCACAGAGCCCAACAGCTCCTCTGCATCCGATGCTGCCAATGACATGCTGTCATCAAGCAGCTCATCCTCACTTCCCTCAAAAGAGATCAGGTCGCTCGCACCAGCAGAGGGACGCTGATCAGACTGGGAGAAAAGGACGGTAGAATACTCTCTCTGGGGCGAGAATGAGACACGCGGGATCTAGGCCGACGTGGGCTCGCTCGCAGCTGGTCGCTCAATCCCTCTGCCCCGCTGTTTTTTCCTCACAGGTCCCTGGGAGGAAGAAAACAGGAGGGCGCAAGGGGCAGAGTCGCTCTCTGAAAAGAAAGCGATCCGTGAGCGGAGAGAGGCGAGACTGAAGCTCTCGCAGTGGGAACAAATAGCTCACGTGAGCGCAGCTTCCGCATGGGATTTCCCCAAGCAGGAAACGCACTCCGTGTGGCCGTCATCGGCATGCAGGGGAGACCCGCATGAAACGCAGTAACGGCGTGGCATTTGCAACAACGCCAAGCTCTTTTAGTAGCTCTTTCAGTATCGCCGGATGGCGTCAGGGGAAACGGACCGGAACTGCTGTGTCGCTGAAGCGGCGGAGAAGCAGGTCAGCCATGCTGAGAGGTCACGATTCCAGCTGCGAAGGCACGTCAACGGCGAGCGGCTTCGGATCAGCGTAGAGACGTAGAGTCGTCACTGAAGGAGAATAAATCGGAGAATCCTGTGGCGAACGCCCGCTTGTATAGCCAGATGCCCCGCCCATTCTGGCGGGCTTTGGCAGGCTTCGTCGCCACAGGCTCATGCAGCTCCGCTGCCTAGCCATTGGTTCATTTTTAATACACTGCATGAACCAATGGCCGTGCAGTTTCACTGCGTTAATAAAAAAGGCTTCAGTTCAGTAGAAAAAAGGCTTTTCCCATATGCGTCTAGCAAGACGCAGTACTAGTGTAGTATTGAAAGGAAACCACTGGCCTATAGGTATCAGGGCCCATTCTACAAGGAATGTGGCCTCATCTTGGGCCTTGGCCAGAGGTGTTTTTTGGTGGAAATTTGTATGGTGACAAGCAGAGCTTCTACAAATCATCAGATTTTAGAATTTGAATCACAAACTTGCCCGCTTCTAAGGCTTAGTCATGCATATGCTAATAGAAGAATTAGCATTAGAGAATGATAAAGAGCGCAATTAGTGGCCATACAGGAATCCTTCAGGAAGCTGTGGTGTGAGAATTTTATAGTGAGCAGATCCACCACGTCTGCAGAGTGTGTTTAAGCCTCTGTGTGCAATGGCTGATCTTTACATGAAATGAAGGGATTACAGCAGAGATCTGGATTAAACAGAAAGACACTACAACTGTGAGAGAAAAGAGAGAGAGGGAAGGAAGGGGGTAGAAGGGGGAAGAGGATATGCATAGAATGAGAGTAAAGAGGAGAAAATGACAGGGCATGAGAGAATTAAATAGATGTTGTCACCAACATGCTCTAGCAGTTGACCAGAAAACTTGTTCCTTATGCTTTTCATTTAGGCTACTTCTCTTCATCAGATGATGCATGTTCTCCGTGTTATTATGCTCAGTTAACATCTGAAAAGAAAACATTTATTTTTTATTTTATCTGCTATCATCTAGAGCAGTGCTTCCCAAACCTGTCCTGTAGGCCCCCACCACTGCTCATTTAGCACTGCAGAAACTGACACACCCAATTTAGGTCTTGCAGTCTCTACCAATGAGTTAAGTTGAATCAGGTGTGTTAGTTTACACAACACAGGTTTCAACTAAAAACAATAACCTTTTAATGCGTTTAGTCATTAATTTACACAACAACTGTGTTTTGGGAGCCTGACAATGCAAGTTTTTGAAAATGGCACCGTTATCGTTTCCGTGTAAACAACCAATACATGAATCTTTGAAAATGGTGACATCATGTGCATGCATATTACATGCTCAGTCTATAGGAATGCATATGTGCATAGGCATTTAGTGTTTCTTTACAAACTGTACACTACTTTACACTGGAGACATTTGAAATGCATGTATACCTGGTGTAAATGATAAATGCATCTTGGCTGACCACTTGTGATCAGATCACTGAAAATGCTCTTAAATACTGTATAAACAGAGCCTGTCTTTCACTTGATGAATTCTTGAGATCATTTGTGGGCGTTAAGAAGCTGCTATCAATATGCAGGAGAGGTGGGATCTCAAGGGGTCTCAAGTGCAATGCTGTACCAGATAAGCTTATTGCTGTACCATAAGTCATTACAGTAAGCCTACAAATACTGGTTTTAATTTAGAGTCAACTGTCAGTCAAAGAACCAGAGTTTTCACAACAGTGGCACATAGCCTACTCTATTTGGTCAGAGGACTTCTTGTAGTACAACTTCTTGCAATCAAAGACTCTTGGTGCAGGTTCATAACTATACCTTAAAGCGCTGATTTAATGACATTCATACATTATTTAAGTGTGGCTTAAGTCTCCAAATACTTTTAAGAATCACTGTATGTGGATCTATCTGAAGTTGACATGTATGGAACAAGATAAGCGGCACACTTTAGTTTGGGGACCAATTCTAACGATTAACTATGACTTTTTCCCTCAATAAACTCCTAATTTGCTGCTTATTAATAATTAGTAAGGTAGTTGTTAAGTTTAGGTACTGTATAGGGCCTGATTAAGGGATCTAAAATATGATCTTGCAGAATAAGACATTAATATGTGCTTAATAAGTACTAATAAACATCCAATATGCCCATAATATTCATGCTACTTAAACAACTAGTTAATAGTGAGAATTTATCCGTAATCTAAAGTGTTACCAACATATTTTCTATGTATCTCAATAAAACCAGATATTTTCCCCATTGATCACATGGAGCACTTGATTCAGTAATCCAGAATAAATTAAATTGAGAAATAAAAAATATGCTAGAAGATTAATGCACTCTTGTTAAGTAACCATTAACGTTACAGCAGCATCAGATATTTTCCAAATGACTGCGAAGATACCAACAAAAAAAAAGAAAGAAAAAAAAAACTTTTGTTTGTTTTGAGAGTCTGCCCCCACCCTCACTCTGTGCCAACCTACTATATTTTCAGCGAATCAGATGACTTACAACCAATTAAAATGTAGATTTAAAAAAAAAACACACAGAAAGACAAAACTTCTACAACTGCAGGGCACTGTAACCCTGGCAACCCTGATGAGTTCATAGCCTATGTTTGGGCACAGTTCATTTTAAATCTCATTTTAAAGCAACAAAAAGCTGAGGAGGGCAAGGCCATAAAAAGCACATAGAACACTGCTCTCAGAGGGGCATTAAATGGGCACTGAAGTCTATTCAATCCATCACTTCACCTGTATTGTGAATTCAGAAGGTATTCTGGTAACGCTTTAGATTACAACTCGCAATATACTGCGTAAGTAAACATAATGTACAGTGTAACTTTTTTTAATTACAGTGTACCTATTCAGTACCTTCGTGTAGGTATAAGTGAACAATATGCGAGGTTTGGGGAATAAAGGAGTAATAATCTGTAAAATTACATATTATTTCTACTGTATGTATTTTGAAACTAAGGGGTAGCCTACCTATTCTAATATTACGTGGTGTGTATGACCTAAACACTAACCTTATAGGTGCAGCGATTTGCCAAAACATAAACTGTGTACTTTTTTATATAGCCGACACATTTAAAAACGCTGGTAAATTGTTTCCAATTCAAACGCTCGGTTGACTGTTGGTTTTAGGGAGCTGCTGAATTTGACCCAATTTGGGTGAGATCCTAATAGTAACTCGAACCTCGACGTTTGCTGGGTTTTATGATATGTGGAGGAGTGAATGAAAGCATGCAGCAATCACGTAGTTCAAACGGGACGTTCGTGTGTGCGACGAACTCAGTGCACTGCTGCACTTAATACAAGAGCATGTGTGGAACCGAGGAGCAACCTCATCGCGCGCGACGCGAACACTTTGAAACTGTCTGGAGTGGTTCCTTTTAAACTGGAGCAGTGAATGTGGTGAGGCGAATTTAAAACAGCTGGAATGGCGCATGAGACCGAGTCCTAAGCCGTTTTGCAGCAACACCCATGACAGGAATATGTTGTAGAAAAACAAGTACAACGACTCGAAACGAAGAGGAGAGAATTTTTTTAAACTGCCTGGAATGTGTTATTTTAAAACTGAAGGGTTTTGTCCGAGTATGTTCTCACAACATTGAGCAGCGACTGATGAGCAGTAAAACCGGGAACTGAACTAACGTTAGCCAAAATGGTGCTTGAGGACGTGGATCAAAACAGTAAAATCAAAGACGGTAAAATCCTGTCAATTCTCTATAATACACAGTTTAATCACGACTTTCAGTGTTTATTACTGTGTGTCTATTGGCGTGATGGTTTGGCCATAATAGTTTAACTTCGTCAGTGGGTGAAAAACATGAACAAATTGAACAATCTATTGTATTATTAAACAAGCGTTTCAAAAAATTGTATAATCTGTATAAGTATGGAGTTGCTTTGCAACTTTTTTTTCTGAACTGGTGTAATAAATTTGTATATTTTATTATCTGTTGCCTGTGTTGTTATGTTGTCATATTGCGTGTTATTTTAATTTAAAAACCCATTTTGGGTTAATTTAACCCAGCAGTATGCCTATAGTAAATTGCAAACAATATTTGAATTAAATAAAACAGTCCACCATGTTTACTGATACATTACCTGATATATATAATGTATGTATGTATGACCTACTGTATAAACAATCGTTTCAGAGCAGTTTGTTGTAGCCACTTACCCTGTAACTATATGGAACAATGGGGGAACAAAGCACTACTTTAATTTACAGCCCGCAAATGTTTTATTTACCCTGTAACTACATGGAACAATGGGTAACAAAGCACCACTTTAATTTACAGCTTGCAAATGTTGTATTTACCCTGTAACTACATGGAACAAGGGGGGAACAAAGCGCCACTTTAATTTACAGCCCCCAAATGTTGTATTTACCCTGTAACTACATGGAACAAGGGGGGAACAAGCACCACTTTAATTTAACAGCCCACAGATTGTTGTATTTTTTTTTAAAAATTTTTTTAAAAAAGTTTTTACCCTGTAACTACATGTGGAACAAGGGGGGAACAAAGCACCACTTTAATTTACAGCCCGCAAATGTTGTATTTACCCTGTAACTACATGGAACAAGGGGGGAACAAGCACCATTTTAATTTACAGCCCGCAATGTTGTATTTACCCTGTAACTACATGGAACAAGGGGGGAACAAAGCACCACTTTAATTTACAGCCCGCAAATGTTGTATTTACCCTGTAACTACATGGAACAAGGGGGGAACAAAGCACCACTTTAATTTACAGCCCGCAAATGTTGTATTTACCCTGTAACTACATGGAACAAGGGGGGAACAAAGCACCACTTTAATTTACAGCCCACAAATGTTGTATTTACCCTGTAACTACATGGAACAAGGGGGGAACAAAGCACCACTTTAATTTACAGCCCGCAAATGTTGTATATACCCTGTAACTACATGGAACAAGGGGAACAAAGCACCACTTTAATTTAAAGCCCGCAAATGTTGTATTTACCCTGTTTATTACGCATGGGACAGGGTTTTACCTGTACTACTGGAACAAGGTCGGAACAGTTTGAATTAAACACAGAACAAGTGTATATTTGCATGTATTTTTTTTTATTTTTGCTATAAAACACCACAGTATACATCCACTGAAATACAAATGTTGTATCATGTATTTTTTCTGCGAACAGCTGGAAAGAGGTAAGCTTGTTTTAAGCTGCATTGAACCTTGATGATATATCATGCGAGGTTATTTGGTGATAGTGGTGTTGAGAAGTTGCTGGTGTGAAGTTGCTGAAATCGACGAATAAGCTTTCATAAGGTAAGTAGACTCATGAATTATAAATCATAGCAGAAACTCATTAACTAATTTCACTAGATGTCCAGTTTTGGTGTTCAGTAATCTTCGTCATGTCCATCCTTTAATAATAGAATGTGTACCCCATGGTTAAAAAATACCTATACGCCTATAATAAAATACCAATATAAGATTGTTGTTTTGGCCATACATACCACATAATATTAGAATAGGTACCTCTCAGTTTCAAAATAATTACAGTATAATGATTTGTAACTTTACAGGTTGTTACCCCTTTATTCCCCAAACTTCGCATATTATTCCTTCATACCTACACGGAGGTACTGATTAGGTACACTATAATTACAAAAAAGTTACGCTGTAACTTCAGTTTACTTACGCAGTTCTTTGCTGGTTGTATATCTTGTTGTTACCCCCTTATTACCCAAACGTAACACATTGTTCCCTTATACCTACACGTACGTTCTTTATAGGTACACTATAATTACATAAACGTACACCCTAAATTCTGTATACTTACGTAGCTCTTTGCGGGTTGTAAAGCGTTACCGGTATTTTCTCTTCAATTAAAAATTGGGATTAGAGAAGAGGGAATGTCTCCTGTTAGCCCTGCATGAAGAAGCACTTTAAACTTTGAATACTGTCAGTAGAAAGAGTGATCAAGCACTGCTTTGTTACTCAGGGTGAACCATAGACCTTGTTGTTGAAGGGCATGGCCTGAATTTGAAAGTGATGCCAACAAAATATCAAATATCATTAATATCACTATGATTTTATTTGGATATTAAGTCTCCCAATGAGTATTTAATCTTATAAGTCACCACTAGAATGTTTATTCTTGGAAATCCAAATCAAGACTACGGTCTTATACTTATCACACCATTAAAAGTGTGGTTATACAGGATGTAAAGCAAAGAGAGCCCCTAAGGGGACATGATGGAAAGAAAAATAAATCATATTTCAGAATTAGAATCAGAATGAGTTTTATTGCCAGGTATGTTTATACATACGAGGAATTTGTTTTAGTGACAGAAGCTCCACAGTGCAACAGAATGACTCTGACAAGGACACAGATAATAAAAATAATAATATACAAATATACAATATAGACAATGTACAAAATAGCAAAAACACAATATATAATATAGACAATTATGTATGTACAGGTATGATATGTGCAAATTTGAAATGTAATAAGTATGTGTGTTAAATAATGTATAATAGTGTTGTGTGTTCCACGTTTATTGTTAAGTCTTCATGAGATGACTGTCTGAGGGAAGAAACTGTTCCTGTGCCTGGCCGTTCTGGTGCTCAGTGCTCTGTAGCGTCGACCAGATGGCAACAGTTCAAAGAGGGAGTGTGCTGAATGTGAGGGGTCCAGAGTGATTTTGCTAGCCCTTTTGCTCACTCTGGATGAGTACAGCTCTTGTAGAGAAGTGAGGGTTGTACCATTGATTCGCTCAGCAGTCCGGACTACCGTCTGTAATCTTCTGAGGTCAGATTTGGTAGCTGAGCTGAACCAGACAGTTATAGCAGTGCAGAGAACGGATTAAATGATAGCTGATTAAACTGTTTTAGCAGCTCCTGTGGCAGGTTGAACTTCCTCCGCTGGCGAAGGAAGTACAACCTCTGCTTGGCCTTTTTAACAATGGACTCAATGTGATTGTCCCATTTCAGGTCCTGAGAGATAGTGCTGCCCAATAACCTGAATGTCTCTACTGTCATTGCAGTGCTGTCCATGATGGTGAGTGGGGGTAGTGCAGGGGGTTTTCTCCTGAAGTCTACTATCATCTCCACTGTTTTGAGGGTGTTCATCTCCAGGTTGTTAAGACTGCACCAGAAAGCCAGCTCCTCAACCTCTTGTCTGTAAGCAGACTCATCACCGTCCTGAATGAGGCCGATAAGTGTGGTGTCGTCTGCAAACTTCAGGTGCTTGACAGAGGGGTCTTTAGATGTGCTGTCGTTGGTGTAGAGGGAGAAGAGCACTGGGGAGAGGACGCAACCCTGGGGGCGCCAGTGCTGATCGTACAGGTATTGGATGATAATTTTCCTAGCTTTACTAGCTGCTGACTGTCTGTCAGGAAGCTGTTGATCCAATGACAGACGGAGGTGGGCACTTAGAGTTATTTGGTCTTAGGGGTTTGGGATGATAGTGTTAACGGCCGAGCTGAAGTCCACAAACAGGATCATCACATAAGTCCCTGGTTTGTCCAGATGTTGGAGGATGTAGTGCAGTCCTATGTTGACTGTATCATCCACAGACCTGTTTGCTCTGTAGGCAAACTGCAGGGGGTCCAGTAAGGGTCCAGTGATGTCCTTCAGATAAACCAAAACCAGTCGTTCAAATGAGTTCATGGCCACAGACGTTAGAGCCACAGGTCTGTATTCATTAAGTCCTGTTATCTTGGGTTTTTTGGGATGGGGATGATGGTGGAGCATTTTGAAGCATGAAGGGACTTCGCACATCTCCAGTGATCTGTTGAAGATCTGTGTGAAGATGTGGGCCAGCTGGTCAGCACAGGTTTTCAGGCAGGCTGGTGTCACACCGTCTGGGCCTTGTGCTTTTCTTCTCTTCACCGGCCTCTCTGACCCACATCATCTTCACTGATATGAAGTGCAGGTGTGGGGGAGAGGGGGGTTGCAGGAGGTGTGAATGGTGTTTTTTCAAAACTGCAATAAAATCGTTCAGATCGTCTGCCAGTTGTTGATTCTCCACAGTGCTGGGGGATGGTGTCTTGTAGTTGGTTATGTCTTTCAGACCTTTCCACACTGATGCAGAGTCACTGGAAGAGAATTGAATCCTTATTTTTTCAGAATAATTCCTCTTGCCACTCTGATCTCCTTTTCCAGTGTGCATTTGGCCTGTTTATACAAGACATTGTCTCCCTTCCTGTGAGCATCTTCTTTGGCTTGACGGAGCTGTCTGAGTTTTGCAGTGAGCCATGGATTGTCATTGTTGTAGGTTAAATGAGTCCTGGTAGGAGTGCACATGTCTTCACAGAAACTGATATAAGAAGCTACAGTCTCTGTGAGCTCGTCCAGATCGGTGGCAGCAGCTTCAAAAATCAGTAAGATCGAAACCGGCTTGTAAATCCCGCTCTGCTTCATTAGTCTATCTTTTTACAGTCCTTAATACAGGTTTAGCTGATTTCAGTTTTTGCCTGTAGGTCGTATAACATGAACCAAACAGTGATCAGAGAGCCCCAAAGCTGCCCATGGGACAGAGCGATATGTATCCTTTATTGTGCTGTAACAATGGTCCAATATATTGCTGTCTCTGGTGGGACATGTGACGTGCTGTCTGTATTTTGGCAGTTCACGGGAAAGATTTGCTTTATTAAATTCCCTGAGAATGATTATAACAGAGTCTGGGTGTTGTTGCTCTGTGTCTTTGATCTGATCAGCGAGTTTCTGTAAAGCCAGGCTTGCATGCGCTTGCGGAGGAATGTAAACACTCACAAGAATGAACGAGTGGAACTCCCGCGGCGAATAGAACAGCTTACAGTTAATGAAGAGCACTTCTAGATCGGGACAGCACATCTTCTTTAACGCTGTTAAAGAATGCTTTTGCATTGCCCAAGAAACTTTCTCACAAAAAGCATTGAAATATAGTTTTTTTCTCATATCTAATTTTATTTCCAATACTAGTTTTGCGTTTCCTTGCAAAAGCATTTAAGTATAGTTTTTCTTCCCATCTCATTTTATTGCCATAAGCAGTTTTGCTTGCAATGTTTCACCAGGGAATGCAAAAGTTTGAGACATAATTTCAGTAATTCTAACAGGGTTATCTATATTTTATTAGAGCCCAGACTGAAAATGCAAAAAATAAATAAACTAAATAAATAAATAAAAGAGTGGCATGAATGGGTAGAAGAAAGTAACTTTTTTCTTGTTATTATATTCTTGTTCTGGTGTTAAATAAACATTAATATGTTTCCTCTGTTAAAGGAACACTCCACTGTTTTTGAAAATAGGCTCATTTTCCAACTCCCCTAGAGTTAAACAGTTGAGTTTTACCATTTTCGAATCCATTCAGCCGATCTCCGGGTCTGGCAGTAGCACTTTTAGCTGTAGCTTAGCATAGATCATTGAATCTAATTAGACCGTTAGCATCTCGCTCAAAAATGACCAAAGAGTTTCGATATTTTTAAAATTTAAAACTTGACTCTTCTGTAGTTACATCGTGTACTAAGACTGACGGTAAATAAAAAGTTGCGATTTTCTATGCCTAGGCTATAACTATACTCTATTTGCGGCGTAATATCATGGTATTTTGCTGCCGTACCATGGGTGCAGCAGGCGCAATGATATTACGCAGCGCCTGAAAATAGTCCCCAGCACAACTGTTTAACTCTAGGGGAGTTGGAAAATGAGCCTATTTTCAAAAAAAGTGGAGTGTTCCTTTAAATTAAAGTTAAATTATCCATGTGTTTTTAAATCTTCAGGCCTAACTGCATTCACTGCTGCTTCTCAAGAAAAGTCTTCAACAGTCTGCATCATGACCCTGGTTCACCCGTATGGCTGAAGCTTCAGGTCAGAGACACTCCTTCACATGTGATGAGCCAGGGCTGTCAGATCCTTTTACCTTTTCCCTTGTTGAGCAGAGTGAGCCAGGGCCAATTTAGAGAGAAAGGGCTAAAAAAAGAAGCCTCAATAAGCTTTTCAGATAAGAAAAGAAAAGGTCAGCGAGGAAGAAGCCAGCCAAACGCCTGCAGAAGAGAGGGCCTGCAGACTCCTCAACCTACTAGAGATTCTTGTTTTTAAAATTATTTGTATTTCTGAGTTTTACTAGCAAGTTTGGTAGTTAGTTAGAGAGGGGCAGAGAGAGTGAAGGTTTTGGATTAAGCCTTCTCCTCTAGCATACTGTGCTTCGGCAGGCTATTTCATGTGCGCTACCTGTTAAGTTATTGCCTGATAGGGTAGCAAGACAACAAGACAGCTGTCTAAGCTTCTGGACGTGGCCATTGGCTATTGTTTGGAGGGAAGAAGTAGCTGATCCTTGATGAAAATACATTTTCCCTGCCCATCTGCTGCACATGCAAAATTTAAACTTAGCAGACTATCTCTGCATCCAGGTTCCTCCCAAAATAGTGAAAGTAATACCATCAGAACAAAATCTCTCTAGTTCCTAATGCATATACAAAGTAAATTTCACAGTGCGACTTGCTTTCCATCCAAAGTCAACAGAGAGAACACACTCTGATATGCAGAGAGTCCATCGTCTTTTACAGTTTTGTAAATGTCAAGATAAATAAAATTTCAGGTTGAGACCAATGTGTTTTACTTCTTGTGCTCCCTCTAGATGTTTCTGAAAGGATAAACTGCATTTTGTGTATGCATGAATATTAATTGCATTATGCATTCTTAGTAACCTGCAGAGCATCATAGCTTACATGCAAGCACCTTTAAATGTGAAGAAAATTGTTTTGGTTTAGTAAACAATTATGGACATTGTACCATACCTAAGTACAGTGTTTCCACCAAGTTACAAATTGTCAAAAGAGCAAGCTGCCTGAAGCTAGAATAAAGTGTTTTCAACAAATGCAAAGAACTGTTGACCATTGACAAAGCATTAGTTCACAATGATCCTCACCTGTATTCATGAATCAAGAAAGAAGCATTGAGAATCCAATATTTTTGGGTCAGATAGTTCAATTTAAGCTGGGATCATAGACCCCTACTGATATTGTTTGGCAAGCATAAGTGTCTTGATCACATAATCTACCACTAGTCTGAGTATGGAAATGCAGATGGCTTGTCATGTACTGTATTCCTTTGCCTGCGATCACAGATCAGGAACTGAAGAAATATCAGCTAGTTTACACATTCTTCTGTATTTCCAATATAAAATAAGTTGCTATTAACCTTGACAGCCTGCCCTGGTAACAATAAAATGCCAAGAGCTGTAAAGAGTTTTTGTAAATATTGTGGAAGCTTGGCAGAATAAGTTGCCAGAGAATTTAAAAGTGTATTATTCTACAGCCCAATTTGGGTAGTAACTGTTTCTCATGTGGATGTCTCTAAAAACAAATTTACATGGCACCTCAGTGATAAAACTCATACATTTGGATGACGATTTAGTCGTAGTGTAGGAACGAGTTCTGTGATTTTATGAACCTAGGAATGCACTGCTCACGTGGTCAGTTAATAAGTTAATGCAACCTCTTATTTACAGGTAAGCATAAAACTGTTTGGTTTATATTTTTAATGTAGCCTATATAATTGTACGTAATATTTTAAAATTGCATTGCAATGTTTTGTAATGTTTACATGCCTTTTTTTTAACAGCTCCCACTCACTGTGGAGGAGCGGTTGATGAAATATAGTTCTTGTAAATACTTTCCAATATTTCAGTAACAAGTTTACATCTAAAATCCATGCAAATTACAGAGAAGCTCAACAGTTACCATACGGTGCCGTGCAGTGGTCAAAAATAATTTAAACATTGAATTTAAAATGTATCCTTGCTTGTAAACTCAGAAATGTGGATTCGGACTGCAAATAAATTACCACACAACTTTGGTGTTTGTCAAAAAACAGTAGGTAAAACGCTGGGGATTTTAATGCGGGTGGTAGGTGATAAACACTGAAATTCTGGATTCGGATGGCAAAAAAATTACTATCCGAAAAGGGCTAATGCAAGATTAATTACCAATGAAACAGCATTGTGTGTTATGGGGCACTAAATTGACAATTTCATTCAAGGTCAGAAAAGCAGTGCTGCAAGAAATTCACTCAGTCCTGTCTTTCAAAAATCTGTGGTGAAAAACGGGAAAGGTGAACCCTTTGTTTACAGCAGTTATGTAGGCCGACATGCAGGGCTTAACCACTTTTCAGAGTAAACAGCACCTGGCATTAATGATTCAATATTCAAGCACTCTCATGCACTGGATCAAATACACTTGAGGTGTCTTGTCAACAACAGAGTTTATCAGGACAACTCCAAACTGAATCATCTTACTACGACCAGGAAGGAAGAATGGTCGGATTATTCAATGCGGTTTTCACATATGTACAAAACCACAAAGATGGCTGCAAAGAAACAAATTGCTAAGGGAAATTCTTAGGCAGACCGAAGGAACGACTGTCCTGTCGCTTCATTGGAGAAAGACCTCTTGTTTCTGCTGCTCAATCATCTGGCCTTTTATCTCCCTCTAAATCAGACAAACTACACCAACAATGTATGGTCGTTTAAGCTCATTTTGGCATCATTTACTTACCCTCATATCATTCCAAGCCTGCATAAGTTGATGGTTGCCATTGAATTTCATAGTATAGGAAAAGATATTATGGAAGTCAAAGGCTACTATCAGCTGCTTGGTTACACCAGTCTTTAGTATATCTTTTCTGTGTTCAGCAGGAGAAAGAAATTCATACAGGTCTGGAAAAACATGAGGGTGAGTAAATGGTGACAGACTTTTCATTTCTGGATTAACAGTCCCCTTAAATAGAAATGAACTTAGCTAGTTTACATGCTTTTATTTGTAGCTAGGTGAATGTCACATTTCCACAGGCCTGGTGAAAAGCTAAATGTACTGTATGTTGTATAATCTGTGAGACACTACTTAGTATAGTATATATTTTGGAAACCGGAGACTAAGTGAAACACACATACATCAATATTTGGTACACAAAACATTGTAACGATTAATGGACTGTTGAATGCGACATTTTGAGCAGAACTCCAAAACTTTCCTAAAAGAGCAAGTTTCTAAACTTGAAAGCAGTCTGTAATAACATAACAAATAAAATGAGCAAATAGTACTCACCTCCCACAACCGGCTCAGCAGCGCAGTATTGCACAGTGTTTATCAATGTTTTCTAGTTGTGCTCTTACTTTATGTCTCAGCTCTGTGCAACAAGAGCGTGTATTGACTCATGTCAGGCAGCAGCACCACCTCCTCCACTGTCATTATCTCCTCTTTAAATCCTCTTTAAATCTACTCTGAGACATGTCCTAACTTAAATATATTAAACAATTAGACAGATCCAAGAACAGCTAATCTGACCCAACCACTTCCTCAAAGCTACTCCATGGCTTCAGAAAACCTATAACATACAAGTCATATGGACCTCCTTTATGTGTGCTTTGTTCTTTTGGAGCTTGAATGCCACTGGTCAGAAAGAAAGAAAGAAAGAAAGACGTACCACCGCTCTGTATATTTTGCATGTTTCCATTGTTTAACACACCTGATTCAGATAACCATCTTACATGCCATGACAGTGGGTTTCCAATTGACATGGTCCCTACACAGTGTTCTTTGCTCTCCCTGAGCAGGGGAAATCCATTCAAGTTTACTTGCTACACCACGGCCTGGCAGCTCTTGCACACACAACACAAACTTAGAGAGTGTAAGGGTGTGTGGGTGAGGGTGTGCATGAATAACCTCGGTAAATAAATTACTCACGTCTCCGCATACCATTTTTTAATTCTCTTTGAATGGAAAATATATGCCCCTTCGAACTGGAACATGGTGGGGGAGATAATGTTAGTCCACTTCGGTTCGCAGGGGGGCCACATTACCGATCGAATAGAACAAATGTCTGAAGAGATGCATACAAAATGTGCACATAGGTGGTACTCAAGGAATGGAATTGAGAACCACTCTGCTAAGCTTACCACATGCATATGGCATGTAATGTATACTTTAACATGTTTGAGATAGGCACTTGAAAATATGTGTGGACTGACAACAACAGGTATACCCTCATTGATAGATTTGTATATTTAAATAACTAAATAAATAAATGCATCAAGGCAACATGGTGCATTCAGAATTTAAAGTTCTTTTAGCTATTGTTTTCATTTTTGTCCTATGTAACACTACATTGGTTTGTTGATTTTACTTTGTTCACTAAATGCAAAATGCTTCATTCTGCCAGTAAATTCAAAGCTACTACATTTTTTTTACATAAACATTTTTTTTTTTTTTGGTAGCCTATAGTTTTAATTGACATAAAGTAAACTATGCTACTGTATCTTTGTTTCTGAAGAAGCAAAGCAAAGATATCTGGGATATAATTTACATGGTTAAACACAAAACGATTGATATACAAATCTGAAGAATGGTGGCCATCAACAAATGTAAAATAATGAGCTCTTAACATCATCACACAACAAATAACTAACAATAATGACAAAACCTTCTATTGTCACATTCAGACCATAAATCTCAACACACAACAGAAAAAAAATCTTGCAGGGGAAAGTTGTCACTCACCGTTAAGCATAGCATATTCTCAGAGTTAGTGGAGTTGGAGACAGCATCATGTTTGCTGTAGCAGCTTCTGAGGAGAAATAAACAAATGAGTCATGAGTCTTTGTCTGTCTCTCACACACACTTGCTACAGAAAACTTGAGAATCTGCGTAGGTGGAAATTTTAAGTTCCTCGCTTGAAGTTTCTCTCTTTCTGTTCTTCGTCCCCTAAATGTTCTCTCAACTTCTAACTCTATCATTAGTATAGACTCCTGCTTATTGCTGTGGATAGAGAAGCTTGCCCCATCTAACAATCTAAGCATTCAAATGGTTGCTGTTATGACTTGGTTAAAAAGGCATACACTGGGGTTAAAATAGTGGCAGAGGCACAAAGTCACTTTCCGAAAGCTTCACCGTCAAATGCTGGAATGAGCTGCCAACCGCAATCACACCAGAAACAGCTGAAGATACATCTTTTCTGCAATTACTTAACTAATCCATACTTGGAATTGTGTATACTGTAAATATTGTTGGCTTGTAAGAAAAACTGTTCTGCATTTGTAAATCGCTTTGGAAAAAAATTTAACAATTGGGATTGTTACAATTAATTATTATAAAAATTGTTATAATTAATTACAATAACAATTTTAGATTCAATATAAGATTTAAACAAAAAGGATCTTGCCTGTTCTTTGTTTTTTTCTTTGTTTTATAAAAGGCAGAGCCGTACGACACTCCTGTTCAAACAGAGGCCTCTCCAGCTCTGATTTTAGGTCCCCTGAGACACTCAGGAGACCTTCATGAAAACTGGCAGACAACTCCCCATCCTCTCTGTGCACAGAACTGAATATCGCCATCTCAACTGAGTCTCAATTCCTCTTCGGCAGGGAGAATATCTCGTCATTTTCAGCGCTTGTCAGAGAAGTAATTATACATTTCGTGCCTTTACTCCAGGCACTGATATTCACAGGTCTCGTCTTAACTTTATTCTAGGAACCAGTACCAGTATTCTAGGGGAGGGAATTTTCTGAGGTAAGCTGTGTGCCTATTGTAGACACCCTTTGGAGTATATTACTTCAAACATTGTGACTTATGGATGTTGTTTGTGTGTTTACTTATAATGTCTGTTTTAACCATTTGTTGGCTTTTAAATTAAGGTCCCGAGATACTTGGAGCAAGATCTGGTGTGATGTAATTTTGAAAAAAATCAGGCCAAAACAAAGTTCATTTGGAGTTTGTTTCGAGTTCAAAATAGAAAAGTTTGCTCAAACTGGTAAACGCCTTCAAACTACCATCGCTACATGGCAATTATGTTATTGGTAGGAATGATCTGGGGCTTTGCCTTCTATGACATGGAAATCTTCTCTGGTTCATTTCTTCTGTTCAGTCCATCAAGGTCAGACTTGAGTAAAAACATGAACACACTAGAAAGTTGTGATTATGAAGAAAGTAACACTTTTAATAGTGTAAAGCTACTTGCTTTAAAGCAATCTTTTATATGAATAAATGTAACATGATTTGACTGTGTCAAATTGCTGAGCTTCTGCAAGCATATCCACACAGGATTTCTGAACTGCTGTTTTCTCACCACTGTCATTTTTGTTGTGTGTTTATTTTGTAACTGAGAGGAAGGCGTGCAGCACATATTTATAAATTCATCTAAATGACACTTAGGCAGCCATTTGGCACGTGCTCGTTTATCAATAACCGCTCTCAGGCATTTCAAATTGTTGGTTAATTCCTAACAGGATAGATTGGACTTTAGGGTTCTCTACTAGATGCTGGGCCGTTGGGAGCCACTGGATGGGCCTAGGGAGATGACTGGGTGCCACTCCAAGGTGTATAGATATATATATGAACTATATCTATATATAATGTATATACAGACCGTTAGTTGGGTGGTGTCATTGGGTCATTTGTAGGTACTGAGGTCCTTCACTTCCTTAAAATGAAGGTGGCATAGTCAGTATTGATTGTGGTGGTCAGGTTAGCATATTTATAACAAATTCCACAATGTTTTGAACAGAAAAGGATTTGGCTAAGTCTGGGCAGTGCCATACCTGATTCCCCAAGGTGTGATGAGCTGGGAACAATTGATCTGAAATCCCCTCAAGAGATGAGTCTAATGGCTCGTTTCCACTGAGCGGTACGGTACAGTACAGTTCAGTACAGTACGATTTGGTACGGGTAACCCTGATCAGGCTTGCGTTTCCACTGCCAATAGTATCATTTTGATAGGCGTGGTGTATGCCGGAAAGTAGCGATCAGCGATGAACCGCGACAATAAGCACAACTCTGCTTCTTTTTGTTAAATGTCAGTTTTAATGAACAATAATAGCCATTATAAAAGTATAAATACAAAGTATAAGAGGCTTATATAAGAGGAAATAAAGACAAAAGCAAATAGTTCAGTCAAACCTATGCTACAAGGGCATGGCGTGTCACGGTAAAGTTCAAAATACATATATAAAGTTAAACATAACTTTGTGCTCAGCCAAAACGAGTATTACCGCGGTAATCAAGAATAGATTCATGAGACCACGAATGCCTGTTAAATATAGCCTACTCAAAACGAATTGTATCTCATGTTTACTTTAATCACTACAGAGACATCAGAGCCGCGCAGAATTCGAGAAGACTAGACGAGTTGAGGCTGCTCTTGGCGGATACATGAGCAATGAACGCCCGCTGATCGTCCTGATCGTGAGTGAGTGAGTGAACGAGCAGATGAGTAGTTTTGGTATTACAATGTCATGCTTCATGCCTATACACACTCCACATTTTATGTCATAAAATTTGCCTCAAACAATTCTTGCTACCATATTGGAGAAAAACAAGTAGCATGTTTAATTGTCAGTCGTAGGTCACTTCGAAAACTTACCGGAAATACTAGACCATCTGGGGACTTTTGGCATTTGGCTCTTTTCAACAAATTGTGCTTTGGGACAAACCTACTCTAACCTCACAAACTATTTAGGGTGGATAGTACACACATTGGGGCAGAAAGTAGTATCAAAACTGAACTCAGAGCCATCATGGGAGGTGCTCAGTGTGCTTTTCATTTAGTGTTCATTTAAGCCTGGTTTACATTATCGCAGGACCTTCCACAGGCTGCTCATGCAGCTCATTGTGCCTGAGGCATTTGTACTTCACATATTTGATATTCAGTAGAGTTGAAGCACCATGTTAGCTTTTCATTTGAAGATACAAAATCTGGGACATGCATAGCCAGTGCAGATGTGGAGTCTGAACTGCAAGAGTTCATTTTATTTACAATGCATTACAGTTACACATTACATTACTGTTTTGCATTGTTGTATTTCGAGGCTTGGTTAGAGAGATACTGCCATGCAACATCTATCCCATAACACTGACCTGTGCAAACAAAGATGAAAAATTCCTTTCAATTTCAGCATGCATTTGTTTGGTCAGATTAATGCAAAAAAAAAATGCAGACAGGCTGAACAGGCTGTCAGTTTCTGACACCTACTAGTCACAAAGAGGAATAAAAGAAGTCAAGCAGTATTTGTGTTTTCAAACAACTGTTCAATCCTTTCTATATTTTTTTTCACATTAACAGGTGGCAATCCAAATAAATAAATGTTTATCTCAACAAATTACAGTGATGAACATTTATCTTTGTGTGAATAGGCCTGAACCCTCACACAAACTGTTTAAATAAGATATTTAATTTTTGTATTTTTTTGGAAATGTTTGTTGGTTCTCACAATGTCAAACTTCAGGTTTTATTATCCTGAAGGCTATGTAGGCAAAACCACATATACTGCCTGTGCGCAACCATTATGCAATCTACCCACACTAAAAAATGCATTAAAGAGCAGCTTGGCCCACATTTGATATGAAGGGTATCAACAATTTAAAAACGCTTAGGTAACTTGAAAATTTGACAGTGAGAAATCAGAGCAAAATAGAAAATTAGTGATCCGAGGAGGGACAGATGCTTATTAATCTATTAATGATTCAGTTCTTCATGTTAATCTATTCAGGCAGTTAGAAGTCACTGACATACTGACATCAAGAGTTGATGAGTTATGTTATCTCGTCCCCAGCCACAAAGAAAATTTAGAAACAGATGCTGAATAAAATGTATAGAAGATGCAACTTGTAAATGACAGTACCATGACAAAGACAAGCTTCCACAAAAGCAAGCTTAAACCTCACCAAAACATCTTTAAGACTCATAAAGAATAGAAAGGCTGTGCTCCATCAATGACTAACGTAAAGCACTCATTAAACACACATCAAAGACAGAACAAGAGATCACTCACCTAGTCACTGCTGACACACACACTGATGTTCAGACAGATGTTGAGAGTGTGGAAATTATTCCCTCAAACTCAGTTTCAACATAAACGTGAGCAAAAATGTTATCAGACTGCAGGAGCAGGGCACTGCTGACTCTAAACTCTGAGTAAATGCCACAGCGTGTGTATGATCTCAGTGATGTGTGTGGTTTGTCCAGACCCCTCCCTTCCTCCCTCCCTCCATCCATCCTCTCTCGCTCCCCATTTAACCAATTTTAATCCTCCACTCACCCAGCAGACTCTTTGAGTCTGTGCTTAGTCCTGCCTACATCTTCTTCCAGAGGGTTTTAAAAACATCACATATCTGTATCCTGCAAGGTTATTTTAGGTTTTATTTCATTTTCTATTTGTTATTCAAAATTAAGCTAGCACATTTATTATGTATGTATTTATCATAGTAATTACAATATCTGGGTAATAACTGGTACTAACCCTGAACCTACCCCAAAATATAAGCTTAACCATGTAGTTACCTTACATTACGCAGTACTTTTTTAGTTATGTACACTTTAATTGCACACACTGTAAAATAAAGTGCAACCCAAATCACTTTAGGCTTGCATTAAGTAATTAGGCTTGCAGAATTTTTGAGTATGTTTAATACAGATATTTTTAATGTATTCGTAGCTTGACATTTACACTGTTTCAACTGTTTCCTTCTGTTCTGTGTGATCAAAAAAGTGGGACCTTTGCACAAAGACCATGGTGACCGAGCAGAGTTTTCATGTGTTATAATGAGTGATGATCCGGCACTGGCATTTGTTATTTTTAATGTTGTGCTCTTTGGCCGAAGGCAAGAGTGTGATGTTCTCTCTTGAACAGCCACATAGAGACTCACTCCAATCTACATTTTTCTGGAACGGCAACAGCTCGCTATCCATTCTTGTAAAGTCAAAAAACAGACACAAATGAATAAGCAAAATGTATCGCCACTATTGATATTCACACACATATCTGTATTTTGTTTTATTAAAATAAGGGTAACACTTTACTTGAAGGGGTGTGCATAAGGCTGACATGACACCTTCATAATCATGACATGACACATGTCATGAATATGAAGGAGGTTTTATGCATGTTTATGACAACTGTCATTAAGTGTCATTTGCTCAGTTATGTCATTTTTAATGCAAATATGACATTATTTGACCTAACCCTACCCCTACCCTTACCCCTAACCATAGCCCATAACAAAGACATCTCAAACAATGTCATCTTTGCATTAAAAATTACATAACTGAGCGAATGACACTTAATGACAGTTGTCATAAACATGCATAAAAACCCTTCATATTCATAACATGTGTCATGTCATGATTATGTAGGTGTCATGTCATGATTATGAAGGTGTCATGTCAGTCTTATGCACGCCCCTTCAAGTAAAGTGTAACCAAAATAAGTTACATGTGGGCGGAATTAGAACTGGGAAATATACAAAGTCAAAAAGCATAGATGTTACCACTAGACCATCACACCAAAATATCTATATTAAGGCCAAAAATAAAATTATTATGTGGATTTAAGTGACTTATCCACTGAGACTGATCATGGAAGATATTTTAAACACTTCAATGGGTCAGGAAGAATGAAAGCTTGAATCATTAGTGTGTAAGGATTTAATGTCAACTCCTGTTGTGTCAAAAATAGGCATTAAACATGGTCTTAAACTATCATTTAAATAATTCCTGGACATTTCTAATTCTAATTCACTAATAACCCCAAAATGTATGTATGGCTCTAAAATACGCTACAGCATTAAATCTCATGATCTGAGCTCTTTTGTGCCTCATAGATTTGATCCCATGGACAGGGACAATAATCGTCTGTAAAAGCATCTTAACAGAGCAGACAGATATCTGCAGGCGGAGGGGGAGGGACTGAGAGAGAGATAGGATGTAAATTGACAGATGTCAGGCTCAGACAGAGAAAACGGAAGATAATAGAGGAAGAGGAGAGAAGGAAGAGGCAGGAGGTCGAATGGGTAACTGCTGGAGTCTCTCTGTGATACCTCACATAATCTGCTAATTAGTAAATTAAGGCAATTAAATATTCATTCAGCCAGATGCAAGCTCCAACATTATCAGCTCAACCTACTAATTCACAGAAGAAAATATAACATTGAACATTTATCATGAACATTTATATAACAGACCTGTCAATTAGCTCCAGTGTTTAATTATTAATCTGGTTATTTTCGTTAGGTTACATTCAGCTTAGAGTTACTTAAAATCCCTGGCCGTATAAAGTTAACCATTATATTTCTGTCACATCAGTCTCATGCTAACATGAGTAATGTTTAAGTTTTACGGTTATATTTCCGAACAGCACGATGAATACAGTATATACAGAAGAGGATTATGCCAAATATTTTGCGGGCGTCGGCGACGTGTCGGCGATTCCCTCAGATCGCGTCTTTGATAATTCACACTGCATGATTGTTACTCTAAAGGGATGGCTTTGTCACAATAAGACAACATCTAGAATTTTTAATCTTCCATTCACCTAACCTGCATGTCTTTGGGCTGTGGGAGGAAACCAGAGTACCCGGCATAAACCCACACTGACACAGGGAGAACATTCAAACTCCACACAGAAAGGCCTCCCTGCCTGGGCTTGAACCAGGGGCCTTCTTGCTGTGAGACAACAGTGCTAACCACCGACCCAATGTGGGAGTCAAGGTCGTCTTGGAGGAGCTGGTGTCCAGGGCAGAGCCAGTCAGGCAAGAAGCCAGGGTGGAGCTAGTGGGGTAGAGGGCCAGAGAGGAGCCGACAGAGCAGGTGGCCAGGGTGGACTTGGCGAAGCAGGTGGTCAGGGCGCAGCCAACGAGTCTGAAAACACCCACAGTGAAGCAGAAGACCACTACAGCAGAGCAGACAGGACCGAAGATCCCCACAGTGGAGCAGAAGATCACCACAGCCGAGCAGATGGGATCAAACATCCCCAAGGCAGAGCAGAAGACCACCACAGCAGATCAGATGGGACTGAGGATCCTCATGGTGGAGCAGATGGAGTTGAAGTCCACCATGGCAGAGCAGGCAGAGCTGGAAACCACCAAGGTGGCTCAGGGAAAGCAGGTGACCATTGAGGCAGAACAGATGGAGCAGAAGGCGGTTGCCACCTCGGGAGGGTCAAGAGAAGTGTACGCAGCCCACAGACATAAGATGGCAACAGCCATCGTAGAAAGCGCAGCCAATGGTGGAAGGACCTTTGGTGCCATCGGGCATTGCATAACAGGACTACAGTTCACTGGGCTTGAGAGCAGAGTCCACTGGGATTGAGAGCACTAGATACCGCCAGACTAACCTGCCGCTTATGGCTGATTTCTCACAATTCACCTTGGCTGTACATTCTGCAAAGGTGCACATAGGAACTCTGGCGTGATGGCCATGACAGCTGGGGACTCTGGTGTGGCTGCCATGACAGGACAAGGTGCTGGTGATGACAGGACGAAAATCTGGAGTGGTGGTCATGATGGGACAAGGCTCTGGAGTGGCAGCCATGATGGGACAAGTTACTAGGGGGCTACTGGAGGAGTGCCACTTTCCTCCTCTGCGACTTCCACAGTAAATGCAAAGCCACTCAGTTGCAGTGCAAAGTCAATATAATACTCCAGCATCCAGTCAGGATGCCACAGTGGCATGCACAAACTGAGCGGCTCTGAAATATCTCTGATCTGCAAGACCTGACAAATTACATGGGAAAACACTGGGGGTTATATAGACAAGAAAACCAGGGGCTGACAAGGGACATATGTGGGTGATTAGTTGGCATGGTAACTATTGCGACAAACAAGGGTAACTATGGGAATAAACCAGGCACAAGGCAAAGAGGAACTGAACACATGAAACAAACACAGAATCAATAGTAAGCAAAACAATACAAAATAAGAGTCCTTAAAGTGCTTTTATTATGCCATTTCAAAAGTTGCCTTTTTTCATGCAGTGTGTAATCTAGGTGTATGTGAATGCAAATGATCTCCGGTCTCTTTCCCCCATGCATGCATGCTGGTGTCCTCGTGGGTCCAGGAAGGGAATGCGAAGGAGCTCCTTCACCACCAGAGATGTGAGTCGCTGGTACCATGATCCGGATTGGAGAATCATGCGTAACGCCATAGACCGGCTAGGATGCCGGGCCACTATTCACTGCAAGCACCACAGGCCTGGAAAGATGAGCTTCTGTAAGTGCTCGGGGTGCTGACAGACCGCCCGGACACACACACCTAGGCCCCCCTCCTGACTGTCCACACCACTGGGCTCTCTGTCAAGCGCACAATTCCCCAGCAGCAATTGAGCAGATAAACTATACCACGCACCTGTGTTCCATGCTATTATATGAGAAATTCGCCAGCCTGTGGCAAACCCTTTGGCGACTCAAAGACTTTTCCCTGTTTCACAGCTTTTAGTGCTTTCTATTGTATGTTTAGCCCCCCCTGACACCACCCCCGCCCCACGTGTTTGTTGTTGCTGTCATTACCTATAGACGTCGTTGCGGGATGTGGGGGGGATACGGAACTAACTTTTGACCTAAAGTAATACTATCGTTAGCCATCTTGTCGACGGTGTCAAGAGTTAAAAACAAATTAGTACTGTAAAGACCAACGCTTTTTGAATTAAACTCTTGGACAACTACTGGCCCAAAGGGCTGACGTATTCGGAGAGGGGTTGCATTTAGCCTGACAGGGCATGAGAAGAAACATGACAGACGATAGCTTAAACAACAGTGAAAAGACACACCATACAGCCAACCCAGAGGGTTTGGCGTGACGGCAACAGATCTGTTTGGTAATTGAGCAGCCAAAAACAACCAGACTTATCTATGATTCTCTCCAGCGGTATTCCTAAGATTGTTATACCTCAAAGACACGTAGTGACGGAGTAACTCAGGGGGAGTCTCGAACGCAAGTACTGGAAGGTAAGGATAGCCCACGGTAGAACGCCAGGGGGTTGCCACATGTCTAGAGAGCCACCAGTAAAGGCGCCAACTCCCCGGTCCCGCACGAATTTACTAATGTTACACTCAGCACACCAGCCTCTCTATGACACAAGATCCCAACGACCGAGGCCTAAGGACTGATCAAGGATAATGAATCTCAGGATGGCATTGCCAACATGGTACTAATACACATTTAATTGAAGGGGAGCCAGACGGCGCAAGGGGTGGCTGGAACAGCGACTGGGAACCAATTAGTAGGCAACAGTGGTTGAACCGAATCCTGACTGGATTCTTGACTAACATTCAGCGATGGCTCCTGAAAAGGAAAGAAGGCAAAAGGGCGCGCCCTGCTCGAGCCTTCCCTATCATGTAACTTTGCAGTGTTCATTTGTAGTGTGGCGGGGTGTCGTAAGGCCTGACACAGAAGCGAGAATCCCGGATTGAGAGAGGACAGGCTAGGTAAGGAAATTGATGCGCCACTAGTGGAAGTTAGTGAAATTCAACACAGATCAGCGAGCGAACCTGTAAGAGGAAATGTAGAATAAAGGGAGGACAAATTAAATGTTTAATTTAACAGTAATATTACATTTCAAACAAGGCACAGTGCTTCAACTAAAATACAATGTCCTCTTTTGGTACCCCTTTAGTGTTCTCTTGTGTGAAGACTTTTGGGGAGGCCCATCTTATTACTAGACAGATATATTATATCACATCACAGAGAATCACATCAGAAAGTGAATCCCATCATCATTAGATAGTCTTCTTGGCTTTAGAATGAAACAATAACAGTGTAGCCCATCTGGTATAATTCAAATAGATGTGAGTTACTTCATATCTGTATTGTGGAGCCTTCAATCCTCAAATGTAAAAACTTCGAAGCGAAGTAATTGGAGACAATGATAAGGGTTCGACTGTAGACGGCCAGCCAACTTATTGAAATGAGGAAGTTACAGCCTTGCACCTCAAAATTCAAGATAATAATAATAACATAAAGAAATATAGAGAACCGGAGCTGGGAATTGAAGAAGTGTATGTTAAGGATAATACACGTTTATAGATCTTATAGGTCAGAACATTTATAATTCGTAAAAAACATTTAAAGAAAGTAAGCGAAAGATTACTAGATACTTTCAATGAGAATTCTTGCTGTCAAAATGTGGCCAAATAACGGGCGCAAGGTTGTTTCATCCCACGTGACCGAACGTGAGCTGTACCACCCCCCCCCCCCCCCCCCGCCTGTGCACAGAATTCCACAGGCGAATACATTCTTGCTATATAGAAACTACTTTTTAGCGATCACAGTACAGTACGCAGTACACTAAAGAGGTACCCAATCAGAATATGCAATTTCAGCTGCAGCCAGATTGTTTTAGACTGTGCCTGAAATCACCCCTTATACCCTTACATTGTGCCCACTATTAGACCAGGACAGTCACTATTAGTGATGTTGGAAACCTATCAACATTATTGAGCGTACTGATAATCCAAAATGCACGGCAAGAACAATGTACAAATGATGGTGGCTTCTGCAAAGATGAAAGCCATCCTATGAAGGCTCGTCTATGTCATCAAACGTCGCTGAAGGCCTTCCAATCGGAAGGATCTGGAAGGCCAGTGTGGCGGGCACATACAGTTACGGATGTGGACAGAGTTCCATAGAAGTGTTGTAAGTTTTCCTGTCAGCAGGGCGCGATTTCAAGATTTTCATTTAAGGGGGATCAGCCCACAGTTGAGGGGTTATAATAATAATAATACTTAATTAAGCCTAATAAAATATATATTATTATAATATATAGATCTAGATATCTATATATATATTATATAGTATATATAATATAATAGTATACTATACGACTGATATATTAGTTTTGACAAATAAAAGAAACCAATTTTTGATAATAGGGGTCGTATCTAAACTTATTGCAAGTATTCCACTGTTATATGCATAGCTAGGTAACATATTTGGTAATGAATAAGTCACACGAGCAATTCAATGCGGCCTTTAATCGATCCTCAAGCACACCACACAACCGCTTTACTAGGGTGGAAGAAGCCACATAACGTGTCTGTTTTACAACGGACGACGAATGTGACCTCTTTTTGGGACTTAAAAAAAAATGCGCCCGGCCGGGGAAAGTTTCTAAGACGCGGCACGCCCAACCAAGGTACAGGGGGGACTACCACGGGCGACTTTTGCTTTCTATAATCGCCATTCAGTGTGTACATTTTGGTAGAAGCCTAACTGCTGGGTGATGGTTGTCTGTGTGAACCCGGCTACATTTGTGAGCGCATAGAGTGCCTGCTCACACAAAAATTGCTCACTGATGATGCATATAACTAGTTGGTAAGGCACATGCAGGGGAAGGGCCACGATATACCATGCGGAATAGTATGATCACACTAGTTGAATGAGCGGTGTGGCAGGTATGATGCCCGGGTTTAAAATCCGCAATATAGTATCTGCACCGAATGGGGGCGTGAGTTAGCAACAGTTGCGTGCGGTGGTGATTCTCGGTGGATTTAAAGTTTTAAATTCCGTCTGCCATTGTAAATACATCGATGACTGAAAAGGCTGTAGCTTGAAAAACAAACATTTTGCATTCTACCTAGAGAATAAAAACGGGGTTAAGCTGGTACTCCGATTTTGTTGACAGTTATCCGCCCCCACCCCCGAACCCCCCCCCCAATTATCGCTCCGTGATGTTTGAAAAACGCGCATAAATATGCGTTCAAGCCTTGTGTGTAGCTGTACTACACACACACAAACATATTTCTGTCTGCACTTTCGTAGTAGAGAACCCCTCGATTTCCTTAGTCAGAGGTAATGCAACACCTCTTTGCACAGACGAAGGAATAATGGTGAGCTAATGCTACCCTTGTATAGAGTTACATTTTCAAAAACTAGAAACTATGGACAACATATCGTTTTAGGAAGAGAGTGATTTCATAGCGGCTCATTTACTCGCTGAGGGAAACAGCTATGGGGTAGACTGAGGGTGAGATCGCACCAGTGAAGAAGAAGATACAGTAGATGGAGGAACAAGTATTGCTCCCAGTGATATTTGTAAACTGGCTGTATGACAACGCGAATCTGAGGCACAGAGGGGCAGACACAGATAGTATAGACAAGTCTGTGCTTATGAAGTCACCACACGTTGGTGCCATCTGTTTGATTCGCATCGGGCGACCGCGGCGAGTCCGGGGGAGTTGACAACAAGGAGGTTGCGCGGGCTGAAAGGATAGGGCGAGGGCCAGGGTGCGGTGGACGCATCGATAAGTCGCGCACCGACGTGCTCTTGCATATGAATTAGACAGGGGGAGCCGGCGCAGACCACGGCCAGTTCCGTGCACCGTGTTAGCGATATGGAGGCTAACAGCAAGAAGTTTCGGGGCCCGCTGAGAGTAGGTCATTTCGGTTTAGAGAATAGCCCACCTGAAAAAAATGGCCTAACGACGGCGCCATGTCTTTCAGAATTGTTTTTGGGACTGTGTGGGGTTTATTTCCTTTAAGAGTAGACCTTTTGCGAGTTCAGTAAAAAGCTGAGTTGTCTGGCTATTTCCAACCAATTTGGGGCTGTATTCATTTAATCGCAGCAAGCCCTTAGAGAGAACCTTCGTTGTCGGCATCACTTTGGTTCAGCTTAATTTGAGGATGCATGGGATGTATCGCTGCACAGCCCGTTCTAATCAGGGCCCACAAACTTGATACCCATGCAATTTCTGAAAATACACTGCCACGCAAAAAAAAAAGGAAGTAAGTGCACTGAGCGTCTGAATGTACCCTATGAAATTTAGACGAAAAAATCGAATTGGTTCGGAACAAGAACAGCAAGATGTGATATCTTTTTTTTTGGTGTAAATACTCAACTTAAAGTGCTAAACTTTAAATGCCAACCAGGTAAAGCCTACTGGATAGAGCCATTGTATTGCATTAATAGAAAGTAAAATAATTTAAAGATTTGTAATACAAAGTATTTTAAGTTTTATTAGTATTTTCGTGCCATAGCGGTGAGGGCGGGAACATATGCTACCCTTCCATGTATTCAGTGTCTGATCTGTCACGGTGTGTTGAAGAAGACAGGAGAGATTATAAATTCAACACGAAAGTTTATCACAAAATCACAAAAAGAGATAACTCCAAACAGGCAGGGACACATACAATTGTAAAACGCGGGACAGACAAGAGAGGTCTGAAGGTGCACATCTTAAATACACTAGACAAATGAGGATACTTAACAAGACCCAGATGGACTAATGAAGTAATAAAGGGGAAAACAGAAACTAGGTCAAAAGAACAAAACTAGGAAAAGCCAAAAAACAGTCCAAACATGGGTGCATGGTGTGTGACAAATTGACCCCCCCCCCCCCCTGCCCCCCCGCAACCCCCCCCCCCTCCAGCCTGTCGGCGCGGAAGAAGCGTGGACTCGTGCAAGAGACGAAAGTAGGGTGGAATGGTTCAATACTCACGGTTCGGTATGGATTTTCGCCTTATTTATGGTTCGGTATAACCTTGTGCTATGGTGTAGGCAAAAAGCATCCTATACTGGTCACAAAAAAAAAGTGACACACAACGGAGAGAAACAACGAAAAGGTCCAAGCACATTAACTACAAGCAAGCAGCGCCAGCACATAATAAATACAATAGTAGTAACGATAAAATAAAAAAACAGTGATTAAGGGTATGTTAGGTAGTCTAACAATAGTTTCGCTTCGAAATTTGAATAAAGGAATGAAAGGATAAGACACTAGCTATTGCATATGGGGACTGATAATTAAAGATTACATCTTTATGAGAAGTTAAGACAAAGCTGCTGTATTCGAAACAAGGGGAGCGGCCGGGTATGATTAGTTCTTTGTTGAGATGCATGTTGGAACATAATAGCTAAGAAAGGGGCTCTTACAACTTGAAGCGGAATGCCATCGATCACAGGCCGACCTTAGCTGATACAGTATCAGTCTCAGCCCGGAATATATCGCGTATAGAGGATACTACCCAAATGACATAATTTGGCGTGGAATTTGTAAATTATTCAAACCCGCAAAGTGAACATCAGAGAAAGCTTAATATGGGTGCGCGGTATTCTGAGAGTTTGCGCGCTTCGGGATGAGCACACGCACGAAATATCACTGTGCGCTGGGGCAGTCGCGGTCTTGGTCTTAATGGTTAAACTGCAAAGAAAATTGAAGGGAAGCTTAAAAACACAGAATCCAAACGGTGTGTGAGTTCATGGTGCGCACCCGTGCGCGTGCGCTATCAGCACATGGGTGATTGACCGGAATAACAGTCAATATTCAGTTGAGCTAGAAAAACCCTGTCCTCGTACAGAGAAAATGCTCCAGGGAGGATCAGCCGCCCTGCCATATGGTTCTCTTTCTCTCTAGCCACTCTTTTCTATATACAACGCTGGATTCTATCTTTAATCCCCCGTTCGGTATCATCTCGCTCTCTTGTAGTTATTGGTTTAATAGTCTTATATATGCAAGGTATGAATGTTAATGCTATTAACATTAGCTTCTGTCTTGATGTAAAGGCCCCAATAAGGAGAAATGAATGTTTGGACTACAAGGGTAAAAGGAGGTTCGTTAGTGAAACACATGAAGGACAGCGTCAAGCTTCTTCGCAAACAGGATATCTGAATAGATGTCAGTTTTTATGTCATGTTGGCCATTTATATAGAACAAGTCACAGGCCAAAGATCCTAGGGTGATGTGTGATCATATCCCTTGGTTAAGAGGAATGAAACTCCCCTGTCGATCATAAGGCCGTATATATGATCTGGTATTTCATGGAATAAATGTGAGAGGTATTGAGGATACATTTGACTGTGGTGTTTTTCTAATCGCCGGCACGTCCGTCGACACTTTTAAGGTAACCCTGAGAATTCATTCGAGAGTGGCAAGAGTGAGTACGTGCAGACGGGAGCTAATTGTTAGTCTTTATACACACTGGGGGCTCGAGTCCTTCCGGGAAAGGTTTCCTCGAAAAGACAGGTAAGAACTTTTATTTTCTTCTGTTGTAAGAGAATTAAGGTATCTCATTGAAATATGATTGTGTGCATAGTTGGCATCAATCTAGTTTTCCTCACATTTAGGTGTGGGAGAGAGTGAGCAGCTTTCCGTTGTAAAACCTATCTATTTCTAAGTAAATAGAGTAGTGGTGAAATATTTTAATTGCTCACTCTTGCCGTGAAGGTTCTGTCTCTTAAGTGATTTCATGAATAATGCAGAATTGAAAGTTTTCTTTTGGCCAAAATTATCAAAAAGTTAATATAAGACCGCGGTTTCTATTTTGTGTTTTGTTTGGCCATTAAATTGTGAAAAGTGCACTAAAATTGGCGAGACATCTTTGATCTCCGATGGGGTAGACGATCTCGAAACATATTCTTGGCGAGTTGCCAAGGGATTGGCTGTAGACAGGAATAACAAAGGTTTAATACGAACCGTATTTGAGTAATTTGGCTGGTTGGTCAGAAGGAAAAGTACAATTAGATCCGTTTCCTCGTGATGGCTCGTTCAAAGATAAAGGGCCAGATCAGGTTAAACGACTGATAAAAAATCTTTTTTTCTAATGTCCCATGTTGACTCTCCCAGCTCGGCTCCGCCCCGGTATGATACTGTTGGAAAGCCTGAAAAAGAAAAATTAACCCCTAATCGTCGGTATACCCTATCCAGACTAGTGCAAGCTGATTTATACCGATTTGTGCAGAGTTCCAGAGGCGATTTATAAAGAAATAGACCCGCGCAATGTCGGATGCTATCGTCGGGAGATTGGCTAAAGATTTGCCAGACCTTTGACGGTGGTAGCATCCATATGGGTCTGTATTGAAGGTCTTAGAGCCGGCGCTACAGTTCAAATTGATCCGTGCTGGGCGTGTCTTACTCGCTCATTTGTGACGTAAAAACTGCCGCCAGAAACACAGAGGAAGAATGATTTGCAGAGAACGAGGATTTGATGTTTTTGAGTACTAAAGGGATGCGCGCCACTCGCACGGTGCTTTATCAAAAGTGTAAACAGTTAGACGTGATCACAAGCACAAACTCTTTCGAACGTTGCAAATAGTTGATATCGGAGGCTGATGAAGATGCTGCGTGGATTTGGGCGATATCGGGAAAAGCTTAAACGAATAGTTTCAGACGAATCCTGAGGTGCGTTCTAGTGAGATGGGGCTTCGGGCCAAGCAAGATTTGTCCATGCTGCAACAGCGAACAGAAAAGCGGGGCCGAAAATCCTGTTGGCAGTTTCAATCCGATTTAAGCAGCGAGTGGAAGAAGGAACTGCCATTCCAGTTAGCATCAATCATTCTGCCGGTTGCTTTTTTTTTTTTCTTGTCAATAGAATTTTTGACAGACACAGTGCAACAGAACCAGTCGCACAATTGGTTGTAGTGAACAATCTCGAATATAAAGCTATTTCTGTTGAAGCTTTGTCTCGGAGGACTGCAGTGAGCTTCTCCACCGCGGAGGGGGCTTATTTGAAGCCCTGACTGAGGGAAACTACGCCGCAATGATGCAGCTAGTACTGGTTGTCAAGGAGCACGTCAACTCATTGCCAGCAGGGGCACGCGAAAGTCGTGTATTAATGTCGCATTGCGGGAACACTTCGTACGCCTTGTAGGAAAAAGCAGTGCGGGATAAAAAGAAGAAAAGAGAGGGGTTTCTGGCGTCAGGCCACAGCTAATGCTATCGCGCAGCAAGGCAACAAGACCAGATTAAGGAAACCGAATTACCAACAAAGTGAGCATCCCCAGTTGTTAGGGATGCCCACAGAGTTAAGAGGCCCTTTCTCGATAGAAAGATCTATTGATTTATGGACATACCCGACATAAATGTAGGTCGTTACTTTGTTTGAATTGAAAGATGGTGACAGTAAAAACACAGTATGTTTTCCTTTTGGGACACTGGTGCCTCCACGGTCATCTGTGTCCGGTAAAGTATACGGGGCTCTATTACAGGGAAAACTTAGTAAACTGTGGGAAATTGGGACGTCCGTGTACGGTGGGAAAGACAACAACTTTACGGTAACTTCTAAAGACATCCTTCTTTGTTTAAGAGCACGCTTTGTTGCAATATTAACTGATGCTCCTTTGCCTTTTATCGGTAGAAGAATGTGCTGCATAAAATTGGGCGCTCATATTACCATTTCAGATAAATTCTCTGCAACTCATGTTCCTTCTGTCTATTTTTCTGACTGTTGAGACAGACGTGCGACCACTGAGCTGAGGCTGCCAAACTGCAGTTATTTACCGGAAAAAGGGGATGTCAAAGCCGTCGTGGTGGCGAGAGCATAAGGATGATGGGGCTCATAGATGGTCAGACTCTAGCGCCGCTAACATTGTACAAGGCAACACACCAGTTTATGTAAACAACTACCCTCTCTCCAAGAAAAAACGATGGGAATTAGGCATTATTTGAAGACATAATTGCGGCAACAGGCATTCTTGATCAAGGATGCTCATCTCACCCTACAACAAACATCCGAGTCAATCGAAGTAAGAAAAGCGAGCATGGTTCCTGGCAGATGAGCACAAGGATTTCAGAAAGATATAACGACAGGAATTAAGACCACATTGGCTCCCTATTGTACCTGACTTCCTGTAGCACAGCCAAGGTTAACTGGAATCTATTCCTAGGGCTATCAGCGACCACATGCCGGCTAATTCACAGGTCTCATCGATCTGAATGCCGCTCTGCATGCATTGTCCATGTCACATGTACGAATCGCGTCTCCGGCGCCGGAGCCACTGTTCGCCCGGTCGACTTGTGACCATGCACTAAAATTTAGCCTAAGGTCCTAGACTCCACAGGGGCCGTTGAGAGATTCGCCGGGCGTGCTAGCGGCGCGCCCGTAGTGCAGGGCGCAAAAAGTAAGCAGGAGAGATGCATAAGAACTCCCTCCTGATACCAGACACCCTAGTCTGCACAACCAACCTCACCGCGGACGACTGCAGGTCCGCGTTACTGGGCCCTAGCTGGGAGAGGCGAGTTGGCGGACTGACATCCGGCATCGTCGTGCAATCCAGGTGGAAGCTGGGCATTTCAAAGCATCAAGGGTGAGGAATAAAAGCTTTCAGTGGGTTTCAGAGGAGGGTCGTGGGGGCACAGGCTCAAAACTGCTTGATACATTGCTAAGACCAGAACAGGTCTGTGGAGCGTAGGACCAAGGGTATCACAAGCAGAAAGGACAGGCGATACGCCATTCAATTGAGACATTATTGAAATCGCGTAATCGTGACAATGGCCACCGCTCTTTGGCCTACCGAACATATGACACTGTGCATTTGTAGCCGCGGGGCACGCAGGTGGGGGGAAAAAGGCAGCCACCGAAATCTTATGGTTCCCAGGCAGCGACGGCTGGTGGGCATTTATATAGTAGTGCACTCCAAGTAGCGTTTCATTTGCTAAACCTATTCGACTCAGGTGGGCTTAGTACGGTCTTCAGTACTGTCTGCGGCGCAGTGGACTGCCTCTGGAAGCGCTGTCGGGCGTATGGGGCAGTGATGCAGGAATCCAGGCTGCTTCATAGTGTGTCTACATCCACTCATAGTGCTACATATATCAGTGGAGGGAGATTATGTCAACCTTGCTGACGCCGCACTATGAGTGCCCTCACATGAGGTTCTGGTATGAAGCCAATCTGATTAGCTAGTTGATATGTTAACATTGCAACCAACTTCCGGAGTTCATGGCCCCTAACCTTATTTTGCATAAAGATTGTTAGTGCAGGGGGAATTTCAGAGACAGCTCTCCTGATAGCTAGCCAGGATCATAATTCGACGGCTTTGCGGCCAGATGGTCCGCGATTCGTGTGCCTGGTAGGAGGGGGGAAAATTTGGTATTCACCCCCCCCCGTCATGGATGAATTGCCGAATAAATCCAAATGATATGAATAATTGGCATTGTGGTGATGCGCATTGTGAATTACCTGAACGGCTGTCCCATAGCGGCCAATTCCTCGGCCAATAATTTAAGCAGGGCCCAATGTGGCGCTCAGATCTGTAGAGTGCGGGTTAAAGCCAGGAGTAGTCTTTGTCATATGGAAAAGGGATTCAGTGTAGTGCTGAATTATTGCATGTAAAGCCGATGCATTAAATGACTTGTCAGCCGATGGAATGCGCTACATTGAGTTTGCCCTATAACTGTGGGAAGAAAGGGACTTTGTAATAACATTTCAGTGAGGTTAAACAACCATATATCCCCCACGAGTGGTTGGGTCTTAACAGGAGTATAATGTCAGGACGAGTTACCTGTGCTCAAAATTGGCTGTGATAAAAGATAGGCCTGGGCATGCACTCAGTGAGAGGTCAGATTGGATGAGGGAGGTGAAGATAGATTGAGAGTCATCGAAGTAGGCTCGAAGAGTCGTGTGGCGTATAGGCAGTAATTGTTTCATAGTCCAAGAGTCCCAAGGGTTTGACAATGATACTAGATGGAGTTTGGGAATTATACATATGTATTACAGGCAATAGCTACTCACTCACAGAGCAGTGATCTGTAAGACAGCCACGGATATTGATGGCGGAGATTAAGCGGTAGGGGCTAGGGACTGGCTGGTGCCAGCCTCTATCATTGTCTGCTATGCACACACTATCATGCGTGCTAAATGTGGGTCGCAGAAGAGAAGTGAAGTGTTTCACAAAGGAGGGATTCTGAGAATGCAATCGGGAATAGTGGTATAGCAATTAAGAAAAAAATTATGGTGTTGTTAGTGTTATGATGGCTGTTGTACTGTGTGCTAAGACCAATCGACATACAAGTAGTAAACATGATTCTCTGTAAATCACACAGCGGAACAGACACATTGTCGGCATTTACCAAAGTAGGCAAGCCGTTATCAACCAGCATGTCGCGGACTGTGGTGGAAAACAAATTTGGCTTGGGATAGTGGGGACCGTTTCTACAAGTGGTGAGCTCGTCCCGGTGTGGAAAGAGGAAAATGCACAGGACTTGTAGTAGCTGAAGGTGGTAGCTTGAGTAAGGAGGTATGACTCGGGTGTGTGTTGGCGGCAGGTGACCTGAACGGTTATAGAGAAGGCGATACTCGGGTTTGTGGCTCACACGTTTGAAATCCAAGGTTACCCAGGTGTAGGACTAAAGAGCTAGATAGTAAGGACTGGCATCGCGTGGAACCTAACCCTATCATCCCCTAGGCGGCTGTTCGTATCGAATCTAATCGGCACAAGTTCTGAAATCCTCAAGACGGAAAACGAGAGGCTGGGTTCGAATGACGATAAAACAGCGAGCATGGGAGACAGGCCGAAGCATGGGTGGTGCCTCGAGTAATAACAGCGTGCCTCAGTTGACGGTGGTAGCGCAGAATAGACGAATGTCACCATTTACGATTCTGAGCAACAAGGAATGAGTGGGTTCGCCATTGAAATACTAAGGGGGGCAAGCTGGACCGAGGCCACAGCGCATCACCGGCCAAGTTCCCCACCCCGTGGGTTAAGGTTCGTGCTGGTAATCTCTCCACAGGTGATATGGAGGTGATCATCGCGGATTACGTGGTTTCCCTGGTCAAAACTTTAAATAGTATAAATGGTGATGTTTCTCTCTCTCCCTCTCCCTGCAGAGAAGCCGTCTCATTCTTTTGCTCCAGGCCAACAGTTGTTGATAAAGTGCCTGAAACCTCCAATGCTCGGAGAGCCAAAGTATCTTGGACTTGCGACTGTCATCGCTGTGACGCGGACAGGGGTGCTGACTGATTTCCAGCCACAGTGGATCCATGCAAGCAGGCTAAAGGCGGCTCCGGAGACAGGAGGGGATCTGTGATCGTATCTGGAGCGGGATCGAGTTCGAGGAGCTGAGAGAGGAGTCGAGGTGCGGAAGGGGCGGAAGGAAAAGCAAGAGTTTACAATCATCATTCCTGATATTTGTGTGGCCATGTTTATGAGACAAATTATATACCTGGTCATTCTAATAAGTTTGTTTACTTGTACTCACACTTTCATAAGTACAGGTAATGAAACGTGGCTTGGGCATGATGATACACCCCATGCCTATGCCACGAATATGTGGTGGAGATTTGCTAACTATACGGCAAAGGCCGAAGGGAAAAAGGGGTCTTGTTATGTCTGTACAAAAATGCCCCACAGTGCGGTCGGTCCTCGGGTAATTGTTAAAGCCCCACCACCGCAAGATTGGGGAATGCATTTCTTTTATTAGTGTTGCATGCTTTGAAGACTTCTGGACAATGGAGGTGCGGACCAAATGGTACAAT
This sequence comes from Sinocyclocheilus anophthalmus, assembly GCA_018155175.1. Classification (NCBI taxonomy): domain Eukaryota; kingdom Metazoa; phylum Chordata; class Actinopteri; order Cypriniformes; family Cyprinidae; genus Sinocyclocheilus; species Sinocyclocheilus anophthalmus. The sequence continues at coordinate 254,747 of JADLZN010003829.1, forward strand.
ATGGTTTATAACCCAAGTGTTTGTAAGAGTGACAATCATGAGTTAAATCCCTGACTCATTATTTTGTGTAGAAAAAATTGAAGGAGAACAGAAGTTGGGTGAAATTCCATTGAGCAAGTGTGATCGAGTTTATCAATATTGCCAGATGAAAAGTATTACATGCTGTCATTATTGTCTTTTGAATGCAGGAGAAGTTAAAATAGAGGACATGGGTTGAAATGTATCAAAGAATGATTATATTCCATATTATTATCTTTGTATGAGAATTATAAATTTAGGATTAGTGAACTCTGCAGCGAGTGTTTATGTATCCATTGTTTATTTTAAACAAAAGCAGGAAACTGTTAGAAAACACTCTCTGTCTTAAGAGAATGTTCCAGATATGCCTCACCCCCTCCTTTTTTCCCCTCTCTCTCAGCACTCTTCTCTTAGTTACAACGCATTCTCTCTGAATCGCCCCTTCGGATCCATCTCTCTCTCCTTGATATTTGTTTTAAATATGTTTACGTATATGCAAGGTAGCATGCTTACATGTATACATAGCTTCTTGCTTTTAAAGGCACAATAAAGACACGAATGTTTGGACTACAGGGTAAAGGAGCTCGTGATGAAACATAGACAGTTCAGCATTCTTCTGGGCAAACAGTCCATTCCTAAATGCCATGTGTTTTGTCATGTGGCCCATTTATATTAAACACATGTTCTTGGCCAAAAGAGATCCTATAGGGTATGTATTCATCTCCTCATGGAAGAGGATGAAACTCCCCTCGACATATGCCTACATAAGATCTGTATTTCTATGAATAAATTAAAGTATTGAGAATACACTGAATGTGTGTTTTCTTGCTTCCCGGACGTCCAGTGTCTACAACTTTAAAGTAAGATGAGAATCTTCAAGGTGGCAAAGATGAAATTACCTAGAGGGACTAATTGTGATTGCCTGTTTATGATACAACACCAGTATACGGCATTCACATTGAATAAGAGTGAATGGTTATTCGGAGACAAGAGATACCCCAGCCACAACACTGATGGAGACTGGCAGACCCACGCCACACCACTTATGGTTGGCTGAGGGTGAGCTGCGAGATGCAGGATGCAGCGGCAGAGGAGTAGATGATGACACATGAGAGAAGGTGGGAGTTGGAGGCTGGGCGGGAGTTCAGGATAATCGGGAGGTTCAGGGATGATGTGTGCTACCCACACACACGACCCCCAATACCGGAGCGCGGCAGACGGGGAAACGACCACCATGGTCATGATAGGACCAACAGTTCAGGATGGACAGACAGTTCAAAACTGACCTCCATGGTCGTAATGGGGCAGACAGATGATGATGATGAAGGTGAATAAGAGGAGGTCAGCAACAAACTCCTTTACAGATCGCCACTAAAATATTACTTTTTTAGGTCTTGTCAATCGCTATGGTGTGTTGAAGAAGAAGACTCGATAAAGATGAATAAATTCCAACACAAAGCTTAATCACAATAATCCACACAAGAGATAACCCACAAAAGGACAGGCCAGGGGAAGGAAACACACTAAACCAGGCACAAAGAGGATCGTGAAGCGGCCACTTAAATACATAGACAAATTAGTATAATTAACAAGACACAGATGAACTCAAGTAATCAAGGGGAAACAGAAACTAAGCGGTAAAATATGCAAAACCTAGAAGAAAACAAAGGTGTCCGACACAGGGTGATGGCTGTGTGACGACTCAATCAGTCGTCATCCACTCTTTTACAACGACCTATGATGTGGATGGAGTGGGGAAATACAGGTTAGGGATGTCCTTTCTGGAAAATAACTGCGTGATATATTCGTCTTCTGATGCTCTCGCTCTCTCATGCTTTTTTTGTGGGGGTTTATTTAAGCGCGACTGACTCTCTTGGTGCTATTCTTCTCAATTATCCTATTTAATAATTGAAATTCTGATGTGTATTTCTGCACTGAAATGTGCGTTATTGACAGAAAATGGAAAAACTATGCTTTTCAACCTACAAAAAAGTATTATAAATGCATGAAATTACTCACAGCTTAAGCTTTATGATTATCTTTCTGTGATCAAAATGTGTCTGTGCTTGCTGTGAGAATGTGGCAGGCGCAAGTAGCGCGGCTCAGTTGGGGGGCGGTGAAGAGCGCAAAAACCCGCAGTGTTTTTAGTGTAACTCACAGACAAGCGAAGACGCAGAGGACATCTGATTTGTAAGCCCACACATAGGTCAAACAGCTGGTGGTTATGTGAGGGCATTATGATGTCAGAATCCCGTGCCTGGGTGAGACGGGTAGCTAATTTGATCCCAGCTTGACAGAGGCAAAAAGGTAGGTCACTAGTGACAGAAAATTATCTAGATTAGTGTCATGGGATAGCTGCAAAGCTTAACTATAGTCTGCGCGAATGTCTATAAGTGGACGTTTGAAATAAATGTGTAAAACACTTGGAATACGGGATGGGCTCAAAGAAAGATTTCCAGAACTTCCATAAGTATGACGTATGAAGTATCCACACGGGGGTGGCATTCTATGATGCATTCAAAATCGTAATAAATCTTCCACGCGGTTGAGGGGGGGCGCACAAGACGCGTCCCGTGTCCTGGGGACCGCAGTCGCTGGTTATTTCTAGCTCTATATTTTAGGTCCGCTGACCTTAATTTTGAAAAACAACGTCATGTTTTGTCCCATAATTTCAAAACTGTATATTACCGCCTGGGTGATCCAGAGCGAAGTACTGGTAGACAGTGTTCTGTCAGGCGCGAGGAGAACAGCTACTCAAAGGTAACTAAGGTTTGGCGCAAACAAAATACCATAACAATCACAATTCGGTATTGATAAATATTGCAGCTAAGTGAAGGGAAGACAGATAGGCGGAATAACGACGATATCTCAGCCACTCCTGCATAGGACCGCCCCCGGATCCAGTTTTCCCGGATCACGCTGATCCTTCGCGCATTTGTTCAAAATAGACCACACCCGGTCTAAAAATGTCCATCTTGGGGCAGTACTCTGTAACAAATAGGTAAATTACAGGCGGTTAGGCCTTAGTAAGTGAAGTAAACAGCTGGGGAAAACCGATATGCAGTAATTTAAAGTCCGTAGTATATCTATAATAATTTATAATATGGCCTATTATATAATACTATAATTCGATAGCATGTGGAAAATAAAATGTCATCTTATCATGGTAGTATGTATATTCAGGAGCCCATCTGACCCACAAAGTCACTATAAATATTTTGCTGAGTAGGCAATTGAATTAAAGTACTTATGAAGTTAAATACCGAGACGCAGAAACAAATTCTATTTTGTGAATAACGTAAATGCATGCAATATTAATATTCCATAATGTAGGCTCTAAGTATGATTTCATAGTTTGCAATTAAAGCTTTATAGAACTATTAAAGTGGCTTGTAGTTGCCCATGATGAAAAGCTAGGATTCTTGGAATCAGAGAACAGAGTATAACAACCTTGTATTAAATTCGACGGATTGCCCTTTATTTGAACCAATAATTTAATGAGGAATGAATGTAGCTAATAACAAGTGTTTTCATGCCATAATATTAAAATATTCATTGAACCACTATTCGGCGCGAGTGGCCGGTGACATGAACATAGTGAATAGGCCGAGGGGTCCAATGTGCTGCTGATGTGAAGGATGGGGCAGACGAGGAGAACCAGAATGAAACAGTCAGACCCTACTTGCTCTTCAACAGGGACATCTCACACGGAGGAACGTGATCAACGCAAACTTCCAGACTACAGGGAACCTCAGATAGGCCAGACTAGGAGGCCATGGCGGAGCAGGGAGTTCGGGGAGCCATGGTGGAGCAGGCAGCTCGGGGAGCCATGGTGGAGTAGGGAACTCAGGGGGCCATGGCAGATCAGACAGTTCGGGAGGCCATGGCGGAGTAGGTAACTCAGAAGGCTATGGCTGGACGGCCTCCATGGCCTTGGCTTCGCCACTCGGCCCAGCCTCTACGGACGGACCCCTACTACCCCCCCCAAAAAAAAATCCTTGGTGAGAATATCGTCTTTAGAGGCCCTCCGTAGGCCTAACTCGGGAACAGTGGCCCTCCCTGGGCTTGACTTGGGACATGGGAGCCCTCTCTGGGCTAGACTCGGGGATATGAGCCCTCTCTGGGCTAAACTCTGGGATTGGAGCCCTCTTTGGGCTAAACTCGGAGACTGGATCCTTCTCTGGGCTAAACTCGGGGACTGGAGACTTCTCTGGGCTAAACTTGCGGACAACTTACTTCGCGCATGAAATCTCCCGCAGACCAGCAAAAGTTGAGAACGCACTATAATGCTGACGAGTCATAGCAATAGAGCGGAGACGAGAAAGCTGCGGAGAATCCGCTCGCCTGGAAGCAACCGCAACTGGTAGATTTAAAGAAAATTACTGCCGTTTGGCAAATAAATAAATAATTGTACGTACTTATTTCTAACTCTTTAAACTTTAAGTTACATTTCAAATGACAAGGGATCAACTTATAATCATGTTTATATGAATTATCCTGTGAACTTCTTCTCTCAAATGGCCTGGGTATGCAGAGCATTCGCAGCTTATATGGACGGAAAAGGACATGTATTGCACCATGTGGTGGTGGGCCGCCTGGACCAAAAAATGCCAGGGCCGATTTTTTTTGTCCCAGTCCAGCCCTGTGTGTATACATATCCTTACAAGTACAATTTTACCTGTATTATCTGTGTCCCCTTCAAAAATCGCTCTTGAGAATTTGACATTTATTTTTTTATTTTATTTTTTTTAAATGTTGATTTGAAGCATCAGTTTTTTTTTTATTATTACTACAGTCAAGCCTGAACACAGATAAAGCATTTTGTTACACAAAACATTAAAATTCTATAAAAATGTAACAAAAATGAACAGAAATGTTTTATCAGAGCTTAATCCTTCTGGGTTTGATCTGATTTCAACCTCTTATCTCAGTTTTCTGACTCATTTTGGCAATATGGTTATAGCCATACCAATTCATTTGAGGTGTAATGTGTATGTTTGTCTGTGAGTGGTTCCAAGCGTTTTTGTGTTTGAGTGAGTGTGTCTGTTTTGCACTCTTGATATTTTAGAGTGTCACCCCTTCATTGCTGTCCCACTTTGACTTGCATTGTAGTTTAATTATTGCTTTTATTTTAATAGTGCTGTGTTACGTCAACCAGTTCATTATGTGTGTGTGGTGTGTGTGTGTGTGTGTGTGTGTGTGTGTACGCATTTTTGTGACAAATGAGTACATAAATTTGTATAATGACAAAGGTTTGACATAGGTATTACAAGGAGAAGGTAATTTTTTTAGGACATTACCCCATGTCCCCACTTTCAAAACGCTTATAAATCACACAGTATGGAGTGTATTGAAAATCTGAAATAAAAAAAAGTCTCTTGTAAGGGGTAGGTTTAGGGGTATGATTGGTGTAGGGCAATAGCACATACAGATCGTACAGTATGAAAACCATTACGCCTATGGAATGTCCACCAACTGTTCACAACTGTTAAAACCTGTGTGGGTGAGTGGATGTGGTGGTTTTGATTGTGTTTTTAGAGTTGATCACCTTGCATGCTGTGTTACTTGTTTCTCATTGGTCAGATTTGTAGAGTGTCGCCCAGTACATCTTGTAAACAATGTGTGTGTTTTTTGTCGATTTCATTAATTCCTTATGGTCGGCGTATTTGGTACAGGATGAACAACAAGGGTGATATTTATACGACCACTTAGCTGTGCGAATCATGGCCCTAATTTTTTTCTATAACATTCCCAGTGCATAAAAGTCACCCAAGTTTTCGACTATTCGATGAAGCTGTGAATTTGCTTTAAAATCAAAACGTGAAACTTATCAGTCAGAAATGACCGAAGACAGCAGAAGGGTTTTTAAACGGATTATAGGGATGGATACACAACAAATGAACAAGCTGTAAGCTATCAGACAGTTATGTGTGTGCATGATCATGCGCAACACTCGTGCTTTCAGAGCTGCACACTCTCATTTAAATCTTATTCATATATCGTCGCCGATATATGATCCTATCTTATTCATCCTATTCGTATATCGTCGCCGTCTTCCACGTGTAGTTCTTCTGTGTTTTTGGGTGTTTTTTCTTCTTCTTTACCCTTTGAGGACCGACTGAAACACTTCCAGGCATATGCTCTGCCTGCCCCCGTCAGTTCCGGGAGAATTTCCGGGAGTTAATAAAGGCCTTCTGAAGTGAAGTGATGCATTTGCGAAAGGAAAAAATATCAATTTTTAAAACTTTTAAAAAACCATAGTTTTACAACCCTGTGTACCTTGCATATTCATTTTGGTAGGGAATTTCTAGAACCTAGAATTTGGAGCTTGATAGAGCTTGATCTCCATACTGTCATACTAACCAGGCACACCAATATTACATTATTAATGAGAAAATCCTTTGAAGCCTGCAAACTCTAACAAATACCAGCATAAATGATTGATTGTTTTTGAAGATAGAGGTTCCTAATTGCGTCCCAAATAATTGTGGGCACATTAGTTGGGCTACACATCTTTCTAACAGACTTTAAAAAGAGGTGTAATAGTGCTGGAAAGTGGTCTTACAAATTTAGCTAATCAGCATTTGCATTCGAAAGAAACAACATGGCATATGATAATATATCCAAATATAATATAATGTAGCTCAACTCGGAAAGATATAATTCCAGTGTAGGGTCTCTCTTAGAGAGTTATAAATCCAGTGAATTAGTAGTGATGGAACTTGCAAGCCCTGTACATGTGGAAGAATTGACAATAAAGCAGACTTGACTTGACTAAATGCCCGGATTGGGGATCAGACAATCATTTAAAAGCAACCTGAAATGGTGTACATGATTCCAGCTGTAGCCGAAAAGAAAAGATGGAGCAAATTTAATAGAAAGTATCAAGAAAGGTAATAGGGGCCCAGCGATTCTGATTTAACCTCTAAACTGAAATATGTGAATAATGAAATGGAGAAGCTAAATGAATATCAGAAGTACTGTATAACATGACATTGCATGAAACTGTACAGTCTAAAGTGAAAGTATTTGCAAACTGTTTTTATTTATTAATGCAAGTTATTTCAAACTAATGAATCCCCAATGTTTAACCTCATGGCACTAATTAACAATAATCGCATAATTCCATCTCATTAATGGTAAAGTCATTTATGATCTGGAGATAACAGAACTGGGGAGAAATTGCTAAGGTACAGAACCCATGAAGCCACAAACCCTGACTCACACTTCCCCATCATCATGTGCTGCATTCACCATTACTGCATCAAAAAAGTGGGTCACTTCCGGGATGAACTCACTTATTTTGAGACATGCATCATTCTGCCTGTCACAATATGTTAAATACACAATCTTGTTACTTTTTCTGAACTTCAAATTATGTCAAATCAAATATTATGTGGTTATTCATCTTGCAGCTGTTTGGTTTGGTTCAAGTCTTTTTTAAATGCCAGAGGAGAAAATCAATGGGAGAAATGCATCTGAAACTCAGGCTGGTAAAAGTTTACATTGTTTACAAAAGTTTACATTGCTCCACTGTTGCCTGTCAAAACACCTCGGTAAGCAGTAAGATATGAAAATTCATGCTGTATTGTGAATACAGTTCACAGGCTGAATGGCATTAAGCATGACCCAAAGCAGAGTGCCTGCGACTGTATTCAAAATGCACCACGCCTCGAGTACCTTATTGCTTTTATAAAACAGTTACCACAGGGGTTACATACAGTACATACATACATTCAGGGTTACATATATAACCCAAGATGTTCACTGACGCTGCTTGAAGGGAGCTTCAATGCAGCATCAGTTGCTGATACTATGAGGTCGTTAATACCCATATGCCATGCTAAACACTGCCTGCCTGTGTGAGAGTTCACAACGAGCATAATCCTGCTTCAATACCCAACATGACAATTGGGGAGGACGACGACATAGAGTAGCATTAAGTATCCATACTCGATCTCAGATAGATAGATTGAGTATTAACTCGTATTATAGCTAGTCTTCCTGCACATAGATAATCCTATGGCCAGGAAGGGGAATGAAATACCAATGGAGTGGGTGGTTTGGGTCATTTAGGGTTATATGTGCTTTCCAGAACATAGCTAAAGTAACACAGTCTGATAACTTAAGAGTAGGAATATCAATAATCTATACTATCCAAATAAGTTATCTTTAAAAGTTTGTTCTTATTAGCAGCTGCAAGCATATGAAAGAAACAAATGGCACCTTACATAAAAAAACTGGCTCAATAATACTTCGATACAGGAGAAGGAGATGAGGCTGAACAGACAAGTGCTTAAGTTCATAGAGAAGTCTCTGTTGACAGCACTTGTAGATACCTATAATAATATGCTAATTAAAATTGAGATTATCATCCAATGTAAGGAAAAATTATCACCACACCATGTGCTAAAATATGTTATGGAGCGTTGATAGTCCAAAAAAGAATCATTATCCCTGTTATTAAGCAGTGCAAGGATAGCTGTGTCATTCATCTTGGAGCAAATTTAAATATTTAAAATAATGGGTAGTAGTAAATTGACTATTCATTGATCATTTGTATAGAGAATATTGAGAAATTGACGTAGTACACATCCCTGGGGGGGCTCCAGTATTAAGAACAATGGTGGGTGATAATGAATTGTCCACTTTTACCACTTGCGGTCAATTAGACAGAAAGTTATAAATCCAGTGAATTAGTAGTGATGGAACTTGCAAGCCGTGTAGTTTCTTGATTACCTGATGATGCAGAATTGAGTTAAAGGCAGAACTAAAGTCAATAAAAAGATGTTTAGCTTAATTTACAGGAATGTCCAGGTGTTGAAGTAGACAGTGCAGAAGACAAGACACTGCATCATCTGTTGTATGCAAATTGAAGACAATCCAAAAATGGTGAAACATATGGAAGAATAATGTTTCGGACCATTTTCTCGAAACATTTCATTCACAAAGTTATCGAAGAAAGAGAGAATGAAGAATAAGAGTTAATTCCAGGGCACAGTTTTTCAAGACCCGGAATTCCATCTGGCCCAGGAGCCTTATTCGGTTTGCACTTAATGAACTGGAAATTGACATCCTGCTTGGTTAAGAGGGACTCATAATCCAACTCCTGAATGGGCAAGGAATCCAAAAGGCTGTCACACCCTGCTGAAAAATCAGAGGTATCAAGATGGGCATAAAAATTTGTAGTAAAGGTGGTAGGATCTGATACACAAGTAGTCTGTTAATAGATTATCCAGTAAGAATCCTGACATGATAAAAGGCCTGTTTAGTGTTCATATTTGCAAAATCCTACTCCAGATTGTTTTTATAATGCCTTTTAGCCTTAAAGATTTTGTTTTTAATGACCCGATTTAAAATTGTGAGGCCAGCAAAGTCTTTCTACCTAAAAGCAAGTTGTTTCTTATGGAAGAGATATTTTATATGTGGGTTAAGCCACAGTTTTGAATTTGGATGTTTGAACATAAATTATTATTTACATAGATACATAGATTACATGTGTCACGGGTTGCTACTGTGAGGAGCACAGAGCGAGGAATGAGGAGACCAGGAGTACAAAACAAAGGGCTTTAATATTCTATTCAGGGAATCACATGTAGCATAAGGAGGAGACATAAACAATTCCGGACAAAGAAACTCAGAACAGGACTCACTATAATACACAGACACCAATGGGACACAACTGGGAGCAAATTAACTAATTAATCAAAACACAGCTGGAGACAAATACACACAATGAGGACAGGAACAGGAAAGACCAAATAAGGAAAACAGGAACTAAACAGGAACATACAAGTGACTACATGATGTTTGAACATAAATGTGTGTTGGCAGTGTGTGTACACAACCACCCTATAATAATAAAAATCCCCCTAGTGTTTTATTTTTTTACTGACGTCACACAGACACAGGCCCTCCCACGATAGTTAATTGACACTAGCTTTTTAGCACAGACTGGACTGGTGTCTTACCTTAGACCCGCCCTGAGTGAGCTGTCATCAGTCCGCCATTGTTTCGATGCCGGAGCAGATGTAGACAAGAATGGCTCCTAAGTGATTGATGTTTTCTGGTGTGTTGGATTTAATAAGGACCTAGTACATCGTCATTACTCCTGACATCTGAGCCGCTGAAGACGCAGTGGATTGCGTTTGTTCGTGAAGGGAATGCGCCCCTGATCTACCTAAATGTATCTATGTTCACGCGAATCATTCGTGATCGAGCTTCACCTTCAGAAGAAGTGAGTATATACGTTTTTTTTGTTTTTTTATGAATCTTTGCAAATCACCTTTCCTAATAACGTGCTAGTTAACAAGTTTCACGATGAATGCGGCTAAAGTAAACAGTCTCTCAGAGAGCGGCTCAGAAGAGAGGGGTGGGGTCAGCAAAGCTGCAATGCACCGACACAGCTTGCTCTGAAAATAGCTGTTTTTGACAGGGTAAAAATTTGTTTACACTACCATTGAGAAATTTTAACCAAAGTATGTTATAGACTTTTCATTAAGATACTAAAGAATCACATTAACTTGTGGAAAATGGGCATCTGATGACCCCTTTAATAGTCTTTAACGGTATCAGAATATCTATACAAAATTTTGCATCTCCTGACCATTGGGGGGCACTGTGCATTACCGGCTTGCGTTGTTTCAACTGTTGTTTGTAAACAGGAAGTAAATTAATAACATTATGATCTGCTAGTCCCAACGGTGGAAGGGCTCTGGACTCTTTATATGCTTTTGGGATATTACTGTAGCACAAATCAATAGTTTTATGGAATCTTGTTGGTACATCTGCATACTGTTTGCAGGCTGGTAGTACGTAGTCAAACCGACAGCTGTTGAAATCACCAAGAGGTAATAGTGGAGTATCTGGATACTTGCTGAGCATAGCCTGTGTGTTGCACGCTATCTGCTCAGCCACTGCCTTAACGTTGGCCCATAATGGAACAAACACAACAGCTAACGTAAGCACAACAGTTGAGAACTCCCTTAGTAGGTAAACGGCATCGGTGGACAGGGTGAGCAGCTCTAAATCCGCATTAAAAATTTACTTTGATATTAGCAGGGATTAAAGTTCTGTCGCTATGACAGATTTCCGTCAGTTCATAAAAACAGTCACTTGCTTCATTCCTGAATGATTCAGCCTTTCGAACGAATCAACTGAATGAATGATTCAGTGATAAAATCAGTGACTTGCCGCCACCTGCTGACGGATTTAGTTTCATTTTTAGGTATAATTTCAGTTATTTAATTCATTTAATATTTATGTATTCAAAATTGTATTTAAAACATTAATGTCCACATGAATTTATGAATTTAATTGCCCTCATGCCACCTCTGAGCCTCATTAAACGTCTGAAAATGTACCTACAAGCCACTTTTGTGTTCTTCTGTGCCACCTCTGTAGTACAAATTAATTTATTAATACTAATTTCATATGATTGGTAACTTATTTGTCTTATTCTACTTCTTATTATATTGCAGGTGTTAAAGCAAAAAAAAAACTTTTCACTGAAAATTTTTCTTCAACCGAACCCCATTCCTCAGCCATACCTGTCACACACCCAGTTTAAGAGCAGTTTTTTTCTTCTTGTAATTAGGAGCGCTTGTCCTCCTAATTTTAAAATTTAGGAGCAACTTCTGATCAATAATAAAAAATTCTGATCAAAAACTAGCCTTCCTAATACGAGGTGACATCTGACTCCTTAAAGTGACTTACAGGAGTATTTTCTTTTTACCTTTGTAATGGCATCATTTTCATCTGTCAAATTCAAAAATGTATGTTTATAATCTTTTTAAAATTTCTATTTAAAACAATATGTAGAATAAGACAAATAAGTTACCAATCATATGAAATTAGTATTAATAAATTAATTTGTTCTACAAAGGTGGCACAGAAGAACACAAAAGTGGCTTAGTTACTAGTTCTGTCTGCCTGAAAGATCTCAAAGTCATCCAGAAGCAAAGGAAACCCCTGTCAAACTCCTCTGCTAGCTCCATCTGAGATCCCCACGATCACAGTTGCCATGCTGCCTTAGCAGACACAGGGCTCTAACCACAAGGCTCAGAAGTCTGTCTCCTATCTCTCACAAAGACAGGCAGGTGAGAGCAGAGCTTTTTAACAAAAAAAATCCACAGATTCAGCCCCCTTGAAGGCTGAACGTGCGTGTTCTGCTCCCAAACAGATCACACATAAATTGTGTGCATTGCTGGGCATAAAATAACGAGGACAAGGTGGAATACACTTTCTAAACACACATGCTTTATCTTTTTCTTTCTGCTTTTTCACACAGCACACATACAAGTGGCTTCCTCAAGACAACAAAGCTGACGACGTAATACAGGTGCCCTTTTATACACTAAGGCTCTTTATGTGACGTAATCAACTGGTGTCAGTTTTTTTTTATGCCCTTAACTCACTAACTTCCCTCCGTCTATTTGACATCTTATAGGAAACATCCTATAGATATATTGCAGATGAGCAAACACTCTTGCAGATGTAAATGCATATGTCAAACAGACGTGCGTGTGCTGTCAGCGTTAGAGTGAGCATAAATTAAACACAATCTGCGGTGATGTCACAATCTTGTTGCACTGTGGTCTATGGATCAACCTAAAGTGTACATATAAAGTGAACTCGCTCCCTCAGTCAAAATCGTAGAATCGAGGGTCTGTCCTTGAAAACTTCCCTCTTCCACTTCACAAGTCTCAAACCACTTTTAAAAATTTCACGGGGATTCGTGAGTGTGTGTCTAATGGCGCTTTTCCACTGCATGGTACGGCTCGGTACGGTTCACATTTGGGGGATTTTCCACTGGGTACAGTACCTGGTACCTGGTACTTTTTTTAGTACCACCTCGGTTGAGGTTCCAAGTGAACCGTACCGTTACCAAAACGTGATGTGTAAACTGCTGATCACGGATTGGCAGGAGAGAATCGTCACTACCTGCGTCACACAAACACAACAGAACCGCTAGATTAAATCAGCACAGCCAGCGAATGATCGAACGCAACTGTTTTGAACGAGTGCACCTTTTTTTAACAACCAAAAATTGTCTGTTTCGTTGTCTGTTGAGGAAGTACAGACGTTCCTCTCGTTGATAACAGAGGAGTGGATCCAGCGAGCTTGATGGGGTGACAGGGAATGAAAACGTTTTTCAGGAGTCGCGGCAATAGAGGCGGCGCAACTATAAACCACATGTGAATAATCCCACTCACCCTAAAGTGGTACTGAAGTGCAGTGGAAACGCAAACCGAGCCGAACCGAGCCGTACCGTACTGAGCCGTTCCGAGGCGAGTCGTACCACGCAGTGGAAAAGCTCCATAAGAGAAGTGGAAGCACAGCCTGGGTTCCGTGGGACACATTGAAGTTCCCTATGAAAGTGTTCTCATGCACAGCATAGTTTTTAAAGGGGTCATCAAATGCGACATGCACAACCACCCTATAATGATAAAGATCCACCCAGTGTTTTTTTTTAATCTGTTTAAATGTTTTCCCCTTTCTCAAATCCAGCCGATCTCAGATGCCTGTCTGTGTGACGTCACCAGTACCCAGACCCTCCACGATTGTTTGATTGACATTAGCTTTTTAAACTTGGACTAGGGTGACATAGTACGGTTCACTTTTGGGGGGGTTTTCCACTGGGTACAGTACCTGGTACTTTTTTCAGTACCTCCTCGGTTGAGGTTCCAAGTGAACCATATGAACACATTCTGAGACATGAACTGAAATGAATTGGGAATTTTATTAACATTAAATCGTCCTCCTCCCATTTTCACCTCAGAATTATGGGGAAGCTGTGCCTCCCCTGCCTCCCCCGAAGAGCCGCCACTGCTGAACTGTAGTGGAAACGCAAACCGAGCTGAGCCGTGCCGTGCCGTGCCGTGCCATACTGAGCCGTACCGAGCCGAATCGTACCACGCAGTGGAAAAGCCATTAGTTTTCAAAAAGAGGACATTGGGTGTGGGGTTTTTTTGGGTAATTTAACCTATTACACAAACAAATGTTTATTATGAGGTTGAGTCTAGTTATTTATTAGTCAGTTACTTATTGATGCTTTTATTTCCATCTTGAATAACATGACGCTTCCATAACGCGTTTGAGTCCAGTATAGCGTTGTTCCCATAGCCGTGATTTAAAGTAAAACGTGACTGGCTATAGCGAGATCGTGCTACAATTGGTCAGCGAAATGTGGCTGTTATCTGATTGGCTTGAGTAGACGGTGAGTGGAGTCCACGTATTTGTGGATTGTCAGCACATCTTGATGCAAGAAATGTTTCACAATTCGCAAATGCACAGGACGCGATTCACAAATGCGTGCAGCTATCTACAAATGCACAGGATACGATTTACAAATAAATGCCAGGCAAAGTTGTGGTTGTGACGTAAATATATATTTGTGAATATGTTTTTTTTATTTGCAAATTTAATTCATGTTTGTGAAACTTTAAGATTCATTTGTGGATCTCATTCTATTTATTTGTCAATATGTTTAATTTTTGTTAATCTCTTTACATTTATTTGTGGATCATAATCTGTTTATTTGGAGTTAAGCAACAATTCTATCTTCATAAATCAGCGTTGAGTCGCGTTTTGTGTAGTACTGCCCCTTTTTGGCCGATTTCTGTCAGACTGAGAATCGCCCCGAGTGTTCTCATAGACTTCCATACAAAGATCTTTTTTTTCGAACTGCAGGCACTGCAATGCAATCTCTATGAGTTCCGGGAGGGCTAGCACTAATGTGCTTTCATCATCATGCATAACCTTAACTTGTGCAAGGATTGGTGGGAACAGTGACATCCAATAATATTTTAAAACTATTTTGAATTTTAACAACAAGAAAAAATGAAAAACTACTTTAATATCTTTATCAAATGTGAAAAAAGAAAAAGAACAAAAAAACAGAGAGACGGGGACAGCTACGCCAACTCAAATTCAGTTGTCAGTTGAACTTGATCGACATCATGGCGTACGTTGCCTCAGCGCAGATGAATTCTATCGTGTCATTGAAAGAAATACCATTCAGTCGTCATAGCAATAAGGATAAATTGGCAATTAAAGAATTAAGACCACCAAGACCAAATTTAAACATCAAACAAGTATCTACAAAGGGCGGGAAGTCGTATAAACAGGGATTTTCGAGGACGTGGTATAAGCGGGAAAAATGGCTAGCGGGCTGCGAAGTAGCTAACGCTTTATTCTTCTACCCCTGCATTTTGTTCCATCCCGAGAGCGTGACGGACATCACATTGACAACTACAGGTGTCACCGACATGCATCATCTCTCGGAGAAGGTGAAAAAACACGAAACAGCAAAGATGCATATGGACAGTTGCCTAAAATTGGCGGCTTTCAGGATGGTCAATATTGCCACACAGTTGGATGACAGCTACCGTATAGCTGTTCGTCGTCACAACGATGAGGTTAGTAAGAACCGCCACATTCTAGGCCGTCTTATTGACTGTGACTTTTTGCGGCCTGTTTAAATTAGCCTTGAGAGGCAATGATGAGAGCGAAGGCTCAAGCAACGCTGGCATTTTTCGTGGACTGGTCGACTTAGTAGCGTCGCTAGACGAGGTGTTTGAGGAACATTTGAAAACTGCCACAGTCTTCAAATGTACATCAAAGACTGTGCAAAATGAGCTTTTGGATTGCCCATTATGTGCATTGCTATGCACACCAGCTGAATTTGATCATGCAGCAAGCTACTTCTCAAATTCCAGCAGTTTGAGTTTTCTTTTCTGATCTGAGTGGCATCACCAGCTTTTATACATGGTCACCGAAACGCACTACTATTCTCGACCAGATTGTTGCACGAAGGCTGCCAAGAGCCTCATCCACAAGATGAATCGTGAACACTGTATACGAGAACCTAGATGATCTCAAAGAGTGTTTCAGATCTATTGTGACTACCGGTTCATTTGATAGCACCACAGTGAGGAAGGCATCTGGCTTCCTGAGGATGCTTCAGGATGAAGACTTCCAGTTTTTTCTGCAACTGTTTCATCAAATAATGCCCCACGTTGACATGATGTACCAGCAGCTGGAGAATAAGGACATTGATGCAGTCTTCATTAAAAAAGCCCTCCAATGACAATGAAAGTGCAGACCATAAGGTTAGATCACATAACATTGTTCATACCTTCTCAATATAGAACCATGTCATTTCATAATGTATGCTATATAGTAACAAGTCTTAACAACTTCAAATTGGGAAACTAATTTAGTCATCTGCATCTTTTGAAATTGTAGTTACCGTGTGTGTAACAACATTAAGCCAGCAATTTTTATATTTTTCCAGCTATTGTCAGAACAAATATATAAAACAGACTATTTGTATTTTTTTCTGTTTTTCTAGGACATGAGTTGCAGGTATTGTCAATGACAAACAGTTTTATTCATATACAAACACTGTTGATCTGTCTGCTTTCAGGGACCAGAGCTCATTTCAAGAGCAAGAACAGCAGCAAGTAGCAACAGAAACGACAAGATCTAGGAAGGCCTTGGGAGAAGAGAAGCAGAGGCTGTCTAAAAAGGTATAAAAAGCTAAAAAGGTATAGGAATTTATTACTGACCATTTAATATGTCTACTTAAGTGCTGGAATATCACACACTTTGTTTTTACATTTAGCTCATGAATGGATGGTAGCAGTCTTTTTTACTCCTAGTATTGTACTTTTGAATTACCTACAATTATTTAAAAAAATCACTGGTTTTTTGTTTCCTGAAAATAAACCATTTTTGACTGGTTTTCATTGCTTCACGCTTTTCACTGAGTGCTTGCACAGATACACACAGGAGCATTTGAAAGCCGCATCTATCAGCGGATCCGTTTCTGAGCAGATATATTAGGGATCCGCTTATAGACGTGGCTTTCAAATGCTCGCGTGTGCTTCTGTGTAAGCGCTTGGTGAAAAGTGTGAAGCAATGATCATTGTAGCCAATCACAGTCATATCTGTTGAGTGCGTGAACAAATGCTGGTATTGTCACATTTTTAAAAGTAGATACTTCTGATACTTTTGACAACCCTAATTTATTATAATAAACAATTAATTTTATTACCAAAAATAAATTAATTTATTTTTGACAGATCTGCGACACAATCCTAAACCACACCAAAGAAAGGTTCTCATTCACTGACCACCTTGTGAGTGCCACGCTGCTACAAGGAGAGAGGTTTTAACAGCATTGCCATACGTTCCCTGTTGAGGCTCTGAACATCACTGTCAGGGCATACCCCACGTTGAATAAGGCGAAGCTTAAGACTGAACTGTCTCTCATTTATGACAGTCCAGAATTTAAGGGCTGCTGTGGTGCACTGGCACTGTACCAGGTTTTGCTGAAGTACAACCTCCAGGATACTTTTTCTGAGACTGTAGCTCTGTTGAACATCCTCATAACCACTCCCATGACAACTGCTGAAGCTGAGAGGTGCTTCTCAACCTTAAAGAGTATCAAGACATTCCTCCGAAATGTAATGGGACAGGAACGTCTGAATGCACTGGCCATGCTCTCCATGGAGAGGGAACTAGTCAGGAACATGCCTGCTTTCAACAAGAGAGTAATTGAACGCTTTGCTGCTTTGAAAGAGAGGCGAGCAAAATGATGCAGTGTAATGTAAGGGAGCAGTGTAATATAAGTGAGTAATGTAAGGGAGCAGTGTAATGTAAGTGAGTAGTGTAATGTAAGTGAGCAGTGTAATGTAAGAGAGTAATGTAAGTGAGTAATGTGATATAAGTGAGCAGTGTAATACAAATGAGCTGTGTAATATAAGTGAGTAATGTTGTACAAACCCGATTCCAAAAAAGTTGGGACACTGTACAAATTGTGAATAAAAACAGAATGCAATGATGTGGAAGTTTCAAATTTCAATATTTTATTCAGAATACAACATAGATGACATATCAAATGTTTAAACTGAGAAAATGTATCATTTTAAGGGAAAAATAAGTTGATTTTAAATTTCATGGCATCAACACATCTCAAAAAAGTTGGGACAAGGCCATGTTTACCACTGTGTGGCATCCCCTCTTCTTTTTATAACAGTCTGCAAACGTCTGGGGACTGATGAGACAAGTTGCTCAAGTTTAGGAATAGGAATGTTGTCCCATTCTTGTCTAATACAGGCTTCTAGTTGCTCAACTGTCTTAGGTCTTCTTTGTCGCATCTTCCTCTTTATGATGCGCCAAATGTTTTCTATGGGTGAAATATCTGGACTGCAGGCTGGCCATTTCAGTACCTGGATCCTTTTTCTACGCAGCCATGATGTTGTAATTTATGCAGTATGTGGTCTGGCATTGTCATGTTGGAAAATGCAAGGTCTTCCCTGAAAGAGACGACGTCTGGATGGGAGCATATGTTGTTCTAGAACTTGGATATACCTTTCAGCATTGAGGGTGCCTTTCCAGATGTGTAAGCTGCCCATA